>JASDDO010000022.1:225312511-225853199 GCA_030015575.1 Agapanthus africanus
AAAAGAGGATTTCGTTCATTTATGAACTCTTCCTCTTGTGTGTGTTCTGTACGTTAAGAACTGTGGTTTGATTTAGAATATATATATCATTATTTAACGAGCCTGATCCAATCAACTTTTGATTCAGGAAAATGTTCATAACATTATCCTGTACTACAAAATCATATCCTTCTTTACTTAATAAAGAAACTGATATAACATTGCATATTAGGGTCGGTATGTAATAGCATTCGTTCAGAATTAATGTATTACCATTTGGTAATACAAGGTGATATTCGCCAACTGCTTTGGCTGCAACATTTGCACCATTCCCTACTCTTACGGAATGATCACCCTCTCCCAGTTCTCTACCTTTTCTCAACCCATGTAACATATTACATATGTGGGATCCCGATCCGGTATCTAATACCCAGGACGTAGAGTGAACTAAAAAACAGTTCTCGATAACTAACACATCCGAAGATAATGCATCATCATGCTTACTCTTCCTTTGGGCGGCGTGAGAATACGGATATGTCCCTATTCCCTGCTCGGATTTATAACAATTATAAGTTGGAGCGGTACCAACGTTCCCCTGCTCAGTATAATAAGCGGGTTCGGTCAATACATCCATATTATTATCTTGGTTAAGGCCTGACATGGTCGCTACCTGGAGAGAGAGAAAAGAAAACACTTTAGCGTATGCTCTTGCAAGATTAGATTGGTTATTATCTTATCTAATCAGGATGGCTCCTACTCCATTTCGCATGTGCCCGGAAACCTCTGTGTAGGACTCTAAAGACTCGTCAATACACCGGCAGTGGGTGATGATCATATCAAACACACACAAGCTGTCAGCTAAACGTAACAGCCACCCGGGTATTGAGCAATCAGAAGATCAACAAGCAAGTCTGTACATACTCCTGTGAATCCAATCAGTAAAACTACCGTACAGTCCGGTCTCTTCGTCTGATATGTCGCATATCCAGTCTAGGGGTGGTAAGCGTCAGACCCCAGTAACAGATAAGTCGTGTCGATGTGAGGCTTATAACGGGTCGAGAAACAACTGATAACACTTACTAGTATATCTCCATATCAACCCTGGCCAGGGACTTCCAGTTATAGCCAATCGATCACTGCGCAACTGTTAGTTGTATGTATGCCCTAGAGGCCAGTATTGTACAGATGATGTATATTATATTGGATGCTTGGACATATATAGAGATGACTTTCTTGCTCGATATGATAGTATGCTATCTGGTTGCTCTTTATCTTAACATGTACACTTGTCTCTTTAAACTGTCTTATGGTTACATGTTGGTAAAGCCCTTAGGATGTGTACTTGACTACCTGGACTATGATGCAGATCATACTAGTGGGGACATGGTAGTCCATAAGTACATCCTTCAAGGTCCCTAGTCGTGGGTGTATCGAGACGGGGCATCGATATACCAGAGTAGACTAGCGTATACGCTTCTCGACCCATGAGATGGGCAATGGATGATCCCATATCCATTGGTGTTTGACATCAGAGATGGTATACGGGTGCTCAGTGGAGACTGGGTACACTGGACGGACTCACCGAGAACTCCCAGATGGTATTATACCTCACGTCAGATGGCAGTTCTCAGGTGACACTTGTGCAGGTTAGTCTGTAGACCCGAGATCGTCATAGAGTCTTGTGTGATTCCCACTGTGCTTTGATCTCCACCTTACCACGTCCATGAGTGCGTGCAAAACGGTGGTCTTTGGGTACAGTCCCGAGTCACATGGAGGCAATGAGCGATAGAAGGGGTTTCGTCTCTCCCGGTATTAGGGGTTGATGTTGCGCTGTGCTCGATTGGCCGTAACAGGGAAGTCCCTGGCCAGGGCTGATCAGAGATTTGCTGGTAAGTGTTACCAGTAGTTTCTCGACCCGTTATGAGCCTCACATCGGCACGACTTATCGGTTATTGGGGTCTGACGTTTACCACCCCTAGACTTGATATGCGACATATCAGACGAACAGACCGGACTGTACGGTAAGTGTTACTGGTTGGATTCACAGGAGTGTGAGCGGGCTGGCTCGTCGATCTTCTGATCGCTCAATACCCGGATGGCCGTTACGTTTAGCAGACCGCTTGCGGCTTGTGGGTGCTTGATATGATCATCATTTGCTACCGGAGTATTGACGAGTCTTTAGAGTTCTACACAGAGGTTTCCTGGCTCAAGCGAAACGAAATAGGAGCGCATATGAGATATGTGCGGGACCGAGAATAATGCGTGTATGTGATACCGCATTTCATTCTCGCGATGAATGTTTCGATTGGTTGTATGCGATATGACCTAGTTATCGAATCATTGATTCGATAAATCGATACATTAGATACTAGTCGGTTATGTGCGACATGACCGAATCATTGAATCAAATGTTGATTTAATGATTTAATGTATAATTATATATTTGATATATTACTTTGCATTAACTAGTATTGGTTCACTTTAAATGGATTTTCTCACTTGATGTGCAAGTTGTATATGTGATATACTTTTGTGCACATGTTTGTATCATGTTTGATGATACTTGCTCATTTGGTTAAGTGTATAGAATTATACCATGGTTAAGTTGATGTTTAGGGTTTTGCTTTTTCATTTATTTATTTATTTGTTTATTTATTTATTTGGAAAAGATAAAGATGAGAATGGTGGCTTTCTTTGTTTCTTATTGAAGCTTCATGAAGCTTTGACTTAGTCCACCATTCTTATCTCATTCTTAACCCTAACCATTCCAACAAACCCTAGTTTATTCTCTACACTTGACTATGGTTAGGATATGATAAGTATTCATATTAGTTCTTTTTTAAATAAGAAACTTATCATATTCTTTATCTTCTCCTTCTTCTTCTTCAAGAAAAACCTTGACTTCATCAATGGTAACTTGAGCAAACAAGTGAGAAATCCAATTCTAAACTGAACCCACCTCCTATTTCTTCACCCTCTACCTCTTGCCAAGTTGTTTTGGGTGTTTTCTTCACAAGTTTCACAACTTGGTGAAGTTGGAGCTTGAACTTGTGATGCCTCGACGTAGATCATCTTCGGCACGAAGCCGACGACCTAGTCCGCCCATTTTCCGATGAAGCCGACGATTGAGTTCGGGATTCAAGATGGACAGTGAGAGGACGCCTACGTGGAGCTAAGGAAGTGGATATCCGGATCTACAAAGGTTGTAGCTTCTGATCTTTAGTTAAGTTGTTAACTAGATTCGTATTTCGCCTAGATTTCTAGTCGACGATCCGTACTAGGGTTTCTCGGCACCCATAAAATTTGAAATTGGCATGGTTGATGCCTTGTGAGATCTCTATAGTGTGCCTAGGAACCCTACAGTGGTATCAGAGCCTAGCTAGAGCCTTAGGCGAACTCTAGACGACGTTTGAAACCCGAACGAACCCGAAACCCTAAAACCCAAGTGCTCTCTGTACTTTTTCTAAAATTTGGGATTTTTCCATATTAAAAATGCTTAAAAAATTCAGCAGGGAAATCTAAGAATTACGATGCAAAATTTATCCCATGAACAGTAAATAGTGCGGCGGAACCGCGGCAGAAGCCTGGCTTCTGCGGCGGTTCCGCGGCAATATGATGACATCATCACTCCCGTTTTGCACAGTAATTACTATTTTATTATGCTGAATTTTCTGGGAATTTTTATTTTTATTCAAGAGTTGAGTATTCTGGGTTGTATTGGGGACTCGGTATTTCGATCGGATTATCAAACTTTGTCTAAGTGTTTTCCGGATAATTTTTTGAATATGTTAAAAAGTTCGACCGGATATAAATACCCAACTTTTCCCCTGCCGGAAAATATCCAAGTGTTGGATTTTTGTGTGGTTTAAGGACGTTCTGAGTAGTGCAAGTAACGCGATGGTCCCTCTAGAAGACAACAAACCTTAAATCGATTATGTGACCGTCTTGAACTGCCCTTTGAACCTTCGGGTTTGGGGGAGTACGGCGTGCCACATGTGAGGCGTTGGCTTGACCCTTCTACAACTGGACCGTTGGTACTGAGGCATGAAGTGAATGTCTTTGAACCTATTTCATGTGTTGAACGGTTTCGGGAAAACTTGGGTGTTCCAATGTTCGATCGGAAAGTTTAATATATTCTATTTATTCGGAATGGGATACAATAATTGGAATTCACAAACAGTTATGAGATAACTGAATGAATGTTATAAATCTAGCGGTTTAGTTTCACTTGATATTGAAAAGAGTTTTCGATAATGAGACTAAAATGCGGGGTTTATAACTGTTAGACATGTGATGTCTAAGTATTTCATTTCATTAGGCATGCGATGTCTAAAAAGGTTGCGGATTCCAACTGTTGTAGTTTTACACTTTCTTTTCTGTGACCGTAAGTGTAGTATGTTAATATCGCCGGTTTCATTGCTAAACGTCAACGACAATTGGGGTATGCATACTTACTTACGTTGATGACATGTGATGTTATGTGTTGCTGGATATGTTATATTGGATCGTCGTGTTTGAATAGCCGGGGGTTTTTTATGTGAGATGAGTGTTTTTCATTTTCATTCATGTAAAAACTTGTATGTAATATTCTTTTATTTGGGGCACTTCCAGGTTGCGGAAGTTGTCACCTTTTGTATATTATTTACTTTTCTGCATTAGGATAGACCTAAGGAGGGAAGCACAAGTAACCGGGTTCTGGGGTCCAGTGGGAGACCAACTCGAGAAGTCGAGTCCGGGTCTCCTAACTCTAGAATTGGCAGGGTTGCTTGCCGCTCTCGTAGGGGTCTAGGGGTGTAGGATTGGCTATTCATCACGACCGTGGAATCCGTGTTTTATACTGGCTCGTATTGAAAACACGGACGTCCTAGTATATCCAATATTTCATATGTTTCTTCTGCTGCTTTATCTGTGATGTGATCATGTGATGTTCTGTGATAGATACAGTATATAGTATATATGATATATTATATAGACGTTACTTATGTTTTACACCCGCACTAGCCCTGTCCTGCTCTGTCGTTAGTTACCTAACCTAACGGTGCACGAGGGGACATCCAGGCGAATGCGGATGGCATAAGTGTACGTCGTATTTATCTGTGATGTTTAGGTATTTAAATGATGGGACTTCATTAATGTGATTAATGAATGGAAAGAAACCTAAGATGTTGTAGAATCAAATTTTAAATAAAACAGGTAGCTACAGTTCTTGCTTTGCACAGCGGTATATGTGATATATCCTGCACCTTATTCGATGAGGAAAGGACCGAGATCCCTTCACCGGGAGTGACTCCTTTAGCAATAACTGGCAGATACTACACACTCGGTTTGATTTTTGATTGCTTCTATAGTTTCTGCTTTGCACAGTGATATATATGATATATCCCGCACCTCATTCGTCGAGGAAAGGGCTGACGATCCCTTCACCGGGAGTGACCCCTTTAGCAAAACTAGAAAAGCCTCAAAATCACTCCATTTCAAAACTTCATTTGATTCTACAACGATATCAAGTTCATTACGCTCATGGTTTTTTCTGAAAGAACCCGCGTAGCCCTCCGTCATTTCAGATAGATATTATTTAGTATTCGTGCTATGTTTGTTGACTTAGTCAAGGCATAGTGTATGGTAGCTAAATTATGTTTATCTGTAACAACATGAGATGTGATTGGATTAGAGCATTCGCACGGCCTTGTTGACTCAGTCAAGGGTCGTACGGGTGGGTTTAATTCAATCGGGAAATGTACGGGTTGAACTTGACTTGCGATTTATGGTTTGTTGACTTAGTCAAGGTCATAGATCGCTAGGGGCAAAAGCATTATCGGGAATTTCAAGTGTTGAAATTTGCAATGAGATTGCATACCTTCTATGAGATAGTTGGATCCCGATACCCACTGCGAGTAAGAGTTACTCCTGGGAGAGTTTTGCACACTACAATTAGCCGATCAAGTAGGTGTCTAGAAAGGTGTCAACGGGGTTACGCCTCTGGGAAAACGAGGTTTACTTTAATTAGGTCCGTGCGAAAGAACGGGGAACCTCCCTCAAAGTACCGACACTGGCCTGGCTGAAAGATCGACGAAGTTGTAGGGTGTAATTAATCCCGGCTAGTCTTTCCTTTTAGGGTTTGAAGGAAGATTTGATAAAAAGCAGTGGGAGCCATCCTGATTAGATAAGATAATAACCAATCTGATCTTGCATGAGCATACGCTAAAGTGTTTTCTTCTCTCTCTCTCCAGGTAGCGACCATTTCATGCCTTAATCAAGATAATAATATGGATGTATTGACCGAACCCGCATGTTATACTGTGCAGGGGAACGTTGGACCCGTTCTATCTTATAAATGTTATAAGACTGAACAGGAAACAGGAGAATATCTAGATTCTCACGCCGCCCAAACGGAGAACGTGCATGATGATGCACCTTCTTCGGGTGTGTTTGTTATTGAGAACTGTTTCTCAGTTCACCCTACGTCCTGGGTATTAGATACCGGATCAGGATCCCACATATGTAAACAGTTACATGGGCTACGGAAAGGTAGAGAACTGGGAAAAGGTGATCATTCCGTTCATGTAGGGAATGGGGCAAATGTTGCAGCCAAAGCAGTTGGCATATATCACCTGGTATTACCAAATGGTGATACACTAGTCCTGAATGAGTGCTATTATATACCGAACATGATGTGCAACATTATATCAGTTTCTTTATTAAGTAAAGAAGGATATAATTTTGTAGTAAAGGATAATGTTATGAACATATTCCTAGATCAAAAGTTGATTGCATCAGGCTCGCTACATAATGGCATATTCATTCTCAATCAAAATACAGTCTTTAATATACAAAACACACACAAGAGGAAAAGCTCAGAAATGAATGAATCCTTCTTGTGGCACTGTAGACTTGGCCATATCCATGAGACACGACTAGCTAAATTGCATAAGAATGGATATTTGAATTCATTCGAATTATCATCTTATGACACTTGCCATTCTTGTCTCAAAGGAAAAATGACCAAAACTCCGTTTACGGGACACGGAGAAAGAGTTACAGAACTCTTGGGACTGATGCATAGTGATGTATGCGGTCCTATGTCTACACACGCCAGAAATGGTTCTTCCTACTTCATTACATTCACCGACGATCTCTCTAGATATGGGCATGTGTTCCTGTTGAAACACAAGTCTGAAGCTTTTGAGAAATTCAAAGAATATAAGCACGAGGTAGAGAACCAAACGGACAAAAGTATTAAGATTCTTCGATCTGATCGAGGAGGTGAATACTTAAGCAGTGAATTCCTGGATTATCTAAAAGAGAATGGGATTCTCTCTCAGCTTACTCCTCCTTATACACCACAGCACAACGGTGTATCGGAACGAAGGAATCGCACCCTATTAGATATGGTGCGTTCAATGATGAGCAATGCTGAGTTACCTATTTCCTTTTGGGGGTATGCGCTTGAGACAGCCATATACCTATTGAATCTGGTTCCATCTAAATCTGTACCTGCCACACCATATGAGATATGGAGTGGGAAGAGACCATATTTTAAACGAATTAAGATATGGGGTTGTTCGGCCTATGTCAAAAAGCAAAATCCGGACAAACTCGAGGCACGATCAGTCCTTTGCAAGTTTGTGGGATATCCTAAGAATTCTCAAGGATATTTTTTCTACCAAGCTGAGGAACAAAGAGTGTTTGTTGCTCAACATGCCACCTTTTTGGAAAGGGAATTTCTTGCAAAAGAAATTAATGACAAAGAGGTAGAGCTGGAAGAGGTTCCAGCACCACAAACTGCAACTAATGATTTAGTAGAACCAGAGGATTCAGTGGTGCCCGACGTGCCCCAGCCTCTCCGCCGATCTAGTAGGGTTTCTCATCCACCTGAGAGATACTATGGTTTTCTCATTGATGGTGGCAGTGAGGATTGCATCATGGAGGATGATGACCCAACTAGCTTCGAGCAGGCCATCACGAGTGGGGACTCAGTGAAATGGCTGGATGCTATGCGGTCTGAGATGGAATCCATGTACACCAACAAAGTATGGACTTTGGAAGTTGCTCCTAAAAGGGTAAAACCCATTGGGAGCAAGTGGATCTTCAAGAAAAAACTTGGTGTAGATGGGAAAGTGGAGACTTTCAAAGCTAGACTTGTAGCAAAGGGTTTTCGTCAAAGACCAGGTGTGGACTATGACGAAACCTTTTCTCCAGTAGCTATGCTTAAATCCATCCGGATCATGCTTGCCATCGTTGCATATCATGACTACGAAATCTGGCAAATGGATGTTAAGACCGCCTTTCTATATGGTGATTTAGAAGAGTGCGTGTACATGACTCAGCCAGAGGGCTTCGTAGACAGTGGGAGCAGCGGGAAGGTGTTCAAGCTGCTTAAATCCATTTATGGATTAAAGCAAGCATCGCGGAGTTGGAATATCTGCTTTGACGTCGTTATCAAAGAGTTTGATTTCGTCAAAAACCCAGATGAACCTTGTATTTACAAGAAGGTAGCAGAGAGTAAGGTTGTCTTCCTCGTATTGTATGTAGACGACATACTCTTGATAGGAAATGATATTCCTATGCTGCAATCGGTCAAGCTCTTCTTATCACAAAGATTCTCAATGAAAGATCTTGGTGATGCCTCCTGCATATTGGGAATAAGGATCTACAGAGATAGATCCAAACGGATATTGGGATTGTCCCAATCCAGGTACATTGACACCATACTAAAGAGGTTTAGTATGGAAGATTCCAAGCATGGTAACTTGCCCACGATCTCTAGAGTCACTCTCTCCAAAGAGATGTCTCCCAAGACTGATTTGGAGAGAGCTCGCATGCAAGGGATACCCTATGCTTCGGCTGTAGGCTCTATCATGTACGCGATGCTATGTACCAGACCCGATGTTGCATATTCACTAAGTGTAGTGAGCAGGTATCAAGCTGATCCTGGAGAGAGTCACTGGACAGCTGTGAAGAGCATTCTCAAGTACTTACGAAGGACTAAAGAGATGCTCTTGGTGTATGGTAACGGAGAACTCCAAGTGGAGTCCTTTACCGATTCGAGCTTCCAGAGTGATAAGGACGACTCTAAGTCGCAGTCGGGATTTGTCTTTACCCTTTACGGAGGGGCGGTTAGCTGGAAGAGTTCCAAGCAGGAAACCGTGGCAGACTCGACAATGGAGGCTGAATACATCGCTGCCAACGATACTGCCAAAGAGGCTGTCTGGATCAAGAAGTTCATTACTGAACTTGGAGTGGTTCCATCCATTGAGCATCCAATACCTTTGTATTGCGATAACAATGGAGCAGTGGCTTTGGCCAAGGAACCCAGGTCCCATCAGCGATCCAGGCATATTCTGAGGCGGTATCACCTGATCCGGGAGATAGTTGATCGCCGGGAGATCGAGGTCAGGAAGGTTGACACGAAGAACAACACGGCGGATTCACTCACGAAGGCCATTCCCCAGATACAGTTTGAGAGACTCTTCGGGATGCTCGGTATGCGATACTACAGCAGCTGGCCCTAGTGCAAGTGGGAGATTGTTAGTTGTATGTATGCCCTAGAGGCCAGTATTGTACAGATGATGTCTATTATAATGGATGCTTGGACATATATAGAGATGACTTTCTTGCTCGATATGATAGTATGCTATCTGGTTGCTCTTTATCTTAACATGTACACTTGTCTCTTTAAACTGTCTTATGGTTACATGTTGGTAAAGCCCTTAGGATGTGTACTTGACTACCTGGACTATGATGCAGATCATACTAGTGGGGACATGGTAGTCCATAAGTACATCCTTCAAGGTCCCTAGTCGTGGGTGTATCGAGACGGGGCATCGATATACCAGAGTAGACTAGCGTATACGCTTCTCGACCCATGAGATGGGCAATGGATGATCCCATATCCATTGGTGTTTGACATCAGAGATGGTATACGGGTGCTCAGTGGAGACTGGGTACACTGGACGGACTCACCGAGAACTCCCAGATGGTATTATACCTCACGTCAGATGGCAGTTCTCAGGTGACACTTGTGCAGATTAGTCTGTAGACCCGAGATCGTCATAGAGTCTTGTGTGATTCCCACTGTGCTTTGATCTCCACCTTACCACGTCCATGAGGGCGTGCAAAACGGTGGTCTTTGGGTACAGTCCCGAGTCACATGGAGGCAATGAGCGATAGGAGGGTTTTCGTCTCTCCCGGTATTGGGGGTTGATGTTGCGCTGTGCTCGATTGGCCGTAACAGGGAAGTCCCTGGCCAGGGCTGATCAGAGATTTGCTGGTAAGTGTTACCAGTAGTTTCTCGACCCGTTATGAGCCTCACATCGGCACGACTTATCGGTTATTGGGGTCTGACGTTTACCACCCCTAGACTTGATATGCGACATATCAGACGAACAGACCGGACTGTACGGTAAGTGTTACTGGTTGGATTCACAGGAGTGTGAGCGGGCTGGCTCGTCGATCTTCTGATCGGTCAATACCCGGATGGCCGTTACGTTTAGCAGACCGCTTGCGGCTAGTGGGTGCTTGATATGATCATCATTTGCTACCGGAGTATTGACGAGTCTTTAGAGTTCTACACAGAGGTTTCCTGGCTCAAGCGAAACGAAATAGGAGCGCATATGAGATATGTGCGGGACCGAGAATAATGCGTGTATGTGATACCGCATTTCATTCTCGCGATGAATGTTTCGATTGGTTGTATGCGATATGACCTAGTTATCGAATCATTGATTCGATAAATCGATACATTAGATACTAGTCGGTTATGTGCGACATGACCGGATCATTGAATCAAATGTTGATTTAATGATTTAATGTATAATTATATATTTGATATATTACTTTGCATTAACTAGTATTGGTTCACTTTAAATGGATTTTCTCACTTGATATGCAAGTTGTATATGTGATATACTTTTGTGCACATGTTTGTATCATGTTTGATGATACTTGCTCATTTGGTTAAGTGTATAGAATTATACCATGGTTAAGTTGATGTTTAGGGTTTTGCTTTTTCATTTATTTATTTATTTGTTTATTTATTTATTTGGAAAAGATAAAGATGAGAATGGTGGCTTTCTTTGTTTCTTATTGAAGCTTTGACTTAGTCCACCATTCTTATCTCATCCTTAACCCTAACCATTCCAACAAACCCTAGTTTATTCTCTACACTTGACTATGGTTAGGATATGATAAGTATTCATATTATTTTCTTTTTTAAATAAGAAACTTATCATATTCTTTATCTTCTCCTTCTTCTTCTTCAAGAAAAACCTTGACTTCATCAATGGTAACTTGAGCAAACAAGTGAGAAATCCAATTCTAAACTGAACCCACCTCCTATTTCTTCACCCTCTAACTCTTGCCAAGTTGTTTTGGGTGTTTTCTTCACAAGTTTCACAACTTGGTGAAGTTGGAGCTTGAACTTGTGATGCCTCGACGTAGATCATCTTCGGCACGAAGCCGACGACCTAGTCCGCCCATTTTCCCGATGAAGCCGACGATTGAGTTCGGGATTCAAGATGGACAGCGAGAGGACGCCTACATGGAGCTAAGGAAGTGGATATCCGGATCTACAAAGGTTGTAGCTTCTGATCTTTAGTTAAGTTGTTAACTAGATTCGTATTTCGCCTAGATTTCTAGTCGACGATCCGTACTAGGGTTTCTCGGCACCCATAAAATTTGAAATTGGCATGGTTGATGCCTTGTGAGACCTCTATAGTGTGCCTAGGAACCCTACAGCAACATCAACTCCCAATACCGGGAGAGACGAAACCCCTCCTATCGCTCATTGCCTCCATGTGATTCGGGACTGTACCCAAAAGCCACCGTTTTGCACGTTCTCATGAACGTGGTAAGGTGGAAATCAAAGCACAGTGGGAATCACACAAGACTCTATGAAGATCTCGGGTCTACAAACTAACCTGTACCAGTGTCACCAGAGAACTGCTATCTGACGATAGGTATAATACCATCTAAGAGTTCTCGGCGAGTCCGATCAGTGTACCCAGTCTCCACTGAGCACCCATACATCATCTTTGATGTCAAACACCAATGGATGTGGGATCATCCATCGTCCATCATATGGGACAAGATGTGTATACGCTAGTCTACTCTGGAGTATCGATGCCCTGTCTCGATACACCCTCGATTAGGAACTGTTATAGGATGTACTCTTAGACTGCCCTGGCCCCACTAGTATGATCTGCATCATAGTCCCAGTAGTCAAGTAGATATCCTAAGGGCTTCATCAACATTTGAGAGCAAGACAGTAAACCTATACAAGTCAACATGTTAAGACAAAGTGAAACCAGATAACATAGTATCATATCGAGCAAGAAAGTCCTCTATATATATATCTAAGCATCCACTATAATATACATCATATGTACAACAATGGCCTCTAGGGCATATATATAACTAACACAAATGTCATGGGCCTATGACAAGAAAACCCGTCTACGTGCTTTCAAGAAGGGCGAATTAGTGTTAGTCCTCAAAAGACCGATCATCCCCAATCGACGTGCCAATGGAAAATTCGAGTCAAATTGGGAAGGGCCATACGTTATCTAGAAAGTGTTCGACTGAGGATCCTACCAACTAATAAGCGTCGAGGGAGAAAGGCCCATGCCACCTCCCAATGGCCGATATCTAAAGAAATACTATGCGTGAGTGCTCCAAGTTGCAGACGAATTGAGCACACCGGCCCTACGGTCTGGATCATACATCCTATAAAATCGTATACAATCAACGGGCGTAAACGACCCCTACCTCTCCCAAGTCCTTCCGACGAGACTACATTTAAAGTCCCACTGTCACGCGCCGCTTCCCAACATACGGGTAGAGGACTCGACGAGGCCGCTACGTATTTACTCTGAAGTAAATACGCTAAGCGTATCTAAGCAATATAAATAAAAATGCACAAGAGACAAAAGATATAATTGAACAGCAACTTTATTTATTTACATTCTTTTGTACAATGCATGGAAAAGTAAATACATCTGAACGAAAGCAATGCCTAAACGGTGGCATAACAAAAATGTAAAGTACTGGAATGAAAAGGAAAATATACAGGTGTAACTACAGCTCGGGGTCTTCAGTAAACTGGTCCAAGTCTTCAGTGCTAGGCTCTATCTCTAGAAGGTCCGAATCACCTGACGGCATTCAAAGAAGAAAAAAAGAGAATGTCATCAGCGAACAAATCGCTCGGTAAGTCCCAAAGATAAAGGAGAAGTAGAATAGACAAAGAGTAAGAGAGAGAGTATAGGTTTTAAAGTTGTATTTAGAGTTAACGCTATTGTTTGTAGCTTGGTACAGAAGGATGCCAGTGTATATGAGAGGAGTCACTATATGCCAGAGACTAGAGGCAAATGGAAGTACAATGCTCCGTTAGAAAGCCCGGAACAACGGCGTGGTATTCAGGTTAGGTGTCTTAAATCTTACAGTCTCGTGCCACTTCTAACACCTTCCGTACCAATCTACTCCTTAAACCCCGCGTAGTATTGTTTGTATTGTTGTATTATTTGAATTGTAAATGTGTTGTTTGTACTGGTTTGTAAATGTAATTGGAAGACTTGTATTGCCTTGTAATATAGATTGTATAATTAGATGACATGCCAAAACCATGATATCAGTAAATTGATATGACTGGAGAATCATGGATGTAACTGGAGAATCATGTAAATGGAAGTATATCCATGGTTCGGTTCGGTCAATACAGATTGAATATATTGAATATATGGATTCATGGATTCATGTTGAATTGTAGTATTGTAGATTGTACTTGAATCATATTCAAGTCAGATTAGTTATAATGAGACTCAGTCTGAGTCTGACAATTATAAAAGAAATTAAATTTCTGAATTATAATTTGGTGTTATCGGTAACCGCTGCACATGGGCGGCAGGATTTGTGTCTTTTTCAAAAACGATTACCGTGTTGATAACACCGTTTGTTAAGTTATCTACCTTAAATAGGCAAGCACCCATATCTCCGGCTCCCCGAGGATCAAGAGACTGGTCCTGCTTAAACCTATATTTACTAGGGTCCTTTGGGTAATTTATAGAACTTGAGGGGGTTTTATGTAAAAATAATTTTGTATAATTTACAAAATACACCTCAAGTATTTAATTATCGTCTTTGGAGTTTTCATAGTTGTAGATTTTATATTTGTGACATTTCTAGTAAATGAAACATGTTTTCATAATATAGGGTATTTAATTGTAATATTGAACTTGTATGGAATTTCATGGTATTTTTATGTAAAGTGATTTTTTTGACTTAGAAAAGTTGGAATATTGATCTTATAACAAAAATAGATATTTTGATAATACATATATATTTATATATTTATAAAAATAATTTTAATTTATTATTTTCTAGAAATCTCATTTTCTTAAGATATTTGAATTTTAAATCTCTCGAGACCAAATGCGCCTTGCGGAGGTCTGCATAAGCCCGAGGATGTGAGATAATCCGCACCATCTCGAACGGGTTCCCCAAATAGGTTGTAGCGGCGCTTTGCAAAGATTTGTGTAAATACATATTTCTTGTAGAAAAAGGTTTTATTAGTAAATGGTATTTATATGTAAAATCTTGTTTTCCCGTATTCTTTGTTCCCGAAAGGTATTGTGCTATGTTGCATATGAGTGTTGTGAGGAGTTAGGTCATTACCTCGTGATCTAATTAAAGGTATAACAAGGTTAATGATGTTTTAAGGTAGAAAGTAAACTACATGGTATTTTAGTGAATAATGACGGTAAAAGTTACAGAATGAAATATATTGTCATGAAACTTGTTCAACATATTTGTTAATGATTAATAGTCAACATGTAGGGGTTTGGTATGTTTGTATTTAAGAAAGGTTGAATTTTTAGGAAGAACCGAATCGGAAATCGGATTAACTCTGATTCCGTCGGGTTTTAGTAATACGAGTTTTTAGAAAAGAATAGAGAAGAGGGAGGTGGGACTTACGGGTTTAGATTCAAGAGAAGAGGGAGAGAAATCGGTAGGAGGTGTCGGTGCGTCGTTTCGTCGCCGGGAGCTCCCAAGGTCGTCGTCGGAAGATTGCCGGAGTTTTGCCCTTCGCTAACTCCACTTGTACACAAATTTCTAGAGGAATTTCTTGAGAGTTTAGACAGAATTGTAAGTGAGGGGGTTGTAGGGGTGGTATTTATAGGGTAAAGCTAGGGTTAGGGTAGGTGAAAGTGTGAATTGAAAATGTATTAAATTTGTATTAAAAATATGGTTTAATGGAAATTTAAAGAGCTCTGTTAAATTGCAGGAAATTTAAAGTGTACAGGGGTAATGGGGAGGCAGAGAGACACTTTCACTTTTGACAACTCGATGATCCGGCTGAACTCGGCCGGCAGCGGCGGGCCGAGTCAACCGAGTCGCCGGCCCGAGTCGGCCGAGTCAGGCCGGGGCTCGCTGCAACGTGTTCTATGTCGTATGGTGCAGCCCCTGGGTCAATTTGTTTTATATGTGTAGTGGGGGTTTTACGAGTTGTACACGTGTAAACCCTTGGACTTCTAAAAATTTAAAATAAAACAATATTAAAAATAATGTGGCTAATGGGATTTGAACTCTGGTGTTTTGGTTCATCAATGCAAGGTCTTACCAATGAGCTACAAGCTCCTTCTTGCTATTAAAAAGCAAAACAAACTTATATCCTGTGCTCAGGAAAAAGTACCATTTTCTGTATTTTTTTGAATAATTGTACAGAAAGTTGTACAGAAAGTTTAGGGTTGTTACACCCACCGGCGATGAAGCTCCACCAATCCAAAAAAAATGTATGTCCACAAGCGAAATGGGCACGGATGAAAACCCGAAAGGGCTCTGTGAGTAAAAGCAGCAGGACTGCCGGCGAGTTTGTGAAAACCCGAAAGGGCGCAAACTCATAAAAAGAGATGAAATACACTCACAAAGTCATCTCGACCTTTTGAGGAGAAAATCCCTGCGTGAGATCCTTACGACTCACAAAGGAGCAACACACTTAAGAATTCTCACGATTCCTAAGGAGAACATACACCTGCAAGATCCTCTCAACTCATAGGGAGAAAATGTTTTTATGAGACCCTTACGGCTTATAAAATTGAAAAGCCTTACGAGATAGAGATCTAAGCCTGTCTCATAAGCCATCGCTCCCCAACGGGCAATGGCAAATGATGAGTCGCTCCTGGCACTACGCTTCAGTGTTAGCGGTGCTGATGCCGACCCAAAACTCAAACCCCAAGTTTTCCCAAAGGCAAACGATGAGTCGCTTCTGACACTACACTTCAGTGTCAGTGGTGCTGATGCCGACCAAAAAAACAAATCCCAAGTCCTCCCTAGGAAAATGATGAGTTGCTCCTGGCATTATTCCAGTGCAGCAATGCAGATGCAAAACAAAATCCAAATTCCAAGTTCCTCTCAAATACTAAAGTCCTGCCAAACAAAGAAGAAATCAAAAAAATCAAATCATGACACCGTAGAAAGCAGAGCAAGTCAAATCAAATCCCGACACCGCAGAAAGCGGTGTAAGTCAACTTCAACCCTGACACCGTAAGAAGCGAAGCAAGTCAAATCAAGCACCGACCGTCTAAGTCGCAAAAATGGCAGCACCGACCATCCACATCGCTAAAAGGGCAGCACCGACCGTCCAAGTCGTAAAAATGGCAACACCGACCGTCCAAGTCGCAAAAATGGCAGCACCGACCGTCCAAGTCGCAAAAATGGCAGCACCGACCGTCCACGTCACTAAAAGGGCGGCACCAACCTATAATAGTATCCAAAACTAGCTCGAATCGGTCAAAATGGCATATCAGCACTTACATTCTCGTTTTATTAGAATTAAATCGTATTTTCCCTTTTGAACGAAAACCATATGCTTTGGATACCTGAAATACCTTCCCTTATACTGAATCGACTTTCGAAGTGGGGTTCTTGTCATAATATTGATCCTGTATATTCTAAGAAAATTATGTAATTGATAGATTTTTCATACGCGCTATAAAAATTTCAGATCGAACCAAACTATGGTTTAGGATTTACCGCTTTTAGTCATTGTTTTTGTAACTCTGAAAACTGTTTTTAAAAGCCCACTTCAAAAATTCATAACTCAGTTTTCAGAGACCCAAACTGAGTGAAATCAAATTTTTTTGACAACTAGATCGAAAAATCTAACTTTTTTTAATTCAACACTAATTATGAAAACAGACGAAAGTATTTCATTTCTACCATTTAAATTTGTATGTCGAGTTTGGATAGATTCTGTCCTGATCTGCGCACTGTTTTTTAAAAATGTTATATCTATCACTATAGAACTCGGATTGCAACAATTCTCAGATGTACGGATACCAAATTGATAACCCTACATCTTTCCTGTAGAACTCTAGACTCATAAATATATATATTGACACGATATATACTCTGCAAGTAACCCCCTTGTTGTTGTCGAAGAAAACCAAAATCTTGTTTTATACCCTTAGATTAAAATAATCATAATTATAGTTTCATAGATCCAAATTGAATAAACTCAAGTTGTTTCGATAGCTAGACTAAAGGACCTACCTTTTTCTTGTTCAACTCCAGACTTGAAAACAGACAGAGAATATCATAATTTGCATTTCTAAAACCTGTGATGGTACTGGACAGTTTTATGTCCTGTTCTGCACAGCGGTGCCAAAACGCGATTAGCTCCCAAACTAGTAGACAAAATTAGACGAGACTCAAACTCATGGCTGCATAACGTCTAGGAATGCATTTCTCGTGTTGACACGATTTTCCATAAAAGTTACAAAGTAATTATTTATCCGCGCTTGTTTATGATGCAAATCTGAACTTCTAGTGTTGCATGTTTGACCTCACACTATTTGACATATATGTTCCTTATTCCATGCTTTTCGATATGTATACTTCATGAACCTCTTAATATCTAATAGGTATGTATACATGCTGCTATGATTATATAATCCTTGTTTGACACGAACTTGACTCGAACCTTGAATACTTGAACTCATGAACCCAACATGAAATTGAAAGTACACCATGAACTTGAACTCGTGAAAATTGACATGAACTTGAATTTGAATGATCTGGGTATCGTGTATGGAACTAAGTGCCACATGGAACAATGTGCCACGTCTTGGCCAGGCGGGGGATACCTCTTGAATCTATGGGGATCGCCTCTAGAATCCATGCACACATATGAAATGAAACATAGGTCATGTGTGGAACAAAGTGCCACACAGAGCAAAATGCACGCCATGACGATGGTGGGGTCACCTCATGAATCCGTAGGGGCCACCTCTTGAACCCATGGGGGCGCCTTTTGAATCCTCATACGATGTGGGATGCACCGGGAGACATCTATGGGTACCACACAAGCATGACATGAAAGATGACTTGACCACCGACCGGTGAAAAATGGTCCTGATAAGTTAATACATGATAAAAAAAATGTGTGTTTTGCTATTTGTTTTGCATGCCGTATTCTTGCATTGTATCCCATATGCATCACCCTTTGCTAAATTAGAACACATAATGACATGTTAATACCTTTCCACGCTTATAGAATGCATGTTACTGTTACTTGAATTATATTATGGCATTGCAATATATTCTTAGATCTGTTCTTTATTGTTACATACTTTCTTATTCATATACATTGCTTGTCTTCATGTCTTTTGTTACAATTCTTACATGTTTTATGTCATACTTTTTGTTTAAATATAAGTTCTTTAACTGGGGACTTACCGAGCGCAAGATCGCTGACTTACATTCCGTTTTGTTTCTTCTTTTGGGAATGTTCGTCAGGTGCCTTAGGAACAGGCGAGGCGATAGGAGAAGAAGTCGAGCCATCCGAGAATGATTACTCACAGTTGTCCTCTCAGGCAGGCTACTAGTCGATTATCAGTATTTATTTCGTATGCCTACTTATTAAGGCTAATGTTATTTCTTTTCAGTTGTATCGTTTTCTATTCAGACTTGCGTTAGTTTTCTTTGAATACTGTGGATTTGAAATGTTATAAATGCAGTTGGATTTATTCTCTTACTAAATTCTTGTCATTTTAGAACTGCTTACTTTAACACATAACGTATATATCTCGAAGAAGATACTTTCTCAATATAAATGCGTCGCGTGACTAGTCACGTACCTATCACCATATTTTGGAAAGCAGGGCGTGACAATCAGTGAATCAAAAACTTTCAGGAATTTGAACTTCAAAGGGCAATCTCCTATCCACCGATCCAGCCAAAACCGAATTGATTTACCATTACCCAAGACCCAATGACAGTTTATAGACAATAATATCTCATCTAGAGGCATATTTTTCACACCATATTATTTCGTCTATTGAGTAACTTCTAAATTTTTGTAGCGGGATAATAGGATCTCCAACAAATGACCCAAAGTACATTGTCATTATTCAGAATTCTCCACACCTATTTTGCAAAAAGGCTCGTATTGAATTCTTTCAAATCAAGGAACACCAAGACCACTATACTTTTTTCTTTTACAAATTCTATTCCAGTTTATCAACATTCTTAAGATACTTTCTGAATCTCCAATCCCCCAAAAGAACCTTTTCCTTGAAAGTACCAATTGTTTTCACCACCCATTTTGGAAATCTATAAAAATACATATGGTACAAAAACATAGCTAAAATCACAGAATTTATCAAGGTCAACTGTAACAACTCCATTATTAATGTACAAAGAATTGATTTAAATTCAATGTATACTTAGAGTATTTATTGCAGCTGATATCTCTTTAAGTATTTATTTCACTCCATAATTACAAGAAGGAGCTTGTAGCTCATTGGTAATACCTTACACTGCTGAACCAAGCCACCAGAGTTCAAATCCCATGCCCCACATTATTTTTTATATTATTTTGTTTTAAATTTTTTGGAAAGTCAACAGTCAAACCGTCATAACTCACAAAACTTGAATTGAAGGCAAAAAGTTAAATACACCGAAATTCCCCCCAGGAAGAAACCCACCCGACGAGCCTTCGACTCGGCCTGACTCGACCGAGTCGGCCGGCGCCGCCGGCCGGACTCGGCCGGACGGCCGAGTCGTCAACACGGAATTTCTCCGTGTTGACCTGGTCTTCTCACCTGAATACTTTAATTTCCCAGATCGATTATCAAATTCTCAATAAATCACTTTTACTCAAAAATTTAATGATTTTTAATGTTTTTTATATATTTTTTATATTTTTCTTAATTAAAACCCTAACCCTAGCCTAACCCTATATAAACACCCCTACCCTCTACCCTCTCAGCCTACATTCCTAAGTCCACTCTCTAAAAATTTCAAGAGAACTTGGTACGTTAGAAAACGAGCGAAAACGAAGCGCTGCCGAAATCGACGGCGAATCCCAGCGATCGTACTAGGACCTATTCACGACGTTTCGACTCACGGACAAACCCACTACCTTCCTCTCACTCTCTAGCGTTGTCCAAACCCGTAAGTCCATCTTTTCTACCTTTCTTTTCTTCCATTAAAATACAACTTTTCAAACCCGACGGAAATCGGAACAAACCGATTTCTGATTCGGTTTTCTATCAAAACTCACTTATCACTAATTCCATAATGCTTAAACATATTCATGTTGACAACTAATCACTTAAAAATCAATTTGGATAAAGTTTCTCACATGAAATGATAACTTTTGCAAAATACCGTATTTTCGCACTTAAATACCACCATATTTAGTTTATCTCATTTAACCCTTTAACATTGCTATACCTTAAAATAGGTCACGAGGTAATGACCTACCTCCACACACACGCAAATACAACCCTAATTGATATCATCAAAACTTAGAATACGATAATACAAGATTTTACATTAAAATACCATTTTCTTTATAAACCTTTTCTGAAAGTTCTAAGTTATATACAATTTTAAAACAAATATCTTTTAATAGGAAAATACGATATGTCGTGGACATCAATCGTTTATCTAAACCTGACTTTGTGGTGTCTAGGCAAGTGTGTCTAAGGCGAGTGGTTACTTAATTAGGACCACTACTTGTAGTGGAGAGCCTCCCACTCACCTGGCACTTACCTGGCCGCAATTGGCGGTGAAGAGGCGATTTGAGGCTTCTAATGACGTGTCGTTTAGACCATTTAGAAGTAGGCTAGTTGGCTTAGGAAACCCTAGAATCTAAAATACGGAAATTTACACCCTTTTACAAATAAATACATTATTTTTATAAAACCGTTTTCTAAATGATTAGTATTTATTAAATCTTTGCAAAGCGCCACTACAACCCACCTTTAGGGAACCCGTTAGGGATAGTACGGTTTATCGTGCACCCTCGGGCTTAGTAGTGCGAGATTCAGACCTCCGCAAGGAGCATTCGGTCTCGAAAGGTTTAGAATACGACATTTATGAAAATGAGATTTTTGGAAAATAAAATATTTATTAAAAAATATTCTTGTATAAACATATGTATATTTATCATTTAAACACCTATTTTATTATAAGATAAAGTTTCCACCTTTTTCTAAAAATTACAAGATTAAAAGTTACATTAAAATACCATGAATTTCAAATAAATCAATATTACAAATTAATACCTTTATTTATATAATTAGGATATTATCATTAGAAATAACACAAATAAAATCACACTCATTATAACTATAAAGACGAATAATAAATACTTGAGGTGTATCTTGAAAACTATACAAAAGTACTTTTTACATAAAAACCCCCTCAAGTTTTATAATTTACAATAAGGACCCTAACAATTATAGAACTTCAAATTACATTTCTTTTAGTCTGACTCGGGTTTGAGTCTGATTATTTCTGACTTGAATATGATTCAAGTCAATCTATATTCTTTAATATTCCAACTCAATATGAACACATGAATCCCAGAATCCAGTTAACAATCTATACAACTTCACTGAACCAAACTATGGATATACATCCATTATTCCGTTATTCCATTTACCTGATTATGCAGTTACAATCTGTTTACTGATATCATGGTTTTGGTCAGTCATCCAACTTATACAATACAATACAACAATACTATCAAAACACTACGGGGTTTAAGGGGTAGATTGGTACGGAAGGTGTTAAAAGTGGCACGAGATGGTCAGATTAAGACACCTAACCATATTCCGTTGCTGTTGTACCATGGCTTAACGGTTCCTTGTACATTCTGTTTGCCCTGGTCTCTAGCATATAGAGACCCTTCTCGTATACACTGGCATCCTTCTGTACCAAGCTACAAACAACAGCGCGAACACAATATTCTACAATATTTTACAATCTCTTTAGAAAATACCTCTTATTCTATCTTTTCTAATTCTTCTTTAACTTTGGGACTTACCGAGCGACATGTTCGCTGACGACATTCTATTTCTTTCTTCTTTGAATGTCGTCAGGTGCTTTGGACCCAGCAGAAATCGAGCCCACCGGTGAAGACTTGGAGCAGTTTCACGAAGACCCCGAGCTCTAGATATTGTACCTTGTTCTATTCAGTATTTTCATTTCCTGTTATGCCACTGTTTAAGCATCGCTTTTCATTTCAGTTGTATTTACTTTTCATGCATTGTACAAAAGAATGTTATTAATAAAGTTGTTGTTATTTCTATATCTCTTATCTCTTATGATTTACTTTTATATTGCTTAGATACGCTTAGCGTATGTACTTCTGAGTACATACGTAGCGGACCTCATCGCGTCTCCTTCGCCGTACACCGGGAAGCGGGGCGTGACAGGTTTTGTTGGTGGCCCATGCAGGTCAGAGCTGTATAAATCCCTATCATGCAGTTCTGATCTGCGTGAACAACCTAAGCAATATAACACAAGAACCAGCAACTAAAACATTCTTTAAAATTCATGTTTCTTGAATCTTACAAATTTCTATTCCTTGAATCTTATCATTTCATGTATTTGAATCTGTCCTAACCCAAATTTTTCTTCAAGGTTATGGATTCCCCGAACAACACCAGCACCAACGTCAACAACACACCTCCAGCACTACCTCTCGTACCAGCTGTTCCTGCACCAACCACCGAGTAAACAGTGCCACTTGAGGCGATTCGCAGCCTGCTCGAGGGACAACAACAACTTCTGAACCGTCCTGAAACCGACGCACCGGGAGTAAAGCAATTCAGGGCTTTACATCCCAAGCAGTTCTCTGGTAAAGGAAGCCCTCTTGAAGCTGAAGAATGGGCACAAAGCATCGAAGACGATCTGGCAGCAGCTCAAGTGCCAGACATCGCTTGGGTCCGTGTAGCAAAACTACAGCTCACAGATAATGCTCGCAACTGGTGGAAGGCGGAAGAAAGTCGTCTGGTACAGCCGATTGAATGGAAGACTTTTCGCGAGAAGTTCGACGCGAAATATTTCCCTGTGACTGCCAGGTTTGCAATGGAGCAGCAGTTTATTCATCTACAACAGGGTTCAATGTGGGACAAATCAGTAGATGAATACGATGCTGAATTCACCATGTTAAGCCGGTAAGATATGTCATAATAGTTCAATTTTTTAATATCACATACTACACAGCTAACACAATCTTTAAACAGATTCACGGCATACTTGATACCGACGGACGAGATCAGAGCCCGTCGCTTTCAAAAAGGACTGGACACGGAGATTCAGGCTACTCTAGCCATGGGAAATTTTTTGACTCATGAGGATGCTCTAGAAGCTGTCCGCAGCTATGAGGCAGTGATAAAAGCAAGGGGCAGCCAGATGGCAGGTGGAGCCTCATCCAGGCCACCTTTCGTGCCAAGGCGACCCGGAGTACCAACCCATCGTCCCAGCCCAGCCTTTTGCACCGACTGCAAGAGAACTGGACATATGATGAAGGACTGCCGTCGAGCCAACCGCCTTTGCTTAGTCTGCGGCTCAGCTACTCACGATATTGGGTCTTGTCCCAAAGACAGAACCCAGTTGCTGCACCCAGGCCAGCAATTACTTATCCGCGGCGACCAGCTCTTCAGGCACCTGCTCCCAGACCTGCACTACCTGCACCACCCAGAGGACCGCAAGCTGCACCACCTCCTCGTCGGTTCCATCAAGCTCAAAGGAATGTTCTGAGGAGTGCTCCTCAGGCCAGGAGGAATGTACCAAGGCGCCATGCTTTCACGATGTCCGTGGAAGAAGCTGAGGCCACTGGCCAAGTCATCACTGGTAAACTTTTCTTTTCAAACTTTGCTTTTATATTCTACTACTTAGTTACATATTTCTTATACCTAAAACAAATCCCACATACCTTAGGTACAATCTTAGTATCCTCAATCCCTGCACTTGCACTGTTTGATACTGGAGCATCACATTGCTTTATGTCGCAACGGTTTGTCCGAACCCATGCGATTCCAGTTTCACCGCTTGTATCCAGCTGGAATGTCAGTTCCAGAAATGGCGTTCTAAAGGCAACTATGGGATACAGCATGTGTCCAGTCGTCGTCTGCAGTCGAGAGTTTTATGCTGACTTCAAAGTACTGGACATACTGAACTTCGATGTGGTTCTAGGAATGGATTGGCTTGGAACTTTTTATGCTACCATAGACTGTCGTCAAAGAAGGGTAGTATTCGAGATCCCAGACCATCCGGTCTTCTATTTCAAAAGTGGAGACCGTACACTGGAGCCAAGTATCTACAAAGCGAAGCCAAGAGAAGCAGTAGTTACAGCAACTCAAGCAGAGGAAGAATCAAGACCAGATGTGGTTCGAGAGTTCGACGATGTATTTCCTGACAATATATCAGGTTTGCCTCCCGATCGAGCTCTTGAATTCAGTATTGATTTAGTATCAGGAGCACAACCGGTGATCAAAGCACCCTATCATTTAGTCCAGAAGGTTTGAAAGAAGTCCGAACACAGTTGGACGAATTACTGGCGAAAGGATGGATTCGTCCCAGCACTACAAGTTGGGGATCACCTGTACTACTTGTGAAGAAGAAGGAAGGTTCATGCAGAATGTGCATCGATTACAGAGCCTTGAATGAAGTAACTATAAAGAACAAGTATCCACTTCCACGCATCGACGATTTATTCGATCAGCTAAGTGGATCTTGTGTTTTCTCTAAATTAGATCTTCGTTCAGGTTATCATCAAATGAAGGTCAAGGAAACTGATATTCACAAAACAGCTTTCAGAACTCGCTATGGACATTATGAATTTCTAGTGATGCCATTTGGAGTGACCAACGCACCCGCAATATTCATGAACCTTATGAATCAAGTTTTCCAAGAGTACTTAGACAGGTTTGTTGTCATGTTCATCGACGACGTCCTGATGTATTCTAAGAGTCAGAAAGAGCATGCAGAACATCTACGAATTGTCCTAAAAACTCTTCGACAACATCAGCTTTATGCCAAGTACAGCAAGTGCGAATTTTGGCTAAATCAAGTTGGTTTTCTTGGACATATCGTATCAGGAGAAGGAATCTCTGTAGATCCAGCGAAAGTTTCGGCAGTTAGCAAATGGCCTACACCAAAGTCAGTGAAGGATATTCGAAGTTTCTTGGGTTTAGCTGGGTATTACAGAAGGTCTATTGAAGGCTTTTCGAAGATAGCAACGCCCCTGACCAAGCTCACACGTAAAGATGAAGAATTTGTGTGGTCAGAAGCATGCGAACAAGCTTTCGTAGAACTCAAGTCAAGGTTGACACCAGCACCTATTCTCATCATACCGGATCAATCTGGAGGATTTGAAGTGCATTGCGATGCATCCGGTAAGGGATTAGGCTGTGTTCTACATCAGCACGGTAAGGTTGTGGCTTATGCTTCAAGACAGCTGAAGATTCACGAGCGCAATTATCCGACGCATGATTTGGAGTTGGCAGCCGTCATCTTTGCTCTCAAGATTTGGCGTCATTACCTGCTTGGTGAATGAGTGAACATCTACACAGATCATAAGAGCCTGAAGTACGTGTTTACTCAGAAGGAGTTGAATATGCGGCAGAGAAGATTGTTAGAACTCATGGTGGACTTTGACATCAACTTGCAATATCACCCAGGGAAGGTGAATGTAGTACCTGATGCTCTTAGTCGCCAACCATTAGCAATGAATCTCACCGCTCAGTGGAAGCTTCAACAAGACTTGCATCAGATGGTGATTGAAGTGGTCATGCCAGGTAATGCTTCAAGTTTGATGAATTTACAAGTTCAATCAACCATTGTCAATCAGATCAAAGCAGCTCAAGCCAGCGATGCTAAGTTTCAAAAGATCAGAGAAAAAGTGGAGAATGGACTCAGAACAGACTTCATCATCCATGAAGACGGATCTTTGAGATACGGCAGCAGATTGTGTGTACCAAAAGGTCCTGTTCGGAAAGAGTTAATGAAAGAAGCCCACAACTCTCCCTACTCAGTACATCTTGGAGGTACCAAAATGTACAAAGATCTACGTCAGAATTATTGGTGGCATGGAATGAAGCGTGAAGTAGCCAGAAGCGTCGCAAAATGCTTGGTGTGTCAACAAGTAAAGGCTGAATATCACAGGACTGCTGGATTACTTCAACCGTTACCAATCCTAGAATGGAAGTGGCAACACATCACGATGGACTTTGTGACTGCTCTTCCTCGCAGCACAAAAGGTAACGATGCCATATGGGTCATTGTGGATCGACTCACAAAGTCGGCTCACTTCATCCCATTTCGAGTTAGCCAATCAACTGAGACACTAGCAAAGAAGTACATGGAGGTAATAATCTAATTTAGATTTAAAAATCTTCATAATGTACTATCTCTGATACCCATGAACTCATACAGGAAATTATGAGACTCCATGGAGTACCGGTTTGCATTGTCTCCGATCGTGACACCAGGTTCCGATCGCAATTTTGGCAGAGTCTGCAAGCAAGCTTGGGAACAAGTCTGAACTTCAGCACGGCTTATCATCCACAAACAGATGGTCAGTCGGAACGAACTATTCAGATCTTGGAGGATATGCTTAGAGCGTGTATGCTAGACTTTAAGGGATCATGGGAAGATCACCTACATCTTGTGGAGTTTTCGTACAACAACAGCTACCAAGCAAGCATAGGAATGGCACCTTTTGCAGCATTATATGGAAGCAAGTGTCGATCGCCATTAAGTTGGGACGACATCGGAGATAGGGAACTTCTTGGACCAGAGATGATAGTAGCAACCGTTGATGTGGTTCGTACTATCAGGGAAAGGATGCGCATAGCCCAAGATCGACAGAAGCACTGGGCTGATGCAAAAAGACGACACTTGGAGTTCCAGCCGGGAGATCACGTATTCCTGAAGATATCTCTGAACCGCGGAGTGATCCGATTTGGAAGACGGGGTAAGCTAAGTCCGAGATACATTGGACCGTTCGACATACTCGAACGAGTCGGTGAAGTGGCATACCGTTTAGCGCTTCCACCCTCATTGGAAGGAGTGCATAATATGTTCCACATATCCTAACTCAGGAAGTATGTGAGTGACCCCAGCCATGTACTTGATCATTTCGAGCTCACTATACAGCCCGACTTGTCTTGTGAGCAACAGCCCGTGGAGATCCTGGACAGGAAAGTGAAGACACTTCGGAACAAGGAAGTTAACTTGGTTCGAGTGATGTGGAGGAAAGACACTCCAGGAGAGTCCACTTGGGAAAGGGAGGATGAAATGCGTACTAGATATCCACACCTCTTTGTAACTAGTCCTCAAATAAAAGTTGTAAATTTCGAGGACGAAATTTTTGTAAAGAGGGTAGACTGTAACAACTCCATTTTTAATGTACAAAGAATTGATTTGAATTCAATGTATACTTGGAGTATTTATTGCAGCTAATATCTCTTTAAGTATTTATTTCACTCCATAATTACAAGAAGGAGCTTGTATCTCATTGGTAATACCTTGCACTGCTGAACCAAGCCACCAGAGTTTAAATCCCATGCCCCACATTATTTTTTATATTATTTTGTTTTAAATTTTTTGGAAAGTCAACAGTCAAACCGTCATAACTCACAAAACTTGAACTGAAAGCAAAAGGTTAAATACACCAAAATTCCCCCCAGGAAGAAACCCACCCGACGAGCCTTCGACTCGGCCTGACTCGGCCGAGTCGGCCGGACGGCCGAGTCGTCAACAAGGAATTTCTTCGTGTTGACCTGGGCTTCTCACCTGAATACTTTAATTTCCCTGATCGGTTATCAAATTCTCAATAAAACACTTTTACATTAAAAATTTAATGATTTTTAATGTTTTTTTATATATTTTTTATATTTTTTTAATTAAAACCCTAGCCTAACCCTATATAAACACCCCTACCCTCTACCCTCTCACCCTACATTCCTAAGTCCACTCTCTAAAAATTTCAAGAGAATTTGGTACGTTAGAAAACGAGCGAAAGGCGAAGTGCTGCCGAAATCGACGGCGAATCCCGGCGATCGTACTAGGACCTATTCACGACGTTTCGACGCACCGACAAACCCACTACCTTCCTCTCACTCTCTAGCATTGTCCAAACCCGTAAGTCTCTCTTTTCTACCTTTCTTTTCTACCTTTCTTTTCTTCGATTAAAATACGACTTTTCAAACCCGACGGAAATCGGAACAAACCGATTTCCGATTCGGTTTCTATCAAAACTCACTTATCACTAATTCTGTAATGCTTAAACATATTCATGTTGACTGCTAATCACTTAAAAATCAATTTGGATAAAGTTTCTCACATGAAATGATAACTTTTGCAAAATACCGTATTTTCGCACTTAAATACCACCATGTTTAGTTTATCTCATTTAACCCTTTAATATTGCTATACCTTAAAATAGATCACGAGGTAATGACCTACCTCCACACACACGCAAATACAACCCTAATTGATATCATCAAAACTTAGAATACGATAATACAAGATTTTACATTAAAATACCATTTTCTTTATAAACCTTTTCTGAAAGTTCTAAGTTATATACAATTTTAAAACAAATATCTTTTAATAGGAAAATACGATATGTAGTGGACATCGATCGTTTATCTAAACCTGACTTTGTGGTGTCAAGGCAAGTGTGTCTAAGACGAGTGGTTACTTAATTAGGACCACTACTTGTAGTGGAGAGCCTCCCACTCACCTGGCACTTACCTGGCCGCAATTGGCGGTGAAGAGGCGATTTGAGGCTTCTAATGACGTGTCGTTTAGACCATTTAGAAGTAGGCTAGTTGGCTTAGGAAACCCTAGAATCTAAAATACGGAAATTTACACCCTTTTACAAATAAATACCTTATTTTTATAAAACCGTTTTCTAAATGATTAGTATTTATTAAATGTTTGCAAAGCGTCACTACAACCCACCTTTGGGGAACCCGTTAGGGATTGTACGGTTTATCGTGCACCCTCGGGCTTAGTAGTGCGAGATTCAGACCTCCGCAAGGAGCATTCGGTCTCGAAAGGTTTAGAATACGACATTTATGAAAATGAGATTTTTGGAAAATAAAATATTTATTAAAAAATATTCTTGTATAAACATATGTATATTTATCATTTAAACACCTATTTTATTATAAGATAAAGTTTCCACCTTTTTCTAAAAATTACAAGATTAAAAGTTACATTAAAATACCATGAATTTCAAATAAATCAATATTACAAATTAATACCTTTATTTATATAATTAGGATATTATCACTAGAAATAACACAAATAAAATCACACTCATTATAACTATAAAGACGAATAATAAATACTTGAGGTGTATCTTGAAAACTATACAAAAGTACTTTTTACATAAAACCCCCTCAAGTTTTATAATTTACAATAAGGACCCAAACAATTATAGAACTTCAAATTACATTTCGTTTAGTCTGACTCGGGTTTGATTCTGATTATTTCTGACTTGAATATGATTCAAGTCAATCTATATTCTTTAATATTCCAACTCAATATGAACACATGAATCCCAGAATCCAGTTAACAATCTATACAACTTGACTGAACCAAACCATGGATATATATCCATTATTCCGTTATTCCATTTACCTGATTATGCAGTTACAATCTGTTTACTGATATCATGGTTTTGGTCAGTCATCCAACTTATACAATACAATACAACAATACTATCAAAACACTACGGGGTTTAAGGGGTAGATTGGTACGGAAGGTGTTAAAAGTGGCACGAGATGGTCAGATTAAGACACCTAACCATATTCCGTTGCTGTTGTACCGTGGCTTAACGGTTCCTTGTACATTCTGTTTGCCCTGGTCTCTAGCATATAGAGACCCCTCTCGTATACACTGGCATCCTTCTGTACCAAGCTATAAACAACAGCGTTAACACAATATTCTACAATATTTTACAATCTCTTTAGAAAATACCTCTTATTCTGTCTTTTCTAATTCTTCTTTAACTTTGGGACTTACCGAGCGACCTGTTCGCTGAAGAAATTCTATTTCTTTCTTCTTTGAATGTCGTCAGGTGCTTTGGACCCAGCAGAGATCGTGCCCACCGGTGAAGACTTAGAGCATTTTCACGAAGACCCCGAACTCTAGATATTGTATCTTGTTCTATTCAGTATTTTCATTTCCTGTTATGCCACTGTTTAGGCATCGCTTTTCATTTCAGTTGTATTTACTTTTCATGCATTGTACAAAAGAATGTTATTAATAAAGTTGTTGTTATTTCTATATCTCTTATCTCTTGTGATTTACTTTTATATTGTTTAGATACGCTTAGCGTATGTACTTCTGAGTACATACGTAGCGGACCTCGTCGCATCTCCTTCGCCGTACACCGGGAAGCGGGGCGTGACAGGCTTCCGCCATAAGATAAGAGTTTTCCCTACCAAGTTGAAAGCCTTTCTGAAATTCTATCCAGTAATGGTAGCCAATCTTTTCTTTTAGGTTTTTCATTTGCATATAGATAGCCAAAGATATGTAAAAGGAAGACCCTCCACTTTACGATTCAGACAAAAGCAAGCATATCTTCTCTATGTGCAATTCGACTAAAATAGATAAGAGAGATTTTTGATAAATTTATTTTTAAACCCAAAATACCTTCAAAAATCTACAAGATAAGCTTCAAAGGGTGATCTTCTCTTTATTTTCTTTACAAAATAGTAAAGTATCGTCAGCAAACTGAACAATCGGAATATCACCCAACAACCCTCATATAGGAAGCCTATGGATGAAACCAATATCTTTGTCACTACGTAACATTCTGTTCAAAACATCTGCAACAAGTAAAAACACGTAGGGAGATAATGGATCACCTTGTTTCAAACCTCTTTTACAAGTTATGGTTTTAATAGCAACTCCATTTACCATAACACAGGACTTAGCACATCATACATCCAGTTTTACCCATCTAACCCATTTGCTACCAAATCCTCGGGCTTCCAAAAGTCCCCACAAGAACTCCCAACTCACACAGTCATAAGCTTTTGCAAAATCAACCTTAAACATTGCAATTTACTTATTCCTCTTTTGACAAGCATCGATTATTCCTTTTGCTAACATCATACAATCCATTGTAGATTTTCCCTTCATAAAAGCACATTGTGAATCGGCCACTAATGTTTAAATCCAAGATTTTAACCTATTTGTTAGAACTTTTGTAAACATTTTCAAGACCCCATTTATGAGATGGATCGGTCGAAAGTCACTTGCAACTCTATAATCCTGCTTCTTTGGAATAAGACAATTTAAGAAATTACTAACGCACTCCAAATCATAATTCCCTTCATAAAGTCCCTAAAATATCAGTAGAAGATCCACCTTAATTCTATCCCAAAATTTTTGGAAGAACAAAAGAGAAAATCCATAAGGACCAGGAGACTTGTTCCCATTCATTCCAAAAACAACAGTTTTGATTTTCTCTTCAGTGAAAGGGACTTATAGTGCCGACAACTCATTATTATTCTCAGGATACAAAACGTTCTAATCATGTTTCAAGCAAAAAATCGTTGTAACGGCAAATATTTTCCGAAAATGTTCTTGTACTTCATGCATAATTTCGATTTGATTGGTTAATAAACTTCCAAGTATTTCCAACGAATTAATAAAATTGATTCTTCTTCTTCCATTTGCCATAGCATGAAAATAGGTTGTACTGCTGTCTCCTGTCTTGATCCAAAAATCTTTATATCTTTGTTGCCAATAAATTTTCTCGCTTTTCAATAATCCTTAATATTCACCTAACAATTTTAACATGTCTTCTTGTTCCTCTGGTGTAAGTGGAAAATCTTCAGCCTTATTATCTAACCCTTTATTTTTTTTCAATGCCTCTTTTTATGCCATATTCGTATTGCCAAAAATATTTTGGGTTTTTTTAAAATTTGGATCCCCAAAACTTTGATATTTTTTTTAAAAAAACACTACAAATTTCATATTTCTAAAAATATAAACTCAATTCTTCTCCGTTAACTAAAAAAATCTATCTATTAGTAAGATGTTGGTTTAATAGCTTAGTTAAGTAAACTAGGATTAGATTAGTAGCTTAATTGCTTCATTACCCTTAACTCATCTTCTCCTTTCTCTTCTTTTCAACATTCCTCCTCGACACTATAAGGAAATGAAATCTCACAACATCATCATTATCATCATCATCATCTTCATAACTTTCTTCTCCTGTTTCTTTTTCCATCTTTCCACATTCTTCTCAAACCCTTCTCTATTTCCACCGCTCCTCCCAAACACAACTCCAAATCTTACCATCACTCTCTTTCTCCATTACTCCTCTCTCAAACACCCCTCTTCTTCCACTTCTGTCTCAAACCCAATTCCGAATTTCACCCCTCTTTCTCCATTACTCCTCTCTTAAACCCAAACCCAAATATCACTATCACTCTTTTTCTCTACTCTCCCATCCCCATCCCGATCACTCCACATCTAGAGCTTTTCCTTCATTTTGTTCGTCATCCTCTCTGATAGTTATAAGAAACGCCGACCGTAAGCGTGACTGGCAATTAGGTTGGTAATTAGTCATTTACTAATTTTAATGACTAATTAATGTCTAATTAATGAAAACTAGATATCAATTGGATGTTAAATGGATGGGAGTTAACAAAAGTGGCTAATTTAGTTTGATTTGAAGAATCAAGCATCTTTTTTTAGAAATATCAAGTTTTTGGTGTCTTTTTTGAAAATACTAAAATTTTAGGGGTCCAAAATAAAAAAAAACCTAAATAGTTTTTCTCCACCATTTAAGTCTTCTCATGAGTAGCCTCAATTTTCCCACCAATCTTTTAACAGAATCTCTTTGAATCACAAATGAACTCCATCAATCTTCGACGGCAATACAAAAATCTGCATGCTCGAACCTATTCTTCTCAAACATGAATATTGGTTTATTCAACTTAACACCTCCTAGATAAAAAATAATAGGAGCATGGTCGGAAAGAGCTTTAGACAAAGAAAACCGAGAACTTCATGATACAAGCACTTCCACTCATGTGTGATAAAAAATTGATCAAGTTTAGCCATATCCAAATTGCTTCGCAAACCAGACCGAGTATACTTACTCCCCGCCATCGGAATATCAATCAAATGCAATCCTTCTACTAATTCTGCAAAAACTTTCATTTCTCTCAATGATCCTTTGTGGCCACTTATTTCTCCCATATTAAGAGTTACATTAAAATCTCTTGCAATAACACAAAGATGAGAAAAATTGTTTCTAATAAAACGCAATTCTTCCCAACACAAACTCCTATCATCCCCAACAACAAGAAGCACAAAGAGAAGTTAGGACAAGAGCTGTGTGTTGCAAGCATAGGTTAGGGCTTACGGGCCAATGCCAAAAAATATATATATGTTGTATGTATATGTTAGGGCTTACGAGCCGGTGTGGAAAAAAAGAAAGAAAGAAAGAAGGGTGTAGGAAAGTTAGTGATGAGATGACACCGTTAAATAGGATAGATTCTTGTCATTTTGAAAGGAAAAAAAGATAGTTTAGTGTCACATATTTAAGCCTACGAAGAGTGATGATGCTCTATATTGGCGACCTTTCAGATCAGGACTTGGCAGATGACATGTCCCAGAACTCAGAAGAGAGGGCCCACAGGGGCCAACCAGACCCGACCTACAAGCAAAAAGCTGGCTCACCTCAGGGCCCCCTGTAAATTAGCCTTCTCGGCTTCTCAGCTCGCCTCCGAGCTACCCCAGGACCAAGATACCTCAGCCCTCTCGCTCGTTCCCGAGCTCTCCGGCCGAGACCATCTTCCTCGGTCCCTCCGACCGACCGACTCCACCACTCACAGGCGTAACCGCCGCTCCGCAAATCTCGCCATGCGCAGATTCTCCGCCGGCAACATCCCACGTTCCATGCCATCGCGATCCCCATTAACGGGCGATCCGCTCTTTACACGGGCGTGACGTCGGGAGCGTAACTACCGGCGAGATTCTCGCGCCTGCTGCTGCATGCCACCACCGCTATATAAACCCCCATCACAGAGGGGTCAAGTAAGCCATTCTTTACACTTACGCCGTTACTCTGCTCGGATCTTGTCACTGACTTGAGCGTCGGAAGGTCCTCGGTGGTACCCAACCACCCTGGGACTTCTTTGCAGGTACACAGCAGCAGCCTCCTCATCCCACTTTGTCCTCTCAAAACCCATTGAGACCCACACGCAACGAAGGACAATCAACCCAGTTCACCTCGAGATCAACGGAAGACAACATCTGACGGAGGCCCGAAAAGGAGCTCCATCAGTTGGCGCCGTCTTTGGGAAAAGAAACTCCATGAAGAACAAAGTTGGCCTTCCGATCTCCATCCACATGGCAAACGATCACCCTGAAGATCCAGATACCAGTCGCCGCCTCCCCCTCACCGGAGGCGCGGATGAACCTCCTCCGGCGAACGCCATCAACGCCCTCGCCGGCCGAATAGACCGACACCCTCTCCCTTGATGGGGTCGCACAGAGGGGGCTCGCCACGGCGACTCGAAGGCCACCTTACCCAAGGATCTAAGCCCTCACTAAGAGGCGGCCTAGCAGCTACCCTGCTCGGCTATCCCTGGCGGGTAGCTTCCCTACCGCAACGCCAGGGATCAGAAAGTCCTCCCAGAGGCAGTCGAGCCCGAGGATCCCTCGCTCGGCTATCCTTTGTTAGTGATATGTATGCCCTAGAGGCCATTACTGTACATATGATGTATATTGTAATGGATGCTTGGACGTATATAGGGAGGACTTTCTTGCTCGACATGATAATATGCTATCTGGTTGTACTTTATCTTAACATGTACTCTGATTGTCTCGATGTTACATGTTGATAAAGCCCTTAGGATCTGTACTCGACTACTGGGACTATGATGAGATCATACTAGTGGGGCCACAGTAGTCGACGAGTACATCCTATAACTGTTCCTAGTCGAGGGTGTATCGAGACAGGGCATCGATACACCAGAGTAGACTAGCGTATACGCATCTTGACACATATGATGGGCGATGGATGATCCCATATCCATCGGTGTTTGACATCAAGGATGGTGTACGGGTGCTCAGTAGAGACTGGGTACACTGGACGGACTCGCCGAGAACTCCCAGATGGTATTATACCTCACTTCAGATGGCAGTTCTCCGGTGACACTGGTACAGAGTAGTCTGTTGACCCGAGATCGTCATAGAGTCTTGTGTGATTCCCACTATGCTTTGATTTCCATCATACCACGTCCAAGAGGGTGTGCAAAAAGGTGGCTTTTGGGTACAATCCCGAATCACATAGAGGCAATGAGCGATAAGAGGGGATTCGTCTCTCCCGGTATAGGGAGTTGATGTTGTACTGTGTTCGATTGGATATAACTGGAAATCCCTGGCCAGGGTTGCTGAGATTTACTGGTAAGTGTTATTAGTAGTTTCTCAAACTGTTATAGACCTCAAATCGACACGACTTATCGAGCAACTGGGGTCTGACGTTTACCACCCCTAGGCGAGATATGCGACATATCAAACGACGAGACCGGACTGTACGGGAGTGTTACTGATTGGATTCACAGGAAAATATACAGGCTTGCTTGTTGATCTTCTGAGCGCCCAATACCTGGGTAGCTGTTACGTTTAGCTGACCGCTTGCAGCTTGTGGATGTTTGATATGATCATCACCTACTGCCGGCGTATTGACGATTCTTTAGAGTCCTACACAGAGGTTTCTTGGCTCAGGCAAAATGGAGTAGGAGCACATATGTGATATGTGCGGGACCGAGGATAATGCGGTATGTGATACCGTATTGGATTCTCGCGATATGAGATATCGGCCGGGTATATGTGATATAGCCGGGTCATCGTATTAGTCGGTTATATGCGATATAGCCGGATTGTCGGATCAAGTGTTGATTCGATAATTTAATGTATAATAATATATATGATATATTAAATTACATTAACTAATATTAGCTCACTAAAAGATTCTTTTTCTCACTCGGGTAATACATTGATATATATGCGATATATGTTAATTGTATTATTTTATTTTGTGACAATAAATATTATATATGTGATATATAATATTGTAACATGATATGATAACTAATGCAACATGATTAGTGAAGATTAAACAAGATTAGGGTTTGATTTGGGTTAATGCTTTCTAGAAGTTTCTAGAAGGTTTTTATTTTGTCATGGAAAAGATATTTACAAATGACTCATCTTTAAGCTAACCCAAACCCTACACCCTTGGTTAATTATCTACAAAGGTTTAGCAACCATGGTTGCATTATTGATCATGATCTTCTTTCATTGCTCATCACAAAAGGATTCTATCATCTTCTTCCTTGAGTTTCTTCTTGGAAAAAGCTTTCTAGCTTTTGGCTAAGTGATGAAAGTGAATGAGAATATGAAAACAAAAGAGAGCAAAAATCCTACTTCATCATCCTCATCTACCCTTGCCATTTAGATGAGGGTGTTCACTTCATTTTGTAAGTGTTAGCTTGTGTTAATGAAACTTCAAGGTAGATCATCTATGTTATCGAAGATCGGAAGCAATACTGCATCTTTCTCTTCGTGGAGCCTCTCGAGAGTCCGGAACACGATGATCGCAGCGAAGGGACCTCAACACGGAGCTTAAGAAGTGAAGGACCGGATCTACAAAGGTTGTAATCCCTCTCACTTAGTGTTAAAGTGTTTGACATACTTGTTTTCGCATAAACTCTAGTTTAAAGATCCGGCTTTGGGTTGTTCGGCACGGCTAAAATTTTAATCGGGCATGGTTGATACCTCGTAGACCAAACTGAGCGTGCCCAGCATCCCTACAGTGGTATCAGAGCCAAGCTAGAGCTTTAGGCGAAGTCTGAGCGAAGTTTAAAGTCCGATCGAACCCGGATACCCCGATACGAACCCTTCTCTGGACAATTTTCAAAAATGTGATTTTTTATGAATTAAAAATGCTCAAAAAATTAAGCAGGAAAAACTAAGAATTACTATGAAGTACGGCCCACTAATGCTCTTATATGACCGCGGAACCGCGGCCATACCAAGGGTTTGGCGGCGGTTCTGCGGCCAAAAGTATGACTTAGTCCCTCATACTTCATATATTTATTCTTAGGTCCTTTCTTGTCATTTTTTCTGGGAATTTTTAATTCCACTCAAGTATTGAGTTTTCTAGGGTTGTATTGGGGACTCGTTGATTCGATCGGATAATTTAACTTTGTTTAGTTTGTCCGGGTAATTTTTAGAACGTGTTAAAAAGTTCGAACGGATATCAATAACTCACTTTTTCCCCTGCCGGAAAATTTCCAAGTGTTGGATTTTTCCGTAGTTTAAGAACGTTCTAAGTCATGCAAGTAACGCAGTGGACCCTCTAGAAGACAACAAACCTTAACTCGATTATGTGACCGTCTTGAACTGCCTCTAAACCTTAGGGTTTGTGGCAGTATGGCGTGCCACATGTGAGGCGTTGGCTTGACCCTTCTACGACTGGACCATCGGTACTGTGGCATGTGATGGATATTTTTAAACTCCGCTCAAGTGTTAAGCTATTTGGGAAAACTTGGGTGTTTGATTATTCGATCGGAAAGTTTAACATTGTCTATTTATCTGGAATGTGATACAATATTTGGAATCCACATGTAGCTATGAGATAACTAATTTGAATGTTATAAATCTAGCGGTTTAGTCTCAGATGATCGGTTGCCACGGGATTTTGATGCGATCAAAAGTCTGTCGCAATCACGTAGCGTACGCGGATACTCGCCGGGTAAACTTAATAGACAGCCACGCCCCATAGCCCCAACCAAGTGACTGTAGGAGAACCCCGTCGCCAAAAGCATCCGTTCGGGTGCTCGCGGCAGCGGTGTTCCGCCTTAGTGCACTTCATCGACGGCATCGGGGGTGCGGCCGTCTACTAAAGTTTGCGACGAGCATTCGATCAGGATGTCGGGAATCTTGTTGAATTGCCCGACTTGATATTGAAAAGAGTTTTCGATAATGAGACTAAAATGCGGGGTTTATAATAGTTAGGCATGCGATGTCTAAGGAATTCATTTGATTAGGCATGCGATGTCTAAAGAGGTTGCGGATTCCAACTGTTGTAGTTTTACACTTTCTTTTCTGTGACCGTAAGCGTAGTATGTGGTGTATCGCCGGCTTCGTTGTTATACATCAACGACAATCGGGATACGCATACTTGCTTACGTTGATGATATGAGATATTATGTGTTGCTGTGATATGTTATATTGAATCGTCGTGTTCTGAATAGCCGGGGATTTTATGTGAGATGAGAGTTTTTCTTTTTCATTCATGTAAAATTCATTTGTATGTAATATTCTTTTATTGGGGCACTTCCGGGCTGAGGATGATGTCACCATTGTATATTATTTACTTTTCCGCATTAGGTAAACCCAAGGCGGGGAGCACAAGTAACCGGGTTCTAGGGCCCAGTGGGAGACCATCTCGAGGAGTCGAGACCGGGTCTCCTAACCCTAGAATTGGCAGTGTTGCTTGCCGCTCTCGTAGGGGTCTAGGGATGTGGGTTTGGCTATTCATCACGATCGTGGAATCTATGTTTTATACAGGCTCGTATTAAAACACGGACGTCCTAGTATATCCAATATTTCATATGTGTTTCTTCTGCTGCATTGTTCTGTGATGAGATCATATTACTGCCTGAGATGAATGTTTATATTATATATATGAGATATATGTTATATTGCAGATTTCGTTTCAAATGTGATGCTTGTGAAGCATAATAAAATGGGACTTCATTAATGAGATTAATGAAAATAAAAGAAACCTAAAGATGTTGTAGAAACTTGTCTCAAAAACTGGTAGCTCTAGTTCTTGCTTCGCATAGCGATGTTCCTTGTAGAACATCCAGCACCTTATTCGATAAGGAAAGAGCCGAGATCTCTTCACCGGGAGTGACCTCTTTAGTGAAACTAGCAGATGCTACAAACTCGGTTTATCTTTTGATTGCTTATATAGTTTTTACTTTGCATAGTGATATTTATGAAATATCCTGCACCTTATTCGATAAGAAAAGAGCCGACGATCCCTTCATCGGGAGTGACCTCTTTAGCAAATCTAGAAAAGGCCTAAAAAACATTACATTTAAAATCACTCGATTCCACAACGATATCAAGTTCATTACGCAAAGGGTTTTGTTAAAAACCTGTCGTAGCCCTCCGTCATTTCAGATAAGTACTAGTTAGTATTCGTGCTGCGTTTGTTGACCTTAGCCAAGGCATAGTGTGCGGTAGCTGATTAGTGCTTATCTGTATAAGCATATGATGCGATTGAGTTAGGGTAGTCATGCGACTTTTGTTAGTTATATGTATGCCCTAGAGGCCATTACTGTACATTGGATGTATATTGTAGTGGATGCTGGGACATATATAGGTAGGACTTTCTTGCTCGACATGATAGTACGCTATCTGGTTGCTCTTTATCTTAACGTGTATACTTTCCGTCTCTCTGTTACATGTTGATAAAGCCCTTAGGATGTGTACTCGACTTCCAGGACTATGATGCAGATCATACTAGTGGGGCCTGGGTAGTCCATGAGTACATCCTTGAAATGTTCCTAGTCGAGGGAATATCGAGACGGGGCATCGATATTCCAGAGTAGACTAGCGTATATCTTCTCGACCCATGCGATGGGCGATGGATGATCCCATATCCATTGGTGTTTGACATCGGAGATGGTATGCGGGTGCTCAGTGGAGACTGGGTACACTGAACGGACTCGCCAAGAACTCCCAGATAGTATTATACCTCACGTCAGATGGCAGTTCTCTGGTGACACTGGTACAGCTTAGTCTGTTGACCCGAGATCGTCATAGAGTCTTGTGTGTCTCCCACTGTGCTTTGATTTCCACCCTACCACGGCTCTACTGAGTTGTGCAAACAGGTGGTTTTTTGGGTACAGTCTCGATTCACATGGAGGCAATGAGCGATAGGAGGGGATTCGTCTCTCCCGGTATTGGGGGTTGATGTTGCGCTATGCTCGACTGGCCATAACAGGAAATCCCTGGCCAGGGTTGCAGTGATATACTGGTAAGAGTTATCAGTAGTTTCACGAATGTTATGGACCCTACGTCGGCATGACTTATAGAGCTATTGGGGTCTGACGTTTACCACCCCTAGGAGAGATATGCGACATATCAGACGAACTGACCGGACTGTACGGTAAGTGTTACTGGTTGGATTCACAGGAGTGTGAGCGGGCTTGCTCGTCGATCTTCCGATCGCTCAATACCCGGGTGGCCGTTACGTTTAGCAGACCGCTTGCGGCTTGTGGGTGTTTGATATGATCATCATCCGCTGCCGACGTATTGACGAGTCTTTAGAGTCCTACACAGAAGTTTCCTGGCTCAAGCGAAACGAAATAGGAGCGCATATGAGATATGTGCGGGACCGAGAATAATGCGTGTATGTGATACCGTATTTCATTCTCGCGATGAATGTGTCGAATGGTTGTATGCGATATAACCTAGTTATCGAATCAAGGATTGATTCGATAAGCCGATACATTGGATACTAGCCGGTTATATGCGATATGACCGGATCATAGAATCAAGCGTTGATTCAATGATTTAATGCATAATTATATATATTTGATATATTACTTTACATTAACTAGTATTGGTTCACTTAAGATGGATTTTCTCACTTGAAGTGCACATTGTATATATGATATAGTTTTGTGCACTAGTTTGTATCATGTTTGATGATGCATGCAAACTTGGGTGTATGTTTGATTTGAACCATGTTTAGGTTAATGGTTATGGTTTTAAAGTATTCACTTATTCATTTCATTTATATTCTTTATTTCTTTTGGCTAAAATGAAATGGTTGCTAATTTTGTCTTTTGTGGAAGCTTCATGATGCTTTGAATTTGTAACCATTTTGTTTTATGTTTAAACCTAACCATTAGCTAAACTAGGGTTTGCTCTCTACAAGAGTTAAATCTAACCCAAGGTTGCATTATGATAAGATCAATTTGATTTTATTATTGATTTATCATTATCATCATATCTTCTTCTTCTTCTTCATCTTCTCTTCAATGGCAACTAGCTAAAACAAGTGAGAAATCCAATTCTAAAGTTTACACACTTCCTATTTCTTCATCCTCTACCTCTTGCCAAGTTGTATAGGGTGTTTCCTTCACAAGTTTTCATGGCTTGGTGAAGTTGGAGCTTGTTCTTGTGATGCCTCGACGTAGATCATCTTCGGCATCGAACCGACGATCAAGCCCGCCCATTTTCGACGATGCCAATGCTAGAGTCATGAGTTCGATTTGGACAGCGGAGGGAGATCATCGCGGAGCTTAGGAAGTGGTGGACCGGATCTATAAAGGTTGTAATCACTTTCCTTTAGCTATATTTCCATTTACTTGCTTGCTTTGCCTATACTTCTAGTTAACGATCCGTTCTAGGGTTTCTCGGCACCGTATTTTTTAGAAATTTGCATGGATGATGACTTGTGAGACCTCACTAGGGTGCCTAGGAACCCTACAGTGGTATCAGAGCCTAGCTAGAGCCTTAGACGAAGTCCCGACGGAGTTAGAAGTCCGATCGACCCAAAACCCCGACTTGAAAAATGCTCTCTGGACAATTCTGTAAAATGTGGATTTTTTGGAATTAAAAATATGCAGAGAAATGTGTAGGAAATTCTAAGAAAAACTGCAGAAAACGACAGCCTGATTCTACAGTACGACCGCGGAACCGCGGCGTTGACCCCCCTTCTGCGGCGGTTCCGCGGCCGTCTGTGATGATCAGGCTGTGAGTTTTCTTCAGTTGTTTCTGTTGGTGTTTCTTGTGTGTTCTGGATGCTTTTAATATTTATTCCAGAGTTGTATTTTCTGAGTTGTATTGGGGACTCGGTGTATTCGATCGGACTGTCTAATTTTGTCGGTGTGCTTTTCCGGGTATTTTTAGAATATGTTAAAAAGTTCGACCGGATATAAATACCCACTTTTTCCCCTGCCGGGAAATTTCCAATTGTTGGATTTTTCCGTAGTTTAACGATGTTCTAAGTAGTGCAAGTAACGCGATGGACCCTCTAGAAGACAACAAACCTTAACTCGATTATGTGACCTTCTTGAACTGCCCTTTGAACCTTCGGGTTTGGGGCAGTACGGCGTGCCACATGTGAGGCGTTGGCTTGACCCTTCTACGGCTGGACCGTTGGTACTGAGGCACGAACTGAATGTTGTTAGACTTATTTCATGTGTTGATCTGTATCGGGAAAACTTGGGTGTTCGATTGTTCGATCGAAAAGTTTAGCATTTTCTATTTATCCGGAATGTGATACAATAATTGGAATTCACAAGTAGTTATGAGATAACTGAATGAATGTTATAAACATAGCAGTTTAGTCTCACTTGATCGGTTGCCACGGAATTTTGATGTGATCAAAAGTCCGTCGCAATCACGTAGCGTACGCGGATACTCGCCGGGTAAACTTAATAGACAGCCTCACTCCATAGCCCCGACCAAGTGACTGTAGGAGAACCCCGTAGCCGAAAGCATCCGTCCGGGTGCTCGCGGCAGCGGTGTTCCGCCTTGGTGCACTTCGTCGACGGTATCAGGGGTGCGGCCGCCTACTAAAGTTTGCGACGAGCATTCGATCAGTTTTTCGAGAATCTTGTTGAATTTCCTGACTTGATATTGAAAAGTGTTTTCGATAATGAGACTAAAATGCGGGGTTTATAATTGTTAGGCATGCGATGTCTAAAGAATTCATTTGGTCAGGCATATGATGTCTGAGGTGGTTGCGGATTCCAACTGTTGTAGTTTTACACTTTCTTTTCTGTGACCGTAAGTGTAATATGTGATATCGCCGGTTTCGTTGCTATATGTCAACGACAATTGGGATGCGCATATTTACTTACGTTGATGACATGTGATGTTATGTGTTGCTGGATATGTTATATTGGATCGTCGTGTTTGAATAGCCGGGGGGGTTTTATGTGAGAAGAGTGTTTTTCATTTTCATTCATGTAAAAACTTGTATGTAATATTCTTTTATTGGGGCACTTCCAGGTTGCGGAAGATGTCACCGTTGATGTATATTATTTACTTTTCTGCACTAGGATAGACCCAAGGAGGGGAGCACAAGTAACCGGGTTCTGGGGTCCAGTGGGAGACTAACTCGAGGAGTCGAGTCCGGGTCTCCTAACCCTAGAATTGGTAGGGTTGCTTGCCGCTCTTGTAGGGGTCTAGGGGTGTGGGATTGGCTATTCATCACGACCGTGGAATCCGTGTTTTATACTGGCTCGTATTGAAAACACGGACGTCCTAGTATATCCAATATTTCATATGATATTTTCTGCTGCGTTTTCTGTGATGTGATTCTGTGATAGATATAATATATAGTATATATGATATATTATATAGACGTTTCTTATGTTTTACACCCGCTCTAGCCCTGCCTCGTTCTGCCGTTAGTTACCTAACCTAACGGTGTAGACGGGACATCGAGGCGAATGCGGATGGCATAAGCGTACGTTATATTTATCTGTGATGATTAGGTGGACTTAAATGATGGGATATTCATTAATGAGATTAATGAAAGAAAATAAACCTAATTGATGTTGTGGAATCGAATTTCAAAATAAAAACAGGTAGCTACAGTTCTTGCTTTGCATCGCGGTGTTCATTATAGAACATCCTGCACCTTATTCGATGAGGAAAGGACCGAAATCCCTTCACCGGGAGTGACTCCTTTAGCAATAACTGGCAGATGCTACAACCCTCGGTTTGTCTTTGATCGCTTCTATAGTTTACGCTTTGCACAGTGATATATATGATATATCCCGCACCTCATTCGACGAGGAAAGGGCCGACGATCCCTTCACCGGGAGTGACCCCTTTAGCAAAACTAGAAAAGCCTAAAAAACATTCCATTTAAAAACCATTTGATTCCGCAACGAGATCAAGTTCAAAGCGTTAAAGGTTTTCACAAAAACCATTCGCAACCCTCCGTCATTTTAGGAAGTAGAGTACTTAGTATTCGTGCTGTGTTTGTTGACTTTAGTTAAGGCACAGTGTACGGTAGCTAAGTGATGTCTTCCTACACCGCATATGATGCGATTAGTTAGGACAGTCGCGTGACTTTGTTGACCTTAGTTAAGGGTCATGTGGGTGGGTCTAATTAATCACGAAATGACGGGTAGAACTTGACTAGTACTTATGATTTGTTGACCATAGTTAAGGTCATAGGTGCTAGGGGTAAAAACCTTTATCGGGAGTTTCAAGTGTTGAAATTTGCAATGAGATTGCATACCTTCTATATGATAGTTGGATCCCGATACCCACTGCGAGTAATTGTTACTCCTGGGAGAGTTTTGCACTTTGCAATTAGCCAATCAAGTAGGTAACTAGAAAGGTGTCAATGGGGTTACGCCTCTGGGAAAACGAGGTTTACAGTAATTAGGTCCGTGCGAAAGCACGGGGAACCTCCCTCAAAGTACCGACACTGGCCTGGCTGAAAGATTGGCGAACTTGTAGAGTGTAATTAATCCCGGCTAGTCTTTCCTTTTAAGGTTTGAAGGAAGATTTGATAAAAACAGTGGGAGCCATCCTGATTAGATAAAATACATAACCAATCTGATCTTGCAAGAGCGCACGCTGAGTGTTTTCTTCTCTCTCTCTCCAGGTAGCGACCATATCACGCCTTAATCAAGATAATAATATGGATGTATTGACCGAACCCGCTTGTTATACTAAGCTGGGGAACGTTGGTCCCGCTCCAACTTATAATTGTTATAAGACAGAGCAGAAAATTGGGGATTACCAGAATTCCCGTGCCGCCCAAACGAAGAGAGTGCATGCTGATGCATCATCTTCGGTTGTGTTAATTACATAGAACTGTTTCTCAGTATCCTCTGAATCCTGGGTATTTGATACTGGGTCAGGATCCCAGATATGTAATCTGTTACATAGGGCTACAAAAGGGTAGAAAAACTGAGAACGGGTGATAAGTTTCATGAGGTAGAAAACGGGGCAAGTGTTGCAGCCAAGTCTGTTGGTCACTGTCACCCAGTATTACCAATACATTGATTCTGAACAAATGCTATTAGATACCGATCCTGATATATAAAATCATATCAGTCTCTTTATTAGTAAAGAAATGATATAATTTTGTATTGTTGGATAATGTTTTGAACATTTCCTATATCAAAAGTTGATCGGTTCAGGCACGTTATCTAAAAGCATTGACGTTCTAAATAAAACTACAGTTCCTTATATACTAAACACACACAAGAGGAAGAGTTCAGAAATGAACAAATTCTTCTTGAGGTATTGTATACTAGGTCATATCAATGCGACCCGACTAGCTCAAGTTACATTTAGATGTATATTTAAATCAGATTGAATTTACATCTTGTGAAACTTACCAGTCATGTCACAAAGATAAGATGACCATAGCTCTGTTTATTGGAAACAGAGAAAGAGTTAGTAAACTCTTGGGACTGATACATTATGATGTATGTAAGGTCTCCTGTCTACACATGCCAGGACTGGTTCTTTATACTTCATTACGTTCTCTGATAATCTCTCAAGATTCAGTCATATGTTCCTGTTGAAACATGAGTCCGAATCTTTTGAGATATTCACAGAATATAAGTTAGAAGTAGAGAACCAAAATACGGGTATAAGTATTATGTCCTATGATGAGATCAGGGAGGAGAATACTTGTGCATAGAATTCCTGGACTATTCTAAAGGAGAATGAGATTCTCTCTCAGCTTTACTCCTCCGTATACACCATAGCACGATGGTATATCGGGGCGGAGCAATCACACAATATTAGATATCGTGTGCTCTATGATGAGTATTACTGAGTTACCTGTTTCCTATTAGGTGTTATGCACTTGAGAAGCTGCATACCTATTGAATTAGGTTTGAATCAAATCAGTGCCTACCACTCCATATGAGATATGGTATGGGAAGAACCCATATATTAAGCGAGTTAAGATTTGGGGTTGTCCGGCCTATGTTTAAAGCAAAATCCGGACAAGATCGAGGCAGGATCAGTTCTGTATAACTGGAAAGGTTCCAGCTATACAAAACTGCAGTTGATGATTTGACAGAACCAAAGGATTCTATAGTTCCCGACGAACCTCAGCCTCTCCGCCGATCTAGTAGGGTTCCTCATCCGCCTGAGAGATACCTCGGTTTCTCGATGATAGTGGGAGCGAGGATTGCATCATGAGATGATGACCCAACTAGTTTCGAGCAGGCCATCAAGAGTAGGGACTCTGTAAGAATGGCTGGATGCTTAGCGATCTGAGATGGAATCCATATACACCAGCAAAGTATGGACTTTAGCTGCTATATCTAAAGGGTTAAATCCCCATCAGGAGCAAGTATATCTTGAGAAGATTACTTGGTGTAGATGGAAAAGTTGAGACTTTCAAAGCTAGACTTGTTAAAGGTTTTAGTCATCGACCAGGCACGGATAATGATGAAACCTTTTCCATGGAATATGCTTAATTCCATCCAGATCCTACTTGCCACGGCTACATACCATGACTGCGATATCTGGTGGTTGGGTGCCATGACTACTTTTCTAAATAATGATTTAGAAGAGAACGTCTATAAGAACACAGCCAGAGGGCTTCGTAAACAGTGGGAGCAGCGGAAACGTATGCAGGTTGCTTTACATAATGAAGCAGGCATCGCGGAGTTGGAACGTCTGTTTTGATGTGAAAGTCAAAGTGTTTGACTTCATCAAAATGGTAGACGAACCTTGTATATACAAAAGGGTAGTAGAGAGTAAGGTAGTCATTTTCGTATTGTACGTAGACAACATACTCTTGATAGGAAAAGAGTTTCCTATACTACGATCGGTCAATCTCCTATTATCACAAGGATTCTCCAAATAGGATCAAAGTGATACCTCCTAAATCCTGAGTTTTCATCTATGAGATAGATGTAATTGGATGCTAGGATTCTCACTAGATGTAGTGAGATGGTATCAATCGATCCTGGGGAGAATCACTGGAAGAGCTCCAGGGTGATAAAGACGACTGAATGTCAGTCACGGGCATTGTCTTTACCCTCAGTAGAGGGACGGTATGTTGGAAGAGTTCCAAGCTAGATACCGTGGCAAACTAGACGATAAAGGCTGGTAACATCGCTATTGAAGATACTACCAAAGAGGAAGTTTGGGTGTATATTGGTTCATAAGATGAACTAGGTTCCTGCCATTGTATGACAATGGAAGTATGGCTTTGGCCCTGGAACCCTGGTCCCATCAGTGACCCAGACATATTCTGAGGAAGCATCACCTGATCATGGAGATAGTTGATCTCCGGGGTGATCGAGGTTAGGAGAGTAGACTCAGAGGACAACACGGCGGATCCACTCACGAAGGCCTTTTCCCAGAGAGAGACTCATATGGGATGGTTGAGTATTAAATACTGCGACCACTGCTACAGATGGCCCTAGTGTAAGTGGGAGATTGTTAGTTATATGTATGCCCTAGAAGCCATTACTGTACATTGGATGTATATTGTAGTGGATGCTGGGACATATATAGGTAGGACTTTCTTGCTCGACATGATAGTACGCTATCTGGTTGCTCTTTATCTTAACGTGTATACTTTCCGTCTCTCTGTTACATGTTGATAAAGCCCTTAGGATGTGTACTCGACTTCCAGGACTATGATGCAGATCATACTAGTGGGGCCTGGGTAGTCCATGAGTACATCCTTGAAATGTTCCTAGTCGAGGGAATATCGAGACGGGGCATCGATATTCCAGAGTAGACTAGCGTATATCTTCTCGACCCATGCGATGGGCGATGGATGATCCCATATCCATTGGTGTTTGACATCGGAGATGGTATGCGGGTGCTCAGTGGAGACTGGGTACACTGAACGGACTCGCCAAGAACTCCCAGATAGTATTATACCTCACGTCAGATGGCAGTTCTCTGGTGACACTGGTACAGCTTAGTCTGTTGACCCGAGATCGTCATAGAGTCTTGTGTGTCTCCCACTGTGCTTTGATTTCCACCCTACCACGGCTCTACTGAGTTGTGCAAACAGGTGGTTTTTTGGGTACAGTCTCGATTCACATGGAGGCAATGAGCGATAGGAGGGGATTCGTCTCTCCCGGTATTGGGGGTTGATGTTGCGCTATGCTCGACTGGCCATAACAGGAAATCCCTGGCCAGGGTTGCAGTGATATACTGGTAAGAGTTATCAGTAGTTTCACGAATGTTATGGACCATACGTCGGCATGACTTATCGAGCTATTGGGGTCTGACGTTTACCACCCCTAGGCGAGATATGCGACATATCAGACGAACCGACCGGACTGTACGGTAAGTGTTACTGGTTGGATTCACAGGAGTGTGAGCGGGCTTGCTCGTCGATCTTCTGATCGCTCAATACCCGGGTGGCCGTTACGTTTAGCAGACCGCTTGCGGCTTGTGGGTGTTTGATATGATCATCATCCGCTGCCGGCGTATTGACGAGTCTTTAGAGTCCTACACAGAGGTTTCCTGGCTCAAGCGAAACGAAATAGGAGCGCATATGAGATATGTGCGGGACCGAGAATAATGCGTGTATGTGATACCGTATTTCATTCTCGCGATGAATGTGTCAAATGGTTGTATGAGATATAACCTAGTTATTTTATCAAGGATTGATTCGATAAGCCGATACATTGGATACTAGCCGGTTATATGCGATATGACTGGATCATAGAATCAAGCGTTGATTCAATGATTTAATGCATAATTATATATATTTGATATATTACTTTACATTAACTAGTATTGGTTCACTTAAGATGGATTTTCTCACTTGAAGTGCACATTGTATATATGATATAGTTTTGTGCACTAGTTTGTATCATGTTTGATGATGCATGCAAACTTGGGTGTATGTTTGATTTGAACCATGTTTAGGTTAATGGTTATGGTTTTAAAGTATTCACTTATTCATTTCATTTATATTCTTTATTTCTTTTGGCTAAAATGAAATGGTTGCTAATTTTGTCTTTTGTGGAAGCTTCATGATGCTTTGAATTTGTAACCATTTTGTTTTATGTTTAAACCTAACCATTAGCTAAACTAGGGTTTGCTCTCTACAAGAGTTAAATCTAACCCAAGGTTGCATTATGATAAGATCAATTTGATTTTATTATTGATTTATCATTATCATCATATCTTCTTCTTCTTCTTCATCTTCTTCAACATGAAGAAAAAGCTTGCCTCTTCAATGGCAACTAGCTAAAACAAGTGAGAAATCCAATTCTAAAGTTTACCCACTTCCTATTTCTTCATCCTCTACCTCTTGCCAAGTTGTATAGGGTGTTTCCTTCACAAGTTTTCATGGCTTGGTGAAGTTGGAGCTTGTTCTTGTGATGCCTCGACGTAGATCATCTTCGGCATCGAACCGACGATCAAGCCCGTCCATTCTTCGACGATGCCAATGCTAGAGTCATGAGTTCGATTTGGACAGCGGAGGAAGATCATCGCGGAGCTTAGGAAGTGGTGGACCGGATCTACAAAGGTTGTAGTCACTTTCCTTTAGCTATATTTCCATTTACTTGCTTGCTTTGCCTATACTTCTAGTTAACGATCCGTTCTAGGGTTTCTCGGCACCGTATTTTTTAGAAATTTGCATGGATGATGACTTGTGAGACCTCACTAGGGTGCCTAGGAACCCTACAACTTTGTTGACCTTAGCCAAGGGTCGTGCGGGTGGGTTTAATTCAATCGGGAAATGACGGGTTGAACTTGGCTTGCACTTATGATTTGTTGACCTTAGCCAAGGTCATAAGCTGCTAGGGGCAAAATATTATTGGGAATTTCAAGTGTTGAAATTTGCAATGAGATTGCATACCTTCTATGAGATAGTTGGATCCCGATACCCGCTGTGAGTAAGAGTTACTCCTGGGAGAGTTTTACACATTACAATTAGCCGATCAAGTAGGTGTCTAGAAAGGTGTTAACGGGGTTACGCCCCTAGAAAAACGAGGTTTACTTTAATTAGGTCGGTGCGAAAGCGCGGGGAACCTCCCTCAAAGTACCGACACTGGCCTGGCTGAAAGATTGGCGAACTTGTAGCGTGTAATTAATCCCGGCTAGTCTTTCCTTTTAGGGTTTGAAGGAAGATTTGACTAAAACAGTGAGAGACATCCTGATTAGATATATTAGATAACCAATCTAATCTTGCAAAAGCATACGCTGAGTGTTTTCTTCTCTCTCTCTCCAGGTAGCGACCATGTCACGCCTTAATCAAGATAATAATACGGATATATTGACCGAACCTGCTTGTTATACTGCGCTAAGGAACGTTGGTCCCGCTTCAACTTATAAATGTTAAAAGACAGAGCAGGAAAGAAGGGATTACCAGAATTCTCGTGCCGCCCAATCGAAGAAAGTGCATGTTGATGCATCATCTTCGGGTGTGTTCATTACAGAGAACTATTTCTCAGTATCATTTACGTCCTGGGTATGAGATACCAGATCAGGATCCCGCAAATGTAATTTGTTACATGGGCTACAGAAAGGTAAAGAACTGAGAACGGGCGATAAGTTTCATGAGATAGAAAACGGTGCAAGTGTTGCAGCCAAGTCTGTTGGCGGTTATCACCCTGTATTACCAGAATACATTGATTCTGAATGAATGTTATTAGATACCGAACCTGATATAAAACATCATATCAGTCTCTTTATTAGTAAAGAAGGATATAATTTTGTATTGTTGGATAATGTTTTGAACATTTGCTATATCAAGAGTTGATCGGTTCAGGCACGTTATCTAAAAGCATAGACGTTCTAAATCAAACTACAGTTCTAAACGTAAAGAACACACACAAGAGGAAGAGTTCAGAAATGAACGAATCTGTAACGTTTTGAAAATCGTTTCGGTGAAATTTCGGAAAATCGGTAAAATAAGGGGGTTTTCTGTAAAAAGTCAAAATACAAATATCTTTATTATAAAATTAAATATACATATTCTAGCTATGTAATTGCTAGTATTTGGTGTTTATTGAGCCACTGGTGAAATTTCAAATTTTCTGAAAAAAATTATTTTAATATTATTTTAAGCCGTCACTAATACATTTAATTAGGGAAAATTACAAATTGGAATGGGTTGATACAAATTTTTTAATTCATGACACACTATATTGACTTGTAAAATATTGTTTCTGAAACGAAATCGTTTGCCAAAACGGTTTAGAAATTATTGAAGAAAAAAGGCTTTTTTAGTGAATTTAGTGTAAATGGTTGTTTGGGGTATAGTATTTATCATTTTCCCTCACCCCACACACTCACACACACCCACTTGCCATCTTGGCCGAGCCTTGCTGCCCCAAACCCATTTTGGCCCACTTCATTTCTTACAAAACAAAGAAATAAAAAGAATTGAAGTGTAGATTATTATATAGTAATTGAGGTATGGGTTTATATACTTAATGTATGGTTCTTGACTTGGTCAAACTCCCCACACCCTCTCTCTCCTCTCCCCACCTGCATTTGGCCGAGCGCCCCCATTTAGAACAGCCCCTTCACTTCTTCATCTCACATTCTCTTCAAAAAATCCACAAAAATGCTTTAAAATCCACAAAATTTCAAAGCAAAATCCAAATCCAATTCCTACCCATAATTTCTTTGCTTTAGCTAACATGGATCTTGGAGCTAGAGAGCAAGTTGGGAGGCCAAGTTTGTATGGGAGATCTCTAAAATTGTGGAGGTAAATCCTAACCCTAGTGTTTAGTTGTAGGTTAATTTCTTTGAATCGACTTAATTAAGTGTTTAATTTAGGTTTTTAAATTGCAAGTTTAAATTCTAGAAAAGGGTTTAATTTTTTTATTAGGGTTGTTATCATTAGATTGTGGTCATAATGAGTAGATTAACATGTTATTGTTATGTAAAACTTAACCTTGTTGCATCTTGCTAATTGCTACTTTTAAATTGTCCAAATTGCATAATATTGCAAACTAGGTTTTAAAAATTAAGTTAAATTGTTAGATAAAAATTCTAATTATGGTTTCATAGCATTATTAACATTATATTGAGTGGTTTAATGCTTTTAGTTCATGAAAATCCAAGCTAAATTGTTGTTTGTGCATTTTTGCTATAAATTGTTAAAATTTGGGTATATTGTAAACTAGAATTTTGGGGTTAATGAAATTTATTGGGATTAAATTATGGAAATTGTTTTTATGACTTATTTAAGATATTTAATAAGTATTATGGTCACTAGATTTGTTTAAACGTTGAGTTTTGTACTAAAACGGGTAATTTTTGCTTGCTAGATTTTCGGAAAAATGGCTTTTAAGGTGAATTTGGGGTTTTTGTGAATTTTAACCTATTTTATATTATAATTAGTGTTCGTGAATGCGCAAATGAGAGTGTTTGGGTTTTTCTCGATGGTTTGACGTTTGTACATCGACATCGAGAGTTGGTTTGGCTATTCTTGCATGCGTAGGCGATAGGTTTTGACCTATGCGTGATACACGTGCCGATTTGATTTTCGTATGCCGTTTCAATTTCGAATTTGGTTTTAATGCGATACGGTGCGTTATGATATGTAGATACCCCATGTGGACTTAGAGACAACAAGCAAGCGCGTGTCGACGTCGGCACCGGCGAGCGAGGACCAGGTGAGTATATTTATATCTACGGGGAGAAGTCGGGTGGATGGATGTTCCCGCCGAAAATTTCTGCGCAGAAGAGTCCAAGGTATCAAATGGCAGCGATACGCTTAAGGAAATGCGAACCAATATCTTCCGGCATGTATTTTGATAAGTTCCCGAAAGAGGGACTATTAAATTCTAATGGTATTGGAAGCATCTTGAAAAACCCTTCGATTTGATATATTATGGGCCTCATAATTCATCCGGGATCAAAAGTTATGAGACATCACGTGTCCACACGTGATGGACCTTTAAGAACCCGCTGGAGGAGTTAAAAGATCATAAAAGACCCCAATGGGGCGTCACGTGCTCACACATGACCATGGGTCACGTGCAGACACGTGATGGGCTTTTAAGGCCTCCAAAATAATGAATAGAATTTAATTCTAAAAGTCAGAAAATACCTCAATGAGGTATCACGTGTTTACACGTGACCAATGGTCACGTGTTGACACGTGATGGTTAAAACAACAACATAAACAAGCGGCCGTTAAAGAACTCAATTGGGGGTCACGTGCTCACACGTGACCAAGGGTCACGTGCTCACACGTGACCAAGGGTCACGTGTCTGCACGTGACTGGTTTTGAAAGCCTTACAGTTAATAGAATTAAAATTCTAAAATTTTCTAAATCTTTCCAAACATAAAGGGTCTTGGGGACCGTTGGATTAAAAATCCGAGGGTGATTAAAAATCACCAATTTATGGAATAATCTTGGACTTGGAAAGATTTCCCCCCTAAATCTAACCGAGATAACAAAGAGATATTTTTGGATTTAAAATCCAATGGTGAATAAAATTCACTTAACAATCTAAAGGCCCAGATGAATGATAAATATAAATCAAATCTCTCAACAATCAAATCAAATCTTTCAATGAGAGATTTGCTAAACAAATTGATTCTCTTCCTTCTTCTATAAATAGGAGCCAAGAAAAGAAGAGGGGGGATCTACTTTTTTGAGAGAAAAACAGAGGGAGGAGAATTTAATTCTCAAGAGAAAAAGAAACAGAGAGAGGAGAATTTAATTCTCTGCGAAAGAAAACCCTAGGTAAGAAAGGGAAGGTTTCATTGAAAGAAAAGAGAATTTAATTCTCAACAGAGTTTAACTCTGATATAAAACAGAAGGACATATTTCTTCTCTCTTTGATGGAGGATCTGTAAAGTGCACATCTCCCCTTGAGTTGAGAATTTAATTCTCAATGGGTTGAGATCCTGCCATGCAGATCCAAAGCATAGAGAGGGAAAGGAAGCACGAGAATTTAATTCTCACAGAACTATAGGAATTTAATTCCTTCAAAATAAAATTAGGGTTTGACCCTGTGTTATGGGAATTTAATCCCTTCAGAATGAAAAGAATTAGGGTTTTACCCTAAATAAGAATTTAATTCTTAAAGATAAGAAGACTTAAAAGATCCCTGTGCATGAAAAGACTAAGGTCACGTGCCCCACGTGACCCCTGAACAGATCCCCCAAAAATGAGAAGAGGAAAGCTTTGAGGCAATGTCTCACGTGTTCCCACGTGACCCTCATTATATATGGAACAAAAGCAAAGGCAGAAACAATTCTGGGCGCTCTCACGTGTTACCACGTGACCCCTAATAAATGTTCTAATAAATCAGGGCATGATTATATATCACGTGCCCACACGTGATGGCTATGAAAATTAAAAGTGTTTAACACTTGTTTGCAGAACAAAATAAAGGGGATCTGGCCCCACTTTTTGATGCCATCACGTGCTCCCACGTGACTCCCAAAACGCAGAAAGAAAGATCAATGGAAATGAAGGCTTTGGGCGCTCTCACGTGTTTACCACGTGACCCCTTAGCAAACGTTTTAATAGTCAGCGCATAAATCCCCATCACGTGTCAACACGTGATGCTCGAAATAAAAAGGAAAAGTGTTTAACACTTATTCGCAGATTTGAGGATAAAACAAAGGAGATCTGGCTTCACATTTAGGGCGCCCTCACGTGTCACCACGTGACCCCTAATGAGCATTCTAACAGACCAGAGTGGGGGCCTCCATCACGTGATGGCCGTCAGAATTAAAAGTGTTAAACACTTACCTGCAGAATAAAATAAGGGAAATCAGGCCGCTCTCATGTGTCCGCACGTGACCCCTCCCTCCTTAGTGTTTAACATTAATTGGAAAACTCTCTCTGCAGTGTTTAACACTGATTTCCTTAGTGTTTAACACTAATTGGAAAACTCTCTCTGCAGTGTTTAACACTGATTTCCTTAGTGTTTAACACTAATTGGAAAACTCTATCTACAGTGTTTAACACTGATTTTCTTAGTGTTTAACACTAAATTGGAAAACTCTATCTGCAGTGTTTAACACTGATTTTCTTAGTGTTTAACACTAATTTGGAAAACTCTCTTTGCAGTGTTTAACACTGATTTTCTTAGTGATTAACACTAATGTGAAAACTCTGTTCCCGGTGTTTAACACTGATTTGCTTTGGTGTTTAACGCTAATTTGAAATCTATGCTACCGGTGTTTAACACTGATTTGCTTTAGTGTTTAACATTAATTTGAAAGCCCCGTTGCTAGTGTTTAACACCGATTATCTTTTAGTATTAAACACTAACTTGCTAATCATAATTCCAGTGTTCAACACTGTTGGTCTTTAGTGTTTAACACTAGCTTTAGCCCAATTGGCTAAGTTTCTAGAGGCAAAGCCTCTCCTTCAATGAGCCAACAAAGGGCCAATATTTCAAACATAATTGGACTTAGCCCAAACTGGCCATAAGTCCTCAAATCATCTTGAACTGAGCACATCTGCTCTTTCAACCAACTCATTGGTTCAAGAGTACATCTCGAAACTCCTCTGATATTTGTCGTTATAATCCTTCAACGTCTTCAGAGAGGTAACGGGTCCCGACAACCACACATCAACACGGACTGTGGGGTCCTTAAACTCATGGACTTATGCGTCCTTAAACCAAGATACGGACTGTGGGGTCCTTAAACCCGCGGACTTATGCGTCCTTAAACTAACGGACTAATGCATCCTTAAACACACCCATATGGACTGTGGGGTACTTAAACCCATAGACTTATGCGTCCTTAAACTACCAATGGACCGCAATGTCCTTAAACTACCAATGGACCACTATGTCCCTAAACTGGAACATGGACCACCACGTCCCTAAACTGGAAATGGACCACCATGTCCCTAAACTGGAACAATAGAGCCCCCAAATGCTCTTTTGTAGGATCTAAACGATCCCGTTGAGTTGATCTTAGTCCCAAACTGGACTAACGTATCATTAAGAACCGTTTAAGTTGATCTTAACCTCAAATATGGCTAACGTATCCTTAAACCTTTAAATAGACTTTAGTCCCAAATTGGACTATGAATCCCCCCAATCAGCTTTGGTTCAAGGGTACATCTCTGAACTCCTCTGATACCTGTCGTTGTAATCCTTCAACGTCGTCAAAGAGGTGACGGGTCCCGACGACCATACATGCAATGGACCACCATGTCCCTAAACTGGAACAATAGAGCCCAAACGCTCTTTTGTCGGATCTAAACGATCCTGTTAAGTTGATCTTAGTCTCAAATCGGACTAACGTATCCTTAACAAACGTTTGAGTCGATCTTAGTCTCAAATATGGCTAACGTATCCTCAAACCAAAACTACAAACCCAAATCTAAGTAAACACGGATTTGGATTAATCCACGTCCTACGGGCGACTACATAAATTAGTCTCCGTATACAATCCACGGGCAACCACAAACAAAACAAACACCCACGACACGAAGTGACCAGCTGGAGAAGGAGAAAGTTGTTACCGCGATGCGGTAGCGTAATTAACTGCAGGGGCTTGCGCCTGCAAGGAAGAGCGTCCCCACAATCAAAAACCCCTCAACGAGGGGGAATCTGACAAAGTCTGCTACATCGGTCGCATCCGCTTAAACCTTCGATACATGGTGCCATAAATCAACTTGGCATCTTCGGAGAGGTAGACGGATAGCGCCTATTAGCATCTGCCCCGAATCTCAAGCAAGACAGTCCATGTCTTGGCCGCCATTCGGAGGGGAACAATGGCGTATAGCACCCCCGCAGTCCGTAGTATAGTTCATATATATATGTTTATATAGGTGTTTTATGATACGAGAATGTTTATTCATGTTATATTTATGTGTTCATGGATTACCTTTGGGTTAGTTGCGAAACCCTAGAGTAGTTGTTATACCCACATACGCACACACAGACTTGCATACATTACTTTCTTGTATGTAGATGGGGATGTGTATATATGTATATATGCGTGGGTATGGGACTATGCATATATACATTCATATAGACATGCATGGATGATGAGGATAGTACTTGGGATTTAAGATGAGTCGATGAGATTTGAGTTGAGGCCGTGAGATCGGTGATATGGCAGGGTTCGTATTTGAGATACGACATGACGTTGTAGCGGGTCCTTGACGTAGTGTTTCACACACGTGCATGCATACTTAGGCGGTATCAGTATTGTACTAGACGTAGATCAGTACCCCGATCATGATATTTGATAAAGAGGATGCCAGATGAATAGTATGATGAATGTGATATTGACCCGTACCCAGATTTGGGATGCCGTACGACGGATTTACGTACGAGCTATATATTGATGATTGATCCGCACTCTTGACTTGGGATGTCTGATTATAGATATGGTATCGGATATGATATTATTGAGGCAGGATCACCGACTATACATATAGAGGTATGTATATGTATCGACTCAGATGATAGGCGGTTTCCTTACCTGTAGTTCAACTTGTTAGTTCAGCCGTATAGTTTAGTGTAGTTGTTAGATTAGATTAGACTCCTACCCATTTCAAAACTAGCGGATCGTGGGTATTTTAAAAGACAGGTCAAGGGATCTACGGATATTTCAAAAGACGTATCCTTTCTTAAAACCACCGTAGCCCTTATTTTCAAAACCCCACGATTCGTGTTAATTCAAATGGCACCATTGTTTAATATTTAGCTCCCGCTCATTATGGCTGCTCGCTCTGCTTCGCATACTTACATTGTTATTTCATATTGCATTGTTGACATTATGCTGTTAGGACACCAGCACCATTACCGATGATGCGTATGTACCATGTACACTTACTTGCCGGCTCACACATATCTTCATCGGTAATTGCCATGTCACGTACACCTTAGAAATTATTATTGCTTAACTTAGCTTGATAGCTAGTAGTTTGACATAATATTAGAGTACTTACCTTATATGCCAGCTTAGATAATGTAGTTATTACTTGTCACTTCAGGCATACTGTTATTCATTGTTATGCTGTATTCATGGATTCTCATGCCTATATTCATTGGTTTACATGCTATTGATGATTTGGATTCGGATTTCTATGAGATTTTCTGGATTTGGGGGAAAACCGCAAAACTTGTATAAGCTTCTTTCCTCTCTTTTAAATAAAAAGTGTTGTTTTTCCATGATGTATGAGTCGTCCACCATGAGTTTGCTGATGGATTTCGAGACCGATTCGAGGAGATGGATGAACCGTTTCGGGTACATGGTGGGCCCGGTGCGGTACCCCGGGGCAAGAAGATCGTGTTGTTGACGTTGAGCCTGTGCAGGGGAGCACGACCGACCGGTGATATTACCTGACGCGTCGGATATCCGGAGGATACCGTCGTGGTCATGAGATGGATGGTAGGGGCCGGCCTGGACTGACGGCGCCCTAGTCATTGTGATTGAGACATTGAGATTTCGAGATATTGAGGTACAGAGACTGTGATACAAAGATATCGAGATATTGGGATTACGTTTTGTACCGATGCTAGGCATTGTTTTATGCTGATTTCATTATGATACCTCATTTTAAAAATACAGAAATCTCACTAATTTATGAAAGCAGTTTTCTTCAGTACATGCATTCTGTTTCATGCATTCATACATCATCCATATGATATATTGCTACCTGAGGCACTGACACGGGCATATGGGATTACACTTGGGTTAGATATTTACCCTAGTCATTGTTATAGACTGCTGGTTATATTTGAGGATTATATATTATGATCGTATGACCTAGGATTGCGTCATACATGCGATTTCTGTTCGTAGATGTATTCTATTCACGAGTTGGCAACTCACCCCCGTTGTGCCACAGTTCCTTGCAGGTTTTGCCGTACAGGTTTCATTACGGCTTTGCTGGCACTGCTTCTTTCGGGTGACTTGCTAGTAGGTGGGTTTATCTGTATCGTACCCATCATTATACATTGTATATTATTATTCAGTTGTATCTAGAAGTTCCATCAACCAAACATGTATTTATTTTGAGATAGAGACCAGAGATGTTATTCTTTCGACCTTAGAGTCACGCGTTATATTTCTGTGGAATTCTTGTTGTTTGAGTTTCCCTTTGAGTTTTGATCCTCGCCCTTGGCGTTGTATATTATATTGCTTGTGTGGTTGTGACCGTCGATTGACGAAGAGCTAGCTCCCGCTTGGGGATGCCTTTTTATTGATTTCGTATACTATTCATGTTGTATCCCGTTTGGGGGCCAGTATTTACAAAGGAGACTCTGCCGAAATTTTCAAGAAATACTTGATGTTTTTTTTTTAAAAAAAACGCATAATTCGACTTATGCTATTAAAACTACTTGTTTTAAGTTGTTTTTCCTTCACTCTACTACTTTTCTTGGTTTGGATTTCTAGGTTTTCGGCTTACTTAGATTACGTACGCCTCGAGACATTTCGTAGTTTAAGTGCCGGTCATGTTCCGTACTTTCGGGGCGTGACAAAGTTGGTATCAAAGCGTTAGGTTTTACCTTCGGAGCGTAGGATGACCCTTGGTTGATGGAATAGGTGACTAAAGTAGAGTGACGTACCGTGGGTATGTTCCGCGGCATACTTACGATACGCTACTCCCCTTAAGAAGCCTTAGGATGTACATTTCTTTGTTCAGTATTATATTCATTCCTGATTTTGCCTCATCAATATCAGTTATGGTTTTGCTGCCACAATTACGGGCAGGGAGAGCTACGGCTAGAGTTGCGGTCAGCACGAGCTCGTTACGGACGAAGACTGACCAGGGCATAATTCCGGCGACACACGATTGCAGAGATGTGTCTTTTATGGTGTTTTCGCGCCACGAGCGTGGGATGGATCGCTGTATGAGATTACTCAGACGTACTGATCGGCACCAGAGAATTGAGCCACGGACAGAGGCCAGCCAGATTTTGATGATCGTTGATGTGTTGCGTATTCATGATGATTGAGGCACTGTTCAGCGTGCAGACGAGTGAGCTAGTTGTTGCTACGAACGACGAGATATCGCCCCAGATGTTGGAGCTATTGCTGTACGAGTTGTACTAAGAGATGATAGTAGGTCGCTTGTCACCGAGGATGAATGACTAGGACATGTTGTTCGTTCGCTACCCCGATGCGAGGTCATCAGATAGATTGATTCCAGCTAGAGACGACTTCACGCGGAGACGTAGAGAGTCGACAGAGACGATCGAATGTCGGAAACCTATTATTCTAGGTTTAAAGTATTCGGAAAGACATGCAGGAAATTCTATGGACCCTCTAGAAGAATGAAACCCTAACTCGAATTAATGACCGTGTGAAAGCCTTTGAACCTTAGGGTTTGCGGCAGTTCCGCGGCGCCATTAGTGAGGCTTGGGTTTGCCCTTCTACGGATGGACCACCGATGCTGTGGTATGTACTCGATACTATTAAACAGTGCCCAAGATGTTGAGCTCTTGGGGGATTATGAGGTTTTAACAATCGATCGGATGGTTCGACTTCATTCGGATGCTAGGTGGTGAGATGCATTCTTGGGAGACTCCAGATACGAGGATAGCCGTAGGAGCTCAGTCCATGCAGCCACGACGAGACGAGTCCGAAGCAGTCGACGGTAGAGAAAGTGGAGTAAGAGGTTCGTACGAGATCTTGATGAGACGACGTCCCACTCCGCCGACATCAGAGATGCGATACGCATGCCGAGGCATTGTACTGGGATGTACCTTCCAGAAAGAGTCGCAATGAGTATGCAGCCGTTCCGGAACAAGAAACAGATGTAGTAAAGGACGATGAATTTCGGACAGTTCGGCAGAGACGAGATTTGGGATAGACCTCGATAGGACTTTTCTGGAATAAATTACGAGAAAACTCGGACCCAGGAGTGGTCATGTTACGCACACCAGCAGGGAAGATTTCAGGATCGTCGACGAGATATGCTATGAGTGACCACGACAGTTGGCCAAAGATTCTTGGAGGATGTGCTTGAGCGGGACTATTCCGCCATACTTGATTTTGGTATTTTGAGCGATCTATTCGCATGATTTGGTTTTGATGATTGAGTTTCATGATATCGTTTTCATGCACCATGGTTGCACCTACTGAGTATTTACAATTTTTGCACAGTTGTTGCACTTGAGATAGTTTTCGTGCCTTGGTTCCTCATGTTTGTGATTATATGGATTTCATACAGTTGAGTTGATTTTTTGCATATGTACGCACACGATTTGATTCTTTCACTCGGTATAGTTCACATATGCTTGCAGTGCAGTGATTCGCATTTTGTGCACTTAGATGCACAGGACTTCGATTTCGATTGTGATGTTCGATATTTGTTTTGTGCACCTGATTGGATTTTGCGCATGTTCGGCGCTTGATATTGGATTTCATGATCTCGTGCACGATGGATGCACCTGATTTGGATTTTCGCGCATGTTGGGCGCATGTTATGAGATACGATTTTGGTGCACACCAGATGCACTAAATCGAGATTCTTCGTGCATGTCAGATGCACCTGTTTTGCTGTCAGGCACACCTGTTGCCCTTGACAGATGTTTCGTGCACACCCGATGCACTTAGATGTTGTTTCTGTGCATATGTATAGCACATTCATGGATTTTGATTTCCGTGCGCACCAGACGCACGTAGTATTCATATGCATATTTTGGGATTGATTTCTTATAGAGCAGTACGTTTTTATGATATTTGCTATGTGCTTTCGTATTGAGCAGGACTAGTCACAGGACAGTACCTGAATATATTTTGCATGCATTGATAGTTATTGAAGAGATTTCCAAAAAGCGAGCTATAGTCACAGTATTTACCTACGTGTCTGATATGACACGAAAGTTTAAAACAAGGAGACCCTTCTAAATTGTTTCCAAAACGGCGGAACGTACATATTAAACAAAGTATATATATATATATATATATATATATATATATATATATATATGTAGTTATTTTCTTACAATAGACGTCCGCCACTGTGCAGTTCTGCGTGCATCGCACAGCGATTTGAAGAAGATTTGGCATACATTGGTTCCAGATGTTTTAATGATGTATATCATATTGATTTTCATTTTGGATTTAGACATTGTGTCTTCACCATGACTCCAATGATTGCGGGATGCTTGACGGAGTTTTGATTTTGAGTTATATGCTCATTTTTCTTGCGCCCGCGCTGCGCTACGATTTATTTTATGTATTTATGATTTCGGAGCCCCGACGACTTGACGGTTTTGCTTAGATATTTTAGTATTTGGGGGGGAGTTTTAATTTAAATTCGGGGACCGAATTTCTTTAAGGGGGGAAGATTGTAACGTTTTGAAAATCGTTTCGGTGAAATTTCGGAAAATCGGTAAAATAAGGGGGTTTTCTGTAAAAAGTCAAAATATAAATATCTTTATTATAAAATTAAATATACATATTCTAGCTATGTAATTGCTAGTATTTGGTATTTATTCAGCCACTGGTGAAATTTCAAATTTTCTGAAAAAAAATTATTTTAATATTATTTTAAGCCGTCACTAATACATTTAATTAGGGAAAATTACAAATTGGAATGGATTGATACAAATTTTATAATTCATGACACACTATATTGACTTGTAAAATATTGTTTCTGAAACGAAATCGTTTGCCAAAACGGTTTAGAAATTATTGAAGAAAAAAGGCTTTTTTAGTGAATTTAGTGTAAATGGTTGTTTAGGGTATAGTATTTATCATTTTCCCTCACCCCACACACTCACACACACCCAATTGCCATCTTGGCCGAGCCTTGCTGCCCCAAACCCCTTTTGGCCCACTTCATTTCTTACAAAACAAAGAAATAAAAAGAATTGAAGTGTAGATTATTATATAGTAATTGAGGTATGGGTTTATATACTTAATGTATGGTTCTTGACTTGGTCAAACTCCCCACACCCTCTCTCTCCTCTCCCCACCTGCATTTGGCCGAGCCCCCCCCCCCCCATTTAGAACAGCCCCTTCACTTCTTCATCTCACATTCTCTTCAAAAAATCCACAAAAATGCTTTAAAATCCACAAAATTTCAAAGCAAAATCCAAATCCAACTCCTACCCATAATTTCTTTGCTTTAGCTAACATGGATCTTGGAGCTAGAGAGCAAGTTGGGAGGCCAAGTTTGTATGGGAGATCTCTAAAATTGTGGAGGTAAATCCTAACCCTAGTGTTTAGTTGTAGGTTAATTTCTTTGAATCAACTTAATTAAGTGTTTAATTTAGGTTTTTAAATTGCAAGTTTAAATTCTAGAAAAGGGTTTAATTTTTTTATTAGGGTTGTTATCATTAGATTGTGGTCTTAATGAGTAGATTAACATGTTATTGTTATGTAAAACTTAACCTTGTTGCATCTTGCTAATTGCTACTTTTAAATTGTCCAAATTGCATAATATTGCAAACTAGGTTTTAAAAATTAAGTTAAATTGTTAGATAAAAATTCTAATTATGGTTTCATAGCATTATTAACATTATATTGAGTGGTTTAATACTTTTAGTTCATGAAAATCCAAGCTAAATTGTTGTTTGTGTATTTTTGCTATAAATTGTTAAAATTTGGGTATATTGTAAACTAGAATTTTGGGGTTAATGAAATTTATTGGGATTAAATTATGGAAATTGTTTTTATGACTTATTTAAGATATTTAATAAGTATTATGGCCACTAGATTTGTTTAAACGTTGAGTTTTATACTAAAACAGGTAATTTTTGCTTGCTAGATTTTTGGGAAAATGGCTTTTAAGGTGAATTTGGGGCTTTTGTGAATTTTAACCTATTTTATATTATAATTAGTGTTCGTGAATGCGCAAATGAGAGTGTTTGGGTTTTTCTCGATGGTTTGACGTTTGTACATCGACATCAAGGGTTGGTTTGGCTATTCTTACATGCGTAGGCGATAGGTTTTGACCTATGCGTGATACACGTGCCGATTTGATTTTCGTATGCCGTTTCAATTTCAAATTTGGTTTTAATGCGATACGGTGTGTTATGATATATAGGTACCCCATGTGGACTTAGAGACGACAAGCAAGCGCGTGTCGACGTCGGCACCGGCGAGCGAGGACCAGGTGAGTAGATTTATATCTACGGGGAGAAGTCGGGTGGATGGCGTATAGCATCCCCGCAGTCCGTAGTATAGATCATATATATATGTTTATATAAGTGTTTTATGATACGAGAATGTTTATTCATGTTATGTTTATGTGTTCATGGATTACCTTTTGGGTTAGTTGCGAAACCCTAGAGTAGTTGTTATACCCACATACGCACACACAGACTTGCATACATTACTTTCTTGTGCGTAGATGGGGATGTGTATATATGTATATATGCATGGGTATGGGACTATGCATATATACATTCATATACACATGCATGGATGATGAGGATAGTACTTGGGATTTAAGATGAGTCGATGAGATTTGAGTTGAGGCCGTAAGATCGGTGATATGGCAGGGTTCGTATTTGAGATACGACATGACGTTGTAGCGGGTCCTTGACGTAGTGTTTCACACACGTGCATGCATACTTAGGCGGTATCAGTATTGTACTAGACGTAGATCAGTACCCCGATCATCATATTTGATAAAGAGGATGCCAGATGAATAGTATTGACCCGTACCCAGATTTGGGATGCCGTACGACGGATTTACGTACGAGCTATATATTGATAATTGATCCGCACTCTTGACTTGGGATGTCTGATTATAGATATGGTATCGGATATGATATTATTGAGGCAGGATCACCGACTATACATATACAGGTATGCATATATATCGACTCAGATGATAGGCGGTTTCCTTACTTGTAGTTCAGCTTGTTAGTTCAGCCGTATAGTTTAGTGTAGTTGTTAGATTAGATTAGACTCCTACCTATTTCAAAACTAGCGGATCGTGGGTATTTTAAAAGACAGGTCAAGGGATCTACGGATATTTCAAAAGACGTATCCTTTCTTAAAACCACCGTGGCCCTTATTTTCAAAACCCCACGATTCGTGCTAATTCAAATGGCACCATTGTTTAATATTTAGCTCCCGCTCATTATGGTTGCTCGCTCCGCATCGCATACTTATATTGTTATTTCATATTGCATTGTTGACATTATGCTGTTAGGACATGATTGAATAGATTTCGGATTGTGTATGTTTAGAAATTGTATTTAGAAATCACAACCAAAAATATTTGACCGCAATCAACTACGGTGTCGGATGTAGATTGTAAGTGAGTGCGGATCGTCCACAGGGAAAGTGTAATCGTTCGTGTTTCGATTTAGATGAGTCGAAACTTTAATGAAAAGAAAACAAAACAATTCATGATTTATATTTGAAGTTCAAGAAAGAGAAAAAACTAGATCTAAGAAAGCATTAAAAGATAGAATCAAGAATTGATCGTTTGATGATTTTTCCAAACCAAATATCAAGAATCGAAATGAGGCTCGTAGGAATCGATCGGATCTATAGATGTGATGCAATCTCAAGATAACGTATTCTTATCCTTCGATGAATTGATACTAGATCGATGATGATCGATGAGAATTAGAGACTTCTTGTGAAACTAGGGTTTCATCTTATCTCTTATTCTTTCATTGATATCATTCATATTCTAGCCTCTAGTAAATTTAAGAAACGATCGTGGATCCCTAATTTCGAGCGATCACAATCAAGAAAGCATCGCAACGAAACTAGGTCATCGATTCTTGAACTTGCTAGGGTTTACAAAACTCGTAGGACTTAAAAATCGTTTTAAGATTTGTTACATCATCATTCTATTTATCGTCTCGACTCCTTAACGAGCGGAGTTTTACTCAAACATCACAACAAGAACCACAATCACAAATTGAGATCTAATCATGATGCAAGAATTAAAAGAAAGCAAGATTAAAGAATTTCACCTTTTATTTATATCAACAATTTCATTACATTCGCTTAAGAACTACAAGAGGAAGAACTTGATCGTCGATTTGGCTTCGCTCGTCTCCGTGGGTCGCGGATCGGCTTGGATCACTTGCCCGATTGAAAATCGGCTCGGCTCCTAAAAGGTTGAAGGCTTCTCGCTTGGTTGGTACTCAAGATCTTGAATTTGGAGTGGAATTAGGGTTAGGGTTTCGCACAAGCCTTGTCACTAGACTTGTGGAAGAAGATGATGAAAGAGGGAAAGATTAACTAAAATTGATTACCTAAAGATTGAACTAACTAATGATGAACAACCTCAACCCTTAGATCTAGGCTCCTATTTATAGATCTCAAAACCCTAGATCTAGGATTTGAATTTTTAGTTTCCCTCCAAAAGTTTGTTGAGGAAATTTGAATTTCCCTCCAAAAGTTAGTTAAAGGAGAAGCTTCTAGATGTGATTAGTTAGGAGGGAGCTTCTAGAAGAGGTTAGTTAGGAGCTTAATTAGGATTAGCCTTACTTAATGATCTTTGCTGATCTGGCAGTAGCTTCGAGAGAATTATGGAATTTGATATATCAGAAATGAATGTGGGCCAAGAGATAGGAGTTTTGCACAAAATTTTGGGAGCTGAAGCCTTGAAACTGCCGCGGATCCGCGGCCCAAGCAGGCTCTGGCCGCGGATCCGCGGCTACTTGTGGGCCTTGGGCTTTCAACTTCTCTGTTAATTCTCTTTATAGTATTTGGGCTTTGTTTTGATGTGTGGAATTTCATTTGGCCTTCTGTATTGCTACCAGATCCGATTTCATTGAGTAGGCGTAATTTTGATCAGCTCTTTGGTTTTTGCTCCGGACTTTCCTGCACAGACTCAAGACAAGTGTTGCGCAAATACAGAAATGATGCGATGCCATGAAATGCGGTCAATTTCCCTTAAAGTGTTGGTTTAAAAGTTTAATACATGCAATCTGGTATTTTACGACTGATTTGCTAATATGTGAAATATGAATACCGAACACTTCTAAATGTATGCAAAAGATGGGGAAATTGCCGTGTTAAAAATACATTATTTTCGACTGATCAGGACACCGGCACCATTACCGATGATGCGTATGTACCACGTACACTTACTTGCCGGCTCACACACATCTTCATCGGTAATTGCCATGTCACGTACACCTTAGAAATTATTATTGCTTAACTTAGCTTGATAGCTAGTAGTTTGACATAATATTAGAGTACTTACCTTATATGCCAGCTTAGATAATGTAGTTATTACTTGTCACTTCATGCATACTGTTATTCATTGTTATGCCGTATTCATGGATTCTCATGCCTATATTCATGGGTTTATATGCTATTGATGATTTGGATTCGGATTTCCATGAGATTTTCTGGATTTGGGGGAAAACCGCAAAACTTGTATAAGCTTCTTTCCTCTCTTTTAAATAAAAAGTGCGGTTTTTCCATGATGTATGAGTCGTCCACCATGAGTTTGCTGATGGATTTCGAGACCCGATTCGAGGAGATGGATGAACCGTTTCGGGTACATGGTGGGCCCGGTGCGGTACCCCGGGGCAAGAAGATCGTGTTGTTGACGTTGAGCATGTGCAGGGGAGCACGACCGACCGGTGATATTACCTGACGCGTCGGATATCCGGAGGATACCGTCGTGGTCATGAGATGGATGGTAGGGGCCGGCCTGGACTGACGGCGCCCTAGTCATTGTGATTGAGACATTGAGATTTCGAGATATTGAGGTACAGAGACTGTGATACAGAGATATCGAGATATTGGGATTACGTTTTGTGCCGATGCTAGGCATTGTTTTATGCTGATTTCATTATGATACCTCATTTTAAAAATACAGAAATCTCACTAATTTATGAAAGCAGTTTTCTTCAGTACATGCATTCTGTTTCATGCATTCATACATCATCCATATGATATATTGCTACCTGAGGCACTGACACGGGCATATGGGATTACACTTGGGTTAGATATTTACCCTAGTCATTGTTATAGACTGCTGGTTATATTTGAGGATTATATATTACGATCGTATGACCTAGGATTGCGGCATACATGCGATTTCTGTTCGTAGATGTTTTCTATTCACGAGTTGGCAACTCACCCCCGTTGTGCCACAGTTCCTTGCAGGTTTTGCCGTACAGGTTTCATTACAGCTTTGCTGGCACTGCTTCTTTCGGGTGACTTGCTAGTAGGTGGGATTATCTGTATCGTACCCATCATTATACATTGTATATTATTATTCAGTTGTATCTAGAAGTTCCATCAACCAAACATGTATTTATTTTGAGATAGAGACCAGAGATGTTATTCTTTCGACCTTAGAGTCGCGCGTTATATTTCTGTGGAATTCTTGTTGTTTGAGTTTCCTTTTGAGTTTTGATCCTCGCCCTTGGCGTTGTATATTATATTGCTTGTGTGGTTGTGACCGTCGATTGACGAAGAGCTAGCTCCCGCTTGGGGATGCCTTTTTATTGATTTCGTATACTATTCATGTTGTATCCCGTTTGGGGGCCAGTATTTACAAAGGAGACTCTGCCGAAATTTTCAAGAAATACTTGATGTTTTTTTTTTTTAAAAACGCATAATTCGACTTATGCTATTAAAACTACTTGTTTTAAGTTGTTTTTCCTTCACTCTACTACTTTTCTTGGTTTGGATTTCTGGGTTTTCGGCTTACTTAGATTACGTACGCCTCGAGACGTTTCGTAGTTTAAGTGTCGGTCATGTTCCGTACTTTCGGGGCGTGACAGAATCCTTCTTGAGGCATTGTAGACTAAGTCATATCAATGTGACCCGACTAGCTAAGTTACATTTTGATGCATATTTAAATTAGTTTGAATTTACATCTTGTGAAACTTGCCGGTCATGTCACAAAGATAAGATGACCACAGCTCTGTTTATTGGAAACAGAGAAAGAGTTAGTGAACTCTTGGGATTGATACATGATGATGTATGATGGTCCCCTGTCTACACATGCCAAGACTAGTTCTTTGTACTTCATTACATTCTCTGATGATCTCTCAAGATTCGGACATATGTTCCTGTTGAAACACAAGTCTGAACCTTTTGAGATATTCACAGAATATAAGTAAGAAGTAGAGAACCAAAAATGGGTATAAGTATTATGTCCTTTGATGAGATCAAGGAGGAGAATACTTGAGCACGGAATTCCTGGACTATTCTAAAGGAGAATGAGATTCTCTCTCAGCATTACTCCTCCGTATACACCATAGCACGATGGTATATCGGGGCAGAGCAATAGCACCCTATATGATATGGTGTGCTCTATGATGAGTACTACTGAGTTTCTTATTTCCTTTTGGGAGTTATGCACTTGAGAAGTTGCATACCTATTGAATAGGGTTCAAATCAAATCAGTTACCTACCACTTCATATGTGATATGGAATGGGAAGAGCCCATATCTTAAGTTTGTTAAGATTTGGGGTTGTCCAGCCTATGTCTAAAAGCATAATCCGGACAAGCTCGAGGCAAAGTCAGTTCTGTGGAAGTTTGTTGGATATCCCAAGCATTCGCAAGGGAATATCTTCTACCAAACAGGGGAACAAAAGATGTTTTGTTTCTCAGCATGCCACCTTTGTGAAAGGGAATTTCTTGTGAAGAAATTAGTGGTCATGAGGTAGAACTGGAAGGAGTTCCAGCTATACAAACTACAGCAGATGATTTGGTAGAACTGAAGGATTCAATATTAACCAACGAACCTCGGCCTCTCCGCCGATCTAGTAGGGTTCCTCACCCACCTGAGAGATAGTTTGGTTTCTCTATGACAGTGGAAGCGAGGATTGCATCATGAGATGATGACCCAACTAGTTTCGAGCTGGCCATCAGTAGTGAGAGTCTGTAAGAATGGCTGGATGCTTAGCGATCTGAGATGGAATCCTTATACACCAACAAAATATGGACTTTGGTTGCTTTATCTGAAGGGTTAAATCCCCATCAGGAGCAAGTATATCTTGAGAAGATTACTTGGTGTACATGGAAAAGTTAAGACTTTCAAAGCTATGCTTAAGTCCATCCAGATCCTACTTGCTACGGCTACATACCATGACTACGATATCTGGTGGTTTGGTGTCATGACTGCTTTTCTAAATGATGTTTTAGAAGAGAGCGTCTATAAGTACACAGCCAGAGGGCTTCGTAGACAGTGGGAGCAGCGGAAACGTGTGCAAGATGTTTTATGTGATAAAGCAGGCATCGCGGAGTTGGAACGTCTGTTTTGATGTGGTAGTCAAAGAGTTTGACTTCATCAAAATGGTAGATGAACCTTGTATATACAAAAAGGTAGTAGAGAGTATAGTGGTGATCCTCGTAGAGTACGTGGATGAAAAACTCTTGATAGGGAAGGAGTTTCCTATGCTACGATCGGTCAATCTCCGCTTATCACAAGGATTCTCCATATAGGATCAAAATGATACTTCCTAAATCCTGGGTTTTGGATCTATGAGATAGATCAAATTGGATGTTACGATACTCACTAGTTATAGTGAGATGGTATCAATCGATCCTGGGGAGAATCACTGGAAAGGTTCCAGGATGATAAGGACGACTGAATGTCAGTCGCAGGCATTGTCTTTACCCTCAGTGGAGGGACGGTATGTTGGAAGAGTTCCAAGCTAGATACCGTGCCTTACTAGACGATTAAAGGCAAGATACATCGTTACCAAAGATGCTACCAAAGAGGCAGTCTGGATATATAAGTTCATGAGATGAACTTCGTTCCTACCATTGTGTGACAATGGAGTTGTGGCTTTTGCCAAGGAACCCCCCGTCCCATCAGAAATCCAGATATAATTCTCAGGCGGTATCACCTGATCATGGAGATGGTTGATCTCAAGGGAGATCGAGCTTAGGAGAGTAGACACAGAGGACAACAGCGTGGACCCACTCACAAAGGCCTTTTTCCCAGTAGAGACTTTTATGGGATGGTTGAGTATGAGATACTTCAACCGCAGCTAATTGTTAGGTATGTGATACCACAACAGATGGCCCTAGTGCAAGTGGCAGATTGTTAGTTATATGTATGCCCTAGAGGCCATTACTGTACATATGATGTATATTGTAATGGATGCTTGGACGTATATAGGGAGGACTTTCTTGCTCGACATGATAGTATGCTATCTGGTTGTATTTTATCTTAACATGTACTCTGATTGTCTCTATGTTACATGTTGATAAATCCCTTAGGATCTGTACTCGACTACTGGGACTATGATGAGATCATACTAGTGAGGCCACGGTAGTCGACGAGTACATCCTATAACTGTTCCTAGTCGAGGGTGTATCGAGACAGGGCATCGATACACCAGAGTATACTAGCGTATACGCATCTTGACCCATATGATGGGCGATGGATGATCCCATATCCATCGGTGTTTGACATCAAGGATGGTGTACGGGTGCTCAGTAGAGACTGGGTACACTAGACGGACTCGCCGAGAACTCCAGATGGTATTATACCTCACGTCAGATGGCAGTTCTCCGGTGACACTGGTACAGAGTAGTCTGTTGACCCGAGATCGTCATAGAGTCTTGTATGATTCCTACTGTGCTTTGATTTCCATCATACCACGTCCAAGAGGGCGTGCAAAAAGGTAGTTTTTGGGTACAGTCCCGAATCACATGGAGGCAATGAGCGATAGGAGGGGATTCGTCTCTCCCGGTATAGGGAGTTGATGTTGTGCTGTGTTCAATTGGCTATAACTGGAAATCCCTGGCTAGGGTTGCTGAGATTTACTGGTAAGTGTTATCAATAGTTTCTAAAACTGTTATAGACCTCAAATCGACATGACTTATCGAGCTACTGGGGTCTGACGTTTACCACCCCTAGGTGAGATATGCGACATATCAGACGACGAGACCGGACTGTACGGGAGTGTTACTGATTGGATTCACAGGAAAATATACAGGCTTGCTTGTTGATCTTCTGAGCGCTCAATACCTGGGTAGCTGTTACGTTTAGCTGACCGCTTGTAGCTTGTGGGTGTTTGATATGATCATCACCTACTGCCGGCGTATTGACGATTCTTTAGAGTCCTACACAGAGGTTTCTTGGCTCAGGCAAAACGGAGTAGGAGCACATATGTGATATGTGCGGGACCGAGGATAATGCGGTATGTGATACCGTATTGGATTCTCGCGATATGAGATATCGGCCGGGTATATGTGATATAGCCGGGTCATCGTATTAGTCGATTATATGCGATATAGCCGGATTGTCGGATCAAGTGTTGATTCGATAATTTAATGTATAATAATATATATGATATATTAAATTACATTAACTAATATTAGCTCACTAAAAGATTCTTTTTCTCACTCGGGTAATACATATATATATATATATATATATATGCGATATATGTTAATTGTATTATTTTATTTTGTTACAATAAATATTATATATGTGATATATAATATTGTAACATGATATGATAACTAATGCAACATGATTAGTGAAGATTAAACAAGATTAGGGTTTGATTTGGGTTAATGCTTTCTAGAAGTTTCTAGAAGGTTTTTATTTTGTCATGGAAAAGATATTTACAAATGACTCATCTTTAACCTAACCCAAACCCTACACCCTTGGTTAATTCTCTACAAAGGTTTAGCAACCATGGTTGCATTATTGATCATGATCTTCTTTCATTGTTCATCACAAAAGGATCCTATCATCTTCTTTCTTGAGTTCCTTCTTGGAAAAAGCTTTCTAACTTTTTGCTAAGTGATGAAAGTGAGTGAGAATATGAAAACAAAAGAGAGAGAAAATCCTACTTCATCATTCTCATCTACCCTTGCCATTTAGATAAGGGTGTTCACTTCATTTTGTAAGTGTTAGCTTGTGTTAATGAAACTTCAAGGTAGATCATCTATGTTATCGAAGATCGGAAGCAATACTGCATCTTTCTCTTCGTGGAGCCTCTCGAGAGTCCGGAACACGATGATCGCAGCGAAGGGACCTCAACACGGAGCTTAAGAAGTGAAGGAACGGATCTACAAAGGTTGTAGTCCCTCTCACTTAGTGTTAAAGTGTTTAACATACTCGTTTTCGCATAAACTCTAGTTTAAAAATCCGGCTTTGGGTTGTTCGGCACGGCTAAAATTTTAATCGGGCATGGTTGATGCCTCGTAGACCAAACTGAGCGTGCCCAGCATCCCTACATCCATGGCAGGTAGCTTCCCTACCGCAACGCCAGGGATCAGAAAGTCCTCCCAGAGGCAGTCGAGCCCGAGGATCCCTCGCTCGACTATCCCTGGCGGGTAGCTTCCCTACCGCAACGCCAGGGATCAGAAAGCCCTCCCAGAGGCAGTCGAGCCCAAGGATCCCTCACTCAGCCATTCCTGGCCGGTAGCTTCCCTACCGCGACGCCGGGGATCAGAAAGTCCTCCCAGAGGCAGTCGAGCCCGAGGTTCCCTCGCTCGGCTATCCCCAGCGGGCAGCTTCCCTGCCACAACGCCGGGGATCAAAAAAGCCCTCTCAGAGGCAGTCGAGCCCGAGGTTCCCTCGCTCGGCTATCCCCAGCGGGCAGCTTCCCTGCCACAACGTCGGGGATCAAAAAAACCCTCCCAGAGGCAGTCGGGGCCCGAGGTTCCCTCACTCGGCTATCCTTCAGGACAAAAGCCCTCGCCAAGAGGCACCGGGCAGTAACCCTACCCGGCCAAGGGTCCTTGGTAGGCTTCTTACAGCCCTGTAGCTTTTTCTCGCGCCAAGGACCAAAGTCCTCCCAGAGGCAGTCAGGTCCTTGCCCGGCTATCCCCGGCTGGTAGCTTCCTACCACAACCGACAGGGATTAAAGTCCTCGCCAAGAGGCACTGAGCAGTAACCCTGCTCGGTCCCCGTCCTGAAGGATCAAAAGTCCTCCCAGAGGCAGTCGAGCTCGAGGATCCCTCGCTCAGCTATCCCTGGCGGGTAGCATCCCTATCGCAACGCCAGGGATCAGAAAGTCATCCCAGAGGCAGTCGAGCCCGAGGATCCCTCGCTCGACTATCCCCGGTGGGTAGCTTCCCTACCGCAACGCCGGGGATCAGAAAGCCCTCGCCAAGAGGCACCGAGCAGCTACCCTGCTCGGCCATCCTTCGCAGGCCTCTCAGGGACCCTCTAGCATCAAGGATCGAAGCCCTCGCCAAGAGGCACCGAGCAGCTACCCTGCTCGGCCATCCTTCGCAGGCCTCTCATGGCCCCTCCAGCGTCAAGGATCAAAGCCCTTGCCAAGAGGCACTGAGCAGCTACCCAGCTCAGCCATCCTTCGCAGGCCTCTCAGGGACCCTCCAGCGTCAAGGATCGAAGCCCTCGCCAAGAGGCACCGAGCAGCTACCCTGCTCGGCCATCCTTCGCAGGCCTCTCAGGGCCCCTCCAGCGTCAAGGATCAAAGCCCTCGCCAAGAGGCACCGAGCAGCTACCCTGCTCGGCCATCCTTCGCAGGCCTCTCAGGGCCCCTCCAGCGTCAAGGACCAATGCCCTCGCCAAGAGGCACCGAGCAGCTACCCTGCTCGGCCATCTTTCGCAGGCCTCTCAGGGCCCCTCCAGCGTCAAGGACCAATGCCTTCGCCAAGAGGCACCGAGCAGCTACCCTGCTCGTCCATCCATCGCAGGCCTCTCAGGGCCCCTCCAGCGTCAAGGATCAAAGCCCTCATCGTGAGGCCGCCGAGTTCCTTCCTGCTCGGCGCATCCCCAGCGGGCATCCTCCTGTCCATCAGACGCTGATGGTCTGAAGCCCTCATCGCAAGGCCGCCGAGTTCCTTCCTGCTCGGCGCATCCCCAGCGGGCATCCTCCTGCCCATCAGATGCTGAGGATCTCAAGCCCTCATCGTGAGGTCGCCGAGTTCCTTCCTGCTCGGCGCATCCCCAGCGGGCATCCTCCTACCCATCAGATGCTGAGGATCTCAAGCCTTCATCGTGAGGCCGCCGAGTTCCTTCTTGCTCGGTGCATCCCGGCGGGCATCCTCCTGCCCATCAGACGCTGATGGTCTGAAACCCACATCACGAGGCCATCGAGTTCCTTCTGCTCGGCGCATCCCCAGCGGGCATCCTCCTGCCCATCAGATGCTGAGGATCTCAAGCCCTCATCGTGAGGCCGCCGAGTTCCTTCCTACTCGGCGCATCCCCAGCAGGCATCCTCCTGCCCATCAGATGCCGAGGATCTCAAGACCTCATCGTGAGGCCGCCGAGTTCCTTCCTGCTCGGCGCATCCCAGCGAGCATCCTCCTGCCCATCAGACGCTGATGGTCTGAAGCCCTCATCGCGAGGCCACCGAGTTCCTTCCTACTCGGCGCATCCTCAGCGGGCGTCCTCCTGCCCATCAAACGCTGAGGATCTGAAGCCCTCTTCGCGAGGCCGCCGAACCCCTTCCTACTCGGCGCATCCCGACGGGTAGCTTCCTACCCAACAAAGACAAGGATCAAAGTCCTTCCAGACTCGACTATCCCAGGACGGTAGCTTCCCTACTCGCAACGCCAGAGGTCAAGACCCTCGCCAAGATCAACCAAGGAGCTTCTCTACTCGGTCATCCCCAGCAGGCATCCTCCTTCCCAACAGACGCTGCGAGTTTGTAGCCCACATAACGAGGCCGCTGAGCCCATCGCATGCAGCGGATCCGAAGCCCCAATAAGAGACATCAGGTATATCCAAATCTGAGTAATCCTCCTCGATTTCGGGGCCATGGAGATGCCTCCTTCTCAGCAGTGCTTGAGACGCAGACAGTCGCTTCAGTGACAGGATGCACAAACCGGCGCACTTTCCTTAAATGCAGAGATTTCGCCCTGATTCGCTGGCAGAAAAGGCAGCTGACAGCCCGGGGACGCGTCCTGACGAAATCTTAGGAGGGAGCTCTCCCCGGGCGGCCCAGCAGTCCACTCTTGGCCCGACCTGCCAGCTGGTCGGGACAAGAGTGGGGGGCTAATGATGATGCTCTATATTGGTGACCTTTCAGATCAGGACTTGGCAGATGACATGTCCCAGAACTCAGAAGAGAGGGCCCACAGGGGTCGATCAGACCCGACCTACATGCACAAAGCTGGCTCACCTCAGGGCCCCCTGCAAATTGGCCTTCTCGGCTTCTCAGCTCGCCTCCGAGCTACCGCAGGACCAAGATACCTCGGCCCTCTCGCTCGTTCCCGAGCTCTCCGGACGAGACCATCTTCCTGTAAGTCCACGTTGCCCACCCCGGTGCTTGCGGGGAGGCGGAAACGTTATGAAAAATCGGATTTTTACAACACTAGGCAACATGGACTATGCAAAAGGAGGGATCTTTGCTAAACAAAAACTAACTACAAAGCTAAAAGAGTTAGCTACTCAGAAAGGGGTTATACCTAGGTCTTCAAGTCATTCTCTTCTTGCTCCTTGGAGTGAAAGAACGGGTTCTCCTTGTCGCCTTCTCTTGCCAAAGAAAGATCCACCCGAGGGCCTCTACCTTTGGCTCCAACCTCAAACTAGAAGTAACTAAGATGCTTGGTGTGCTAAATCTAGAACCTTAGAAAGAGTAGAGAGTTATTTTAAGGGATTTATCTCAAGCTCAAATGGTTCTCAACTCATGAGAGGGGAGAGCTAGAGAGAGAATGAGAATGATAGAGTGAGAAGAATAAACCAACCTTCTCACATATATGTAAATTATGATAAATAAATAATTAGCTAAAGATAATTGTGATGGTTAATCATGAAATGACCATTATCATTTCACATTAAATACTTTTGTAAGGATCAAAGAGCATCTTTCATATGAAATGATGATGGTCAACTTGTCAACCTAGGTCAACAAGTCAAGCAAAGTCAAATGGTCAACAACCATAACCATAACACAATTATAATTAACTAATATTAATAAATCATATTTCACACATAAACATTAGGGTTAAGAAAATGACAATGGTCATCAACCCTAATGAAAGTCCTCTGCCTCTGCCTCTGCCTCTGCCTCTGCCTCTGCCTCAGTCAACTGTGCATACACACCCGTATCCGTGTTCCGAGGAGCACGAATACAAAGAGATAAAACCAATCGCAAAACATATACTAGGATCTGGCTTAATCCAAAGCCCGCTAGTATAAGCTGTCCGGAAACCAAACGTGCACAAGTGCGCGGATGTGAACGAACCCCGTCGCAAAACCATGCGACCTCTACTCATTTTGCCTAAAGGCGAATAACCTTCTGTGTGGGACTCTAAAAACTCGACACTGCGCTGGCAGTGGGTTTAACCACAGACCGCAAGCGGCACTAGTTGTACGTAACGGTCCCCAAGTAGATGCCGATAAGAAGACTGACGAGGTAAACCCATCTGAACTCCTACTGAGCCTGAATGTGACAGTCTCCGTACAGTCCGGTCTGTTCGTCTAAGAACATCGCATGGCGGGCCTAGGGGGGCGGTAAACGTCAGTCCCCTACTAGCGGTACAAGTCGTGTCGGAGTGTAGTCCAGAACACCCTGAGATAACACTGGAAACCTACCAGTCTATCTCGCTTGCCCTGGCCAGGGACTTTGTGTAATGGCTCTCCTAGACACAGCGTGATATCAACCCCCAATACCGGGAGAGACGAATCCTGTCTAACCGTCACTGCCTCCAAGTGCTTCGGGACTGCACCTAAAAGCTACCTGTTTGCATGACTTCTTTGAGCCGTGGTAGGGTAGTAATCAAAGTACAGTGGGAACACACTCGAGGCGAAGTGACAGTGTCAAGTCAACGGACTAAGCTGTACTCATGTCACCTGGGAACTGATAACTGACGATAGGTATAATACCAACCAACAGTTCCCGACGAGTCCTGTCCAGTGTACTCGTAACTTAACGAGCACCCGCATACTATCCCAAGTACGACGTACTGACGGCTGTGGGACAGACCGTCTCCCAAGCTGGGATGAGAAGCGCATACGCTAGTCTACTCCGGAGTATCGATGCTCTGTCTCGATAGTCCTACGACTAGGGACCTGCATAAGGATGTGCTTGTAGATTTCATAGCCCCCACGAGTGTGACTGCCATCACAACGCTGGTAATCAAGCAAAGATCCTAAGGGCTCCACTAATATGTAAAGGCGATATGCTAAAAGAAACACATGCACACATTAAAGCAGAAACAAACCAAGTAGCATACTACTATATTGAGCAAGATTGTTAATACAAGGTGAATATCCCAAGCTTCCATCAAGTAATATACAAACTAGTATGATACAGTAATGGCCTCTAGGGCATATACACTAACAATCTCCCACTTGTACTAAGGCCATGTACTGGCGTATCGAAGACCTATCATCTCGATCAGCCGCTCGAACTGAGTCTGGGGTAAGGCCTTCGTGAATGGATCAGCAGTGTTATCTTCCGTAGCAACTCTCCGAACCTCGATCTCCTGGCGACCCACGATCTCCCTGATCAGGTGATACCGCCTCAAGATGTGCCTGGACTTCTGATGGGACCTGGGTTCCTTCGCTAAAGCTATAGCCCCGTTGTTGTCGCAATACAGAGGTACTGGATCAACAATGGACGGAACCACCTGAAGTTCTGTTAGGAACTTCCTTATCCAGACGGCTTCTTTTGCGGCATCTGCAGCAGCGATATATTCCGCTTCCATCGTCGAGTCAGCAACGGTTTCCTGTTTGGAACTCTTCCAACACACCGCCCCTCCATAGAGGGTAAAAACATAACCCGACATGGACTTGGAATCATCCTTGTCACTCTGGAAGCTGGAGTCAGCAAAGGCCTCGATCTGGAGGTCTTTTCCGCCATACACCAAGAACATCTCCTTGGTCTTTCTCAGGTACTTGAGAATGTTCTTTACCGCTATCCAGTGTTTCTCCCCAGGGTTTGACTGATACCGGCTTACCACACTCAGTGCATAAGCTATATCTGGTCTGGTACACAACATCGCATACATTATAGAGCCTACCGCAGAAGCGTAGAGTATAATAGACATGCGATCCCTTTCCAAATCAGTCTTGGGAGACATCTCTTTAGAGAGGGTGATCCCGTGACAAGCCGGTAGATTACCGCGCTTGGAATCTTCCATACTGAATCTTTTCAGTATGGTGTCGATGTACCTGGACTGTGAAAGTCCTAATATTCTCTTGGATCTGTCACGATAGATCCGGATCCCCAGAATGTATGAGGCATCACCCAGGTCTTTCATGAAGAACCTGTGTGACAAGAACCCTTTGACAGATTGTAGCATAAGAATGTCATTTCCTATCAAGAGAATGTCATCCATGTATAATACGAGGAATACAACAGTTCTTGCTACAAATCTACTATAGATGCATGGTTCACCTGGATTTTTGATAAAGCCAAATTCTTTGACCGTCTCATCAAAACAGATGTTCCAACTCCGCGATGCCTGCTTTAGTCCATAGATGGACTTAAGCAACTTGCACACCTTTCCGCTGCTCCCACTCTGAATGAAACCCTCTGGCTGGTCCATATAAACACACTCCTCTAAATTTCCATTTAGAAAAGCGGTCTTTACGTCCATCTGCCAGATCTCATAATCGTGGAAAGCAGCAATGGCAAGAAGGATCCGAATGGATTTCAGTATAGCCACTGGAGAAAAGGTTTCGTCATAGTCCAAGCCAGGTCTTTGACGGAAACCCTTTGCAACAAGTCTAGCTATATAGGTCTCAACCTGTCCATCTACACCAATCTTCCTTTTAAAGATCCACTTGCATCCTACAGGTTTTACCCCATCTGGAGCAACGTCCAACGTCCATACTTTGTTGGTGTACATGGACTCCATTTCGGTCCGCATTGCATCCAGCCATTTTACCGAGTCAACGCTCTGAGTGGCCTGCTGGAAGCTAGTCGACTCATCACTATCAATGATGCAATCCTCTCTATCCCCGTCTATGAGAAAACCGTAGTATCTCTCGGGCGGATGAGACTGCCTACTACTTCTGCGGAGCGGCGCAGGAATGTCCTGATCTTTCGAACCCTCTGGTTCTACTAAGCTTTCAGTAATAGCTCGTGGTTCTGGAATTTCTTCCAGTTCTATTGCGCTCCCACTTATCTGTTTTTCCAAAAACTGAGTTTCCAAGAAGTGGGCATGACGAGAAACAAAAACCTTTTGTTCCTCTTCGCGATAGAAGAAATATCCCTTGGAGTTCTTTGGATATCCCACAAACTTGCACTGTACTGAGCGTGCCTCGAGCTTGTCCGCATGCTGCTTTTTGACAAAAGCTGGACATCCCCATGTCTTAATGTGATTAAGATAGGGTCTCTTCCCACACCACATCTGATATGGTGTAGTAGGCAAAGTCTTAGTTGAAACTCGGTTCAAAAGGTATGCAGCTGATTCTAGTGCATATCCCCGGAATGATCACGGTAACTCAGCGTTACTCATCATGGACCGTACCATATCCAATAGGGTTCGGTTCCGTCTCTCCGATACACCGTTATATTACGAAGTGTATGGAGGAGTAAGCTGAGAAAGAATTCCATTCTCTTTTAAGTAATCCAGGAACTCGGCACTCAAGTATTCACCACCTTGATTAGATCTCAGTGTCTTGATACTTTTGCCTGTTTGTTTTTCTACTTCATTCTTATATTCCTGGAATTTTCCAAAGGCTTCTGATTTATGTTTCATTAAGAAGACATATCCGTACCTTGAAAAGTCATTCGTAAAAGTAATGAAGTAAGAATAACCGCTTCGTGCATGCGTAGACATTGGACCGCACACGTCGCTGTATACGAGTCCCAAGAGCTCGCTCGCTCTTATTCCGTGTCCAGTGAACGGAGTCTTTGTCATCTTTCCTTTGAGACAGGATTGACAAGTTGCATATGATTGATATTCGAACAGATCCAAATATCCTTCTGTATGTAACTTCGTCAACCTTCTCTCATTGATGTGACCCAGTCTACAATGCCATAAGAAAGTCTGATTTGTTTCCGGAGACTTTCTTTTGTGTGTATTCCGGACATTGAAAATATGTGGTTGGTTTAATACGTATATACCATTGCTTAATGTACCTGACCCAATCAGAACTTGATTAAGGTGAATGTTTACAACATTACTTACAAACGCAAATTCATAACCTTCTTTAGAAATTAAAGATACAGAAATGATATTACAAGTTGTATTGGGTACAAAAAAGCAATTACGTAAAACCAAAACATGTCCATCTGACATTCCCAGGTGATAGTCCCCTACGGCCTCAGCATCCATGCTAGCTTCATTTGCAACTTTGAGGGTCATGTCACCAGCCTTCAAAAACCTACGCTTTCTCAATGCCTGCAAAGAATTACAGATATGAGATCCTGACCCGGTATCCAATACCCAGGATGTAGAGTTTATTGATAGACAGTTTTCAATAACATACACACCTGAAGCTGAAGCCGCAACCTGCTTCAGATCCTGTGTTCTGGCCTTCCAAGCCCTGCATTCTTTCTTCTAGTGTCCACTCTTGTGCCAGTAAAAGCACTCTTCCTTATCCACAAGCTTTCCCGCTACCTTTGTTGCCTTTGCCTTTCCCTTCGTATCCACTTTACTAACACCGCTCCTTGGTTTGGCGGGGGTTTTCTTCTTCTTTCCCTTGGCTTTCGCCTTGGACCTAGAAGAGGAAGATCCTCCTACAAACAAAGTGGATGTTTCCCTACCTTTCTGTAGGGTGCCCTCTGCACTCCTCAGCATGTTGAGGAGCTCTGAAAGTTCAACTTTCTTTTCCTGCAAGTTGAAGTTCAGGATGAACTGGGCGTAAGTGGAAGGAAGGGACTGGAGAATCAAGTCCGTACAGAGCTCATTCTTCAACGTGGTCCCAAGGTCCGCGAGCTCCTCTATGTAGCCAATCATCTTAAGCACGTGTTCCGCTACGGATGATCTGACGGCCAATCTCGCCGAAAACAACTTCTTCGACACTTCGTATCTGGCGATACGGGATTGCTCTCCATGCAGTTCTTTTGTATGGAGAAATATGGATTCGAGGTCCATATTCTCGTGCCTCCTCTGATGTTCATTGTCCATAGAGGCAAGCACGAGGCACTTGGCCTTCGCGCAGTCGATTTCCCAGGTCTTGCGGATTTCCCTATCCACGACGCTGGTTTTGGGACCTGGGACAGGGGAGCTTTGGTAGTAAGAAGATACCCCAACTTGTCATAAGTGATTGCCATTTTGACATTCCTGAGCCAATCTTTGTAGTTTGGCCCTGTCAGTATGTTTTTATCTAGAAGTAACTTAAGTCCAGTCATGATAATTGGTCACTGCAATTAGGAGAGAGAGAAGAAACACTTTAGCATGATGCTCTTGCAAGTTTAGAGTGGTTTTTAATTTGTCTAAACAGGATGGCTCCCACTGTCTCTCGAATCCCTCCTCAAACCATAAAGGAAGAACTAGTCGGGATCAATCTCACCATACAATACTTGCTTAACCGTTCAGCCAGGCTAGTGTCGGTACTTCGAGGGAGGTTTTCCAATGCTTTCGCGAAGTTCCTTAATTAAGTAACCTCTTTTCCCTGTGGGCGTAGCCCCGCTAACACCTTTCTAGACACCTACTTGGTTTATAGCATTGATCGTTAAGTGAGAAAGTTCCAAAGGAGTAACATATACTCACAGTAGGATCGGGATCCAAATATCATCGCGAGACAAAACTGAAGGAATCCTACCAGAATCATCACACTCCAAATGGTATGCAGCGCTAACAAGTTTCAGTTTCTTTAGAAACTCCCGATGTGGATTTTTTGCCCCATGCTCTTATGACCTTAACTTTGGCCAAAATATCATAAGTCACATGTCAAGTTCTACCCGTCATTCTCCAGGTTAATTTGAGCCCACCAGCATATACCCTTGACTTTGGCCAACATGGTAGAACGACTGCCCCAAACCAACACATCTATCTATGCTGCACATGAATACCCAATAGCTACCAATCACTATACCTTGACTTTGGCCAACATACATAGCTTGAATACTTATTAACCATTCGTGTGAAACGACGGAGGGCTACGGATGGTTTTGGTGAAACTGTGAACGTGGTGAACTTGATATAATCGAAGGAACGAGATAGCTTTCAAAAGGAGTGGTTCAAGCTCCGCATTTAAAAGTTGGTTTTGAAAAGAACCGAGTGGTTTTGAAAGTGTTCCAACAACTTTTACTTGGTTTATTTTTCTTGCATTAATTCCAATGCGTCCCATCATTTAATCCTACCATTGCAGAAAACAACGAAAATATGACGTACGCTTATGCCGGCTATTCATCTGCAACAATCCACCGAGTTCATATATACAAACCATCAACATTACAGATCACAGATATGTATAACCCCCACTAATCGACGTATAGCGATTAGCAGACGTTCAATACATATATCACATCACAGATATAACCCATTAGCCAAAGTGTAAAGAAGTTCGATCAAAAATACGGATTTGTGACCACCCCAAAAACTAACTTGTTCTCTGGAAAATCTGGGCAGCAACAAACCATCCTAAAAATCCCAAAACAGCAACATAAGAACACTGCAGGAAAAACGACCCACGGCCGAGTCAACTCGACCGCGGATCCGCGGTGAGTTGGTTGACTCGCTGGTTCATTTTTCTTGGGTGTTCTGTAAAAACCCTTAGCCGATTTTTAGTGTATGATTTATTATTTTTAAAGCAGAAATAAAAATCGGCAGAAACTTAGGGTTTTTGAAAAGTGTTTTGCGATTTTTTCCGATCGAAGTTCTAGATACTTTGCTAACTAGTTAGTTTGTGTTTAGCTAGGCTTTGATACCACTGTAAGTCCACGTTGCCCACCCCGGTGCTTGCGGGGAGGCGGAAACGTTATGAAAAATCAGATTTTTACAACACTAGGCAACATGGACTATGCAAAAGGAGGGATCTTTGCTAAACAAAAACTAACTACAAAGCTAAAAGAGTTAGCTACTCGGAAAGGGGGTTATACCTAGGTCTTCAAGTCCTTCTCTTCTTGCTCCTTGGAGTGAAAGAACGGGTTCTCCTTGTCGTCTTCTCTTGCCGAAGAAAGATCCACCCGAGGGCCTCTACCTTTGGCTCCAACCTCAAACTAGAAGTAACTAAGGTGCTTGGTGTGCTAAACCTAGAACCTTAGAAAGAGTAGAGAGTTATTTTAAGGGATTTATCTCAAGCTCAAATGGTTCTCAACTCATGAGAGGGGAGAGCTAGAGAGAGAATGAGAATGATAGAGTGAGAAGAATAAACCAACCTTCTCACATATATGTGAATTATGATAAATAAATAATTAGCTAAAGATAATTGTGATGGTTAATCATGAAATGACCATTATCATTTCACATTAAATACTTTTGCAAGGATCAAAGAGCATCTTTCATATGAAATGATGATGGTCAACTTGTCAACCTAGGTCAACAAGTCAAGCAAAGTCAAATGGTCAACAACCATAACCATAACACAATTATAATTAACTAATATTAATAAATCATATTTCACACATAAACATTAGGGTTAAGAAAATGACAATGGTCATCAACCCTAATGAAAGTCCTCTGCCTCTGCCTCTGCCTCAGTCAACTGTGGATACACACCCGTATCCGTGTTCCGAGGAGCACGAATACAAAGAGATAAAACCAATCCCAAAACATATACTAGGATCTGGCTTAAACCAAAGCCCGCTAGTATAAGCTGTCCGGAAGCCAAACGTGCACAAGTGCGCGGATGTGAACGAACCCCGTCGCAAAACCATGCGACCTCTACTCATTTTGCCTAAAGGCAAATAACCCTCTGTGTGGGACTCTAAAAACTCGACACTATGCTGGCAGTGGGTTTAACCACAGACCGCAAACGGCACTAGCTGTACGTAACGGTCCCCAAGTAGATGCCGATAAGAAGACTGACGAGGTAAACCCATCTGAACTCCTACTGAGCCTGAATGTGACAGTCTCCGTACAGTCCGGTCTGTTCGTCTAAGAACATCGCACGGCGGGCCTAGGGGGGCGGTAAACGTCAGTCCCCTACTAGCGGTACAAGTCGTGTCAGAGTGTAGCCCAGAACACCCTGAGATAACACTGGAAACCTACCAGTCTATTTCGCTTGCCCTGGCCAGGGACTTTGTGTAATGGCTCTCCTAGACACAGCGCGATATCAACCCCCAATACCGGGAGAGACGAATCCTGTCTAACCGTCACTGCCTCCAAGTGCTTCGGGACTGCACCCAACTACTACCTGTTTGCACGACTCTTTTGAGCCGTGGTAGGGTAGTAATCTAAGTACAGTGGAAACACACTCGAGGCGAAGTGACAGTGTCAAGTCGGCGGACTAAGCTGTACTCATGTCACCTGGGAACTGATAACTGATGATAGGTATAATACCAACCAACAGTTTCCGACGAGTCATGTCCAGTGTACTCGTAACCTAACGAGCACCCGCATACTATCTTAAGTACGACGTACTGACGGCTGTGGGACAGACCGTCTCCCCCGCTGGGATGAGAAGCGCATACGCTAGTCTACTCCGGAGTATCGATGTCCTGTCTCGATAGTCCTACGACTAGGGACCTGCATAAGGATGTGCTTGTAGATTACCCAGCCCCCACGAGTGTGACTGCCATCACAACGCTGGTAATCAAGCAAAGATCCTAAGGGCTCCACTAATGTGTAAAGGCGATATGCTAAAAGAAACACATGCACACATTAAAGCAGAAACAAACCAAGTAGCATACTACTGTATTGAGCAAGATTGTCAATACAAGGTGAATATCCCAAGCTTCTATCAAGTAATATACAAACTAGTATGATACAGTAATGGCCTCTAGGGCCTATACACTAACACTTCCTCGGTCTCTCCGACCGACCAACTCCACCATTCACAGGCGTAACTGTCGCTCTGCAAATCTCGCCATGCGCAGATTCTCCGCCGGCAACATCCCACATTCCACGCCATCGCGATCCCCATTAATGGGCGATCCACTCTTTACGTGGGCGTGACGTCGGGAGCGTAACTGCCGGCGAGATTCTCGCGCCTGCTGCTGCATGCCACCACCGCTATATAAACCCCCATCACAGAGGGGTCAAGTAAGCCATTCTTTACACTTACGTCGTTACTCTGCTCGGATCTTGTCACTGACTTGAGCGTCGGAGGGTTCTCGGTGGTACCCAACCAACCCGGGACTTCTTTGCAGGTACACGGCGACAGCCTCCTCATCTCACTTTGTCCTCTCAAAACCCATTGAGACCCACACGCAACGAAGGACAATCAACCCAGTTCACCTCGAGATCAACGGAAGACAACATCTGACGGAGGCCCGAAAAGGAGCTCCATCAAAGAGTTTTGCTAATTTTACGATACTTTCGTGTAGAAAACTTCTAGCGTAAACTTCTAGTGTTTTGCAGGTGCACGCATCTAATAAATTAGATTTTTAGAGATCAAATTAGTAAATTTAGATAGTGGGAACCGTTTCTTTAAAGAGATAGGGATTAGCGGGAAAAGTTTTATTATGAAAAAGAAAAAAGCAAAAAAAATGTATCCACTAAATTCGGTAGCTGCGGTTATGAAATATGATTTGATTTTTTTGGGAGTCTTTTTATTGATTTCTGTTGCAAATAAAAATACCATCTAATTAATCAATTTCAAAATTAAAGTATCCCTTCTTTTTCGCTATTGCAACAGATATGATAGAAGATAGATTTTTGACCACTTTGCAACCAAACTGTCTTTCTTTATTTGGTTGGCGAGATCATCTCGCAAAAAGAAGAAAGAGAAAAGAGTGAAAAAATTAAAAAAAAAAATGGTTTTTGAATATAGCCCCCCTAAAATATTGGTATTTTAAAAAACTCCCCATAAAACATCATATTTTTAAATACACCCACTAAGACTCTTAACTAAACTCAATTGGCCGATATGCTTAATTATCCTCCCTAACATCTTTAGAAATCCCCGTTTAAAAACTAAAATGATATTTTAAAAATAAGAGTTTGGAAGAGTAAAACTAACGGATTTTGCATAAAAATGAAAAAAGATGAGTGTTGGATGTTACATGAGACTTTTCATCTAACAATCTTGCATATTAGCTATAATTCAATTAAAGGGCGTTTTTAGCTAAAAGTGAGGTTTTAGGGGTATTTAAAAATAAAAAGTTTTAGGGATTTAAAAAAAAAAATAGCAATGTGGCTATATAAAAAGGAAACCTAAGAAAATAGTCTCCCTTCTCACACTCCGATACACAACATAAACATCACACCTTATCAACACTCATCAGCTCTCAAGGAGCAAGAAAGAGGGAAAGGGGAGAGAGAGATGGCGGGAATCGCTTCGCTCTATCTCTCCACAAAGCCTCGCCTCTCTTTGCCCATCTCCTCCTCCTCGTCCTCCTCTTCAAGGCTATGCCATTTCCCAATGAGGGCTTGGGTTCTTCCCAAAATGGCCCTGCGCTCTAGATACCCAAGTGAGAAAAATTGTACATCAACCATTTTTTCCTTTTCCCTCAATTTGTCATTTTGGTTAATGGGTTTTGTTTGGGGTTTCAGGAATTTATGCGTTTTCGAGTAATGATATAAAGGTGGGTTCCAATATTGAGGTGGATGGTGCTCCTTGGAGAGTCATTGGTATGATATTAATTCCTCTTTTTTTGCTCTGAAATTCGATCCCGTTGAATGTTTGGATGAAAGTATTTGGACTAAAATGATTAGAAATAAATTTTAGAAAATTAGATGTAGGGTTTCATTTTGTTTTAGGGGCCGTTTGACTCTAGGAATCGAAAATTGGGAATTTGGGTATAGTGCAGCATTCCCATTTTAAGATTTACACATTTTTTTTGTTCCAACTATTTTAATGAAAAATATGTAAGCTGATGATACTTCTAAGTGGGAATTTCCTAGATCACGGCACGTAGTAGATGACGTGTCGTTCACGTAAACCCGTTAGATTCCTGGAGGCTATGGAGCAAGAATAGGTATGATGCAATGGGGACGACGCCTCACCTCCGAGCTAGCACCCAACCTTTTGGGGGCCTCCCTTGAGTACGTTCCCTCTTCGTCTAACCACCAGCCAATTGCTCGTCTCCGAGCAGTCATAGAGTTGAGCTTTCTCAGCTTTCTTGCTCGTCTCCAAGTTATCCTATACCTGAGATTCCTCAGCGCCCCAGTTTAGCGCCCTCAGCCGTTACAAGTACGTTCCCTCTTCGTCTAACCACCAGCCAAAAACTCAATATTACATCAATTTACAAATTCTACAATGAATGAAAGGAAAAGAAACTCTCATCTCACACCCATTCCCGGCTATTCATCCGCGACAATCCACCGAGTTCATATACACAAACCATCAACATTACAGATCACAGATATGTATAACCCCACTAATCGACGTATAGCGATTAGCGGACGTTCAATACATATATCACATCACAGAAAATATGCATTAGTCAAGTCTACGGAATATCGATCAAAATACGGATTTTTAACCACCCCAAAAGTCAATTTGCTCTTTTGGAAAATCTGGGTAGAAAAAACATGTATCAAAAATCCCAAAACAGCCAAACTAAAATACTGCACAAAATCCGATCCAGTGCCGAGTCAAAACGGCGGAGGAACCGCGGCAATGAGCATGTCGTTGCCGCGGAATCGCGGTCGTTTGATCGATTCACTGGATCGTTTTTCTGCAGTGTTTTCACAAAACCCTGAGACGATTTTTCATATATTTTAAATCACTTTTTGAGCAGTATGAAAATCGACAGAAACTTGAGGTTTTGCGGACGTGTTTTGCGACTTTTTTCCGATCGATATTCTAAACACTTTGCTAACTTACTAGTTTATGTTTAGCTAGGCTCTGATACCACTGTAAGTCCACGTTGCTCACCACGGTTCTTACGGGGAGGCGGAAACGGCGAAAAACAACGATTTTGGCGCAAGACAATATGGACTATAAAGCAAGGATCTTGGCTAAACTAGAAACTAGTAAACACTTAGAGGTTTTAGCTACTATGCTGTAGAAAGTATACCTCACGGAACCGGTCCTTCGGGTCTTCGTTCCGCTGTCCCACTCGTCCATCCAAGCTCAAAGCGTCGATCCGGACCTTGGGCACCTCCATGGCCTTCTTGAGTCGAAGACGATCCACCCGAGAGTTGTACACTAAGCTCCGCCTCAAGCCAAGGCAACTAGGGCAAAGAGATTGCTAATCTAAATGCCTTAGGATGTGTAGAGAAGATGTATGGATGTATTTGTCTTTATGGGATCTTTTTCTCTCAACACATGAGATCAAAAGATGAGATCAAGAGGAGGAAGAAGAAGGAGAAAGTTTTGCAACCATGGAGCTTTTCTTTTCTTCTCATTTCAAGAGAGAGAATGAGAAGAGGATAATGAAAAGATTAAGCCAAATGAAATGAACCATGGTTGCAATAATACACTAATCTCATCATTACTAATCCTATCATGATAAAATTGATGGCACATTGAATTGACCATTATCATAACTCAAGAATTAAAAAGAAAATGAAAGAAGAGTGTAGATCCCTCTTGAAGGTCAATGGTCAACACGGTCAACGGGTCAACAAAGTCAAGAGAGGTCTAAGTGGTCAAATGGTCAATGCAATTAGCCATCACTAATCTATCACTAAAAGGATTAGTAAACAATGTCTCCGGCTCATAACAGTTTTGACCAAACGAATTGTCAAAACCCTAATGAGTGTGCCACATTACGGTTTTGGCTGAGCCAACTCCCAAAACCCTAATGGGGCACCTCCTCCTTCATCGCTCCTCAAAACTGTGCATGCACACCCGCATCCGCATTCCGTAGAATGCGAATGCACAGAAGACAAATCAAATCCACCTGTGCAATACCAGGATCTGGCTTAAACCAAAGCCCACTAGTATTGCCTGTCCGAACAGCATACGCACACAAGCGCAAGTAAGTGATCGTAGCCCTGCCGTAAAACCATACGGCCTCTACACGTTTCGCTCAGTGCAGGGAAACTCTCTGTGTAGGACTCTAAAGACTCGACACTACGCTGGCAGTGGGTTTAACCACAGACCACAAGCGGCACTAGCTGTACGTAACGGTCCCCAGGTAGATGTCGATAAGAAGGCCGATGAGGTAAATCCATCCGAACTCCTACTGAGCCTGTATGTGACAATCTCTATACAGTCCGGTCTGTTCGTCTGATACATCGCATGGCGGGCCTAGGGGGCGGTGAACGTCAGTCCCCTAATAGCGGTACAAGTCGTGTCGGAGTGTAGCCCAGAACACCCTGAGATAACACTGGAAACCTACCAGTATATCTCGCTTGCCCTGGCCAGGGACTACTTGTGTAATGGCTCTCCTAGACACAGCGCGATGTCAACCCCCAATACCGGGAGAGACGAATCCTGTCTAACCGTCACTGCCTCCAAGTGCTTCGGGACTGCACCCAACTACTACCTGTTTGCACGACTCCTTTGAGCCGTGATAGGGTAGTAATCTAAATACAGTGGGAACACACTCGAGGCGAAGTGACAGTGTCAAGTCGGCGGACTAAGCTGTACTCATGTCACCTGGGAACTGATAACCGACGATAGGTATAATACCAACCAACAGTTCCCGACGAGTCCTGTCCAGTGTACTCATAACCTAACGAGCACCCGCATACTATCTCAAGTACGACGTACTGACGGCTGTGGGACAGACCGTCTCCCCCGCTGGGATGAGAAGCGCATACGCTAGTCTATTCCGGAGTATCGATGTCCTGTCTCGATAGTCCAACGACTAAGGACCTGTATAAGGATGTGCTTATGGATTACCCAGCCCCCACGAGTGTGAGCGCCATCATAACGCTGGTAATCAAGCAAAGATCCTAATGGCTCTACTAATATGTATATATAAGCGATATGCTAAAAGAAACACATGCACATATTGAAGTAGAGACAAACCAAGTAGCATACTACCATTTTGAGCAAGATTGTCTATACAACTGTGAATATCCCAAGCTTCCATCAAGTAATATACAAGCTAGTATGATACAGTAATGGCCTCTAGGGCATATACACTGACAATCTCCCACTTGCACTAAGGCCATGTACTGGCGTATCGAAGACCTATCATCTCGATCAGCCGCTCGAACTGAGTCTGGGGCAGGGCCTTCGTGAGTGGATCTGCAGTGTTGTTCTCCGTATTTACTCTCTTCACCTCGATCTCTCGGCGATCTACGATCTCCCTGATCAGGTGGTACCGCCTCAAAATGTGCCTGGATTTCTGATGGGACCTGAGTTCCTTCGCTAAAGCTATAGCGCCGTTATTGTCGCAATATAGCGGTATTGGATCAACAATGGTAGGAACCACTTGAAGCTCCGTGAGGAACTTCTTCATCCAGACAGCTTCCTTTGCGACATCGCAATCAGCTATGTACTCCGCTTCCATAGTTGAGTCTGCAACGGTCTCCTGCTTGGAACTCTTCCAACAAACCGCCCCTCCATTGAGGGTAAAGACATAACCCGACATGGACTTGGAGTCATCTTTGTCATTCTGGAAGCTGGAGTCAGCAAAGGCCTCAAGCCGGAGGTCTTTTCCGCCATACACCAAGAACATCTCCTTAGTCCTTCTCAGGTACTTGAGAATGTTCTTTACCGCTATCCAGTGTTTCTTCCCTGGGTTTGACTGATACCGGCTTACAACGCTCAATGCGTATGCTACATCTGGTCTGGTACACAACATCGCATACATTATAGAGCCTACCGCTGAAGCGTAGGGTATAATAGACATGCGATCCCTTTCCAAATCAGTCTTGGGAGACATCTCTTTGGAGAGGGTGATCCCGTGACAAGCCGGTAAATTACCGCGCTTGGAATCTTCCATACTGAATCTTTTCAGTATGGTGTCGATGTATCTTGACTGTGAAAGTCCCAACATCCTCTTAGATCTATCACGATAGATCTGGATCCCCAGAATGTAGTTGGCATCGCCCAGGTCCTTCATGGAGAACCTCTGCGACAAGAATCCTTTGACTGACTGGAGCATAGGAATATCATTTCCTATTAGGAGAATGTCATCCACGTACAAGACGAGGAATATCACAGTTCTCCCTACAATCTTACTGTAAATGCATGGTTCATCTGGGTTTTTGATAAAGTCGAATTCTTTGACAGTATCATCAAAGCAGATGTTCCAACTCCGCGATGCCTGCTTAAGTCCATAGATGGACTTTAGCAACTTGCACACTCTACCGCTGCTCCCACTCTGAATGAATCCCTCCGGCTGATCCATATAGACACACTCTTTCAAATTTCCATTTAGGAAAACCGTCTTTACGTCCATCTGCCAGATTTCATAATCGTGGAAGGCAGCAATGGCAAGAAGGATCCGAATGGATTTCAGCATAGCCACTGGAGAAAAGGTCTCGTCATAGTCCAAACCAGGTCTTTGACGAAAACCCTTTGCTACAAGTCTAGCTTTATAGGTCTCAACCTGCCCATCTACACCAATCTTCTTTCTGATGATCCATTTGCAGCCTACGGGTTTTACCCCTTCTGGAGCAAAGTCCAAACTTTGTTGGTGTACATAGACTCCATCTCGGCCCGCATTGCATCCAGCCATTTTACCGAGTTTCCGCTCTGAATGGCTTGCTGAAAGCTAGTAGGCTCACCATAATCCATAGTGCAATCCTCTCTATCCCCGTCAATGAGAAAACCGTAGTATCTCTCTGGCGGATGAGACTGCCTACTACTCCTGCGGAGCGGCGCTGGGATGTCCTGTTCTTTCGAACCCTCTTGTTCTACCAAGCTTTCAGTAATAGCTTGTGGTTCTGGAATTTCTTCCAGTTCTATTGCGCTCCCACTTATCTGGTTTTCCAAAAACTCAGTTTTCAAGAAGCGGGCATGACGAGAAACAAAAACCTTTTGTTTCTCTGCGTAATAGAAAAGATACCCCTTGGAATTCTTTGGGTATCCCACAAACTTACACTGTACTGAACGTGCCTCGAGCTTGTCCACATGCTGCTTTTTTACAAAAGCTGGACATTCTCATGTCTTAATGTGATTAAGATAGGGTTTCTTCCCACATCACATCTGATATGGTGTAGTAGGCACAGTCTTAGTTGGAACTCGGTTCAAAAGGTATGCAGCTGATTCTAGTGCATAACCCCAGAAGGATTGCAGCAATTCAGCCTTACTCATCATGGAGCGAACTATATCTAATAGGGTTCGATTCCTCCTTTCCGATACACCGTTGTGTTGTGGTGTGTATGGAGGAGTAAGCTGAGAGAGAATTCCATTCTCTTTTAAGAAGCCCAGAAACTCGGCACTCAAGTATTCACGATCTCGATCAGATCTCAGTGTCTTGATACTTTTGCCTGTTTGTTTTTCAACTTCATTCTTGTATTCCTGAAATTTCTCAAAGGCCTCGGATTTGTGCTTCATCAAGAAGACATATCCATACCTAGAGAAATCGTCTGTGAAAGTAATGAAGTATGAATAACCACTTCGCGCATGTGTAGACATTGGACCACACACGTCACTGTGTATGAGTCCCAAGAGCTCGCTCGCTCTTTCTCCGTGTCCAGTGAACGGAGTCTTTGTCATCTTTCCCATGAGACAAGATTCACAAGTGGCATAAGACTGGTACTCGAACGGATCCAAGTATCCTTCTTTATGTAACTTTGTCAACCGTGTCTCATTGATGTGACCCAGTCTACAATGCCATAAGAAAGCCCGATTTAATTCCGGAGACTTTCTTTTAAGTGTGTTCTGGACACTGAAGACCTGAGCTTGATTCAAAACGTATATATCGTATTTCAATGTATCTGACCTAATCAGTACTTGATTTAGGTGGATGTTTACTACATCGCTTACAAAAGTAAAATCATATCCTTCCTTAGAAAGTAAGGATACAGATATGATGTTACAAGTCGCACCTGGTACATAAAAACAGTCACGCAGAATCAATATCTGTCCAGTTGTTAGTCCTAGATGATATTCCCCTACGGATTCAGCATACATGCTCATTCCGTTAGCAACCCTGAGAGTCATATCACCTTTCCTGATAACCCTACGGTTTCTCAGAGCCTGTAACGAATTACAGATATGAGATCCTGATCCGGTATCCAATACCCAGGAAGTAGGGTTAACTGACATACAGTTCTCTATTACAAACACACCCGAAGCCGAAGCCACAACATGCTTCGAATTCTGGCTACTGGCTTTGCAAGCCCTGCAATCCTTCTGTCCATGTTCATTCCCGTAACAATAGGAACATCCCTCTTTTACTGCATCCATTCCCAAAACTTCTGCCCTTCTCTTTCTTTCTACTTTCCTGGTTTCCTTCAGGGTAGTAAGTAGAGACTGTTGAACTAAGTCAGCATCTGACCCGTTCTTCAACGTGGTCTTCAGGTCCGAGAGCTCAAAAGAGCTGGTCTCTGTAAGGACGTTGCCCCCTACAGATGACCCGATAGCCAACCTCGCTGGAAGCAATTCGTTCGAGGTCTCATATCTTGCGATACGAGATTGCTCTCCATATAAAACTTTGTTATGGAGGAAGATAGAAGCTTAGTCCATCTTCTCGTGCTGTCTCTGGTATAAACCATCAACTGAGGCTAACACGAGGCACTTGGCTTTCGCACAGTCTTCTTCCGATGTCCTACGGATATCAATATTCGTGACAGGGGAAACTGGACCTGAGACGGCAGGGGTTGGATCAGTCAAGAGGTGTCCCAGCTTGTCATGGGCAATGGACATCTGGACAGACCTTTGCCAGTCATAACAGTCAGATTCAGTCATTTTATTATCTAGATGTAACCTAGGTGCGGTCACTGATTCGCTGCAATTAAGAGAGAGAGAAGAAAACACTTAGCATGATGCTCTTGCAAGTTTAGATTGGTTTTTAATTTATCTAAACAGGATGGCTTCCACTGTCTCTCGAATTCCTCCTCAAACCATAAAGGAAGAATTAGTCAAGATTAATCTCACCGTACAATACTTGCTTAACCGTTCAGCCAGGCCAGTGTTGGTACTTCGAGAGAGGTTTTCCAACGCTTTCGCGAATTTCCTTAATTAAGTAACCTCTTTTCCCTATGGGCGTAGCCCCGCTAACACCTTTCTAGACACCTACTTGGTTTATAGCATTGATCGTTAAGTGAGAGATTTCCCGAGGAGTAGCATATACTCATAGTAGGATTGGGATCCAAATATCATCGCGTGATAAAATCGAAGGAATCCTACCAGAATCATCACACTCCAAATGGTATGCAGCGCTAGCAAGTTTCAGTACTTATGAAACTCCCGATGTGGATTTTTGCCCCATGCTCTTATGACCTTGACTTTGGCCAACAAATCATAAGTCACATGTCAAGTTCTACCCGTCATTATCCAGGTTAATTTGAAGGCTAATTTGAACCCACCCGCACATACCCTTGACTTTGGCCAACAAGGCAGTACGACTGTCCCAAACCAACGCATCTATCTATGCTACATATGAATACCCAATAGCTACCAAACACTGTGCCTTGACTTTGGCCAACAAACACAGCTTGAATACTATTGACTATCCATATGAAACGACGGAGGGCTACGGATGGTTTTGGCGAAACCGTGAACGTAGTGAACTTGATATAATCGATGGAACGAGATAGCTTTTAAAAGGAGTGGTTCAAGCTCCGCGTTTAAAATGCTGGTTTTTAAAAAGAATCGAGTGGTTTTCAAAGTGTTCCAACGACTTTTACTTGGTTTATTTTCTTGCATTAGTTCTTTTAATGCGTCCCATCATTTAATCCTACCATTGCAGAAAACAACCAAAATATGACGTACGCTTATGCCATTCGCATTCGCCACGGGGTCCCGTCTTCACCCGTTAGATTACTTAACTAACGACAGAGCGGGGGCTGGGCTAGCGCGGCTGAAAAACATAAGCAACGCCTAAATAGATATCATATATAGATATATAGCAATGATAGCCATTACAGATCACAGATGAACATTTTGGATATACTAGGAATCCGCGATTCGTTCGAGTCTGCAACGAAAAGCGGATTACATGGTCGCGATGAATAGCCAAACCCCACCCTAGACCCCTACGGGTGCGGCAAACTACCCGCCAAGTACCCGAAGCGAAGCAACCTCCCTCAACACCGTGAGTAGGCCACTCGGCACTTCGAGATACCCGGTAGTTTGTGCACCCCACCTTGGGTCTATCCTAGGAGCAAAAACAGTAAAAAGAAATTATACAATGACGACTACAACACCGACCCGGTTGTGCGGCCAAACAAATAATATTACATCAATTTACAAATTTTACAATGAATGAAAGAAAAAGAAACTCTCATCTCACACCCATTCCCGGCTATTCATCCGCGACAATCCACCGAGTTCATATACACAAACCATCAACATTACAGATCACAGATATGTATAACCCCCACTAATCGACGTATAGCGATTAGCGGACGTTCAATACATATATCACATCACAGAAAATATGCATTAGCCAAGTCTACGGAATATCGATCAAAATACGGATTTTTAACCACCCCAAAAGTCAATTTGCTCTCTGGAATATCTGGGTAGAAAAAACATGTATCAAAAATCCCAAAACAGCCAAACTAAAATACTGCACAAAATCCGATCCAGTGCCGAGTCAAAACGGCGGAGGAACCGCGGCAATGAGCATGTCGTTGCCGCGGAATCGCGGTCGTTTGATCGATTCACTGGATCGTTTTTCTGCAGTGTTTTCACAAAACCCTGAGACGATTTTTCATATATTTTAAATCACTTTTTGAGCAGTATGAAAATCGACAGAAACTTGAGGTTTTGCGGACGTGTTTTGCGACTTTTTTCCGATCGATATTCTAAACACTTTGCTAACTTACTAGTTTATGTTTAGCTAGGCTCTGATACCACTGTAAGTCCACGTTGCTCACCACGGTTCTTACGGGGAGGCGGAAACGGCGAAAAACAACGATTTTGGCGCAAGACAATATGGACTATAAAGCAAGGATCTTGGCTAAACTAGAAACTAGTAAACACTTAGAGGTTTTAGCTACTATGCTGTAGAAAGTATACCTCACGGAACCGGTCCTTCGGGTCTTCGTTCCGCTGTCCCACTCGTCCATCCAAGCTCCAAGCGTCGATCCGGACCTTGGGCACCTCCGCGGCCTTCTTGAGTCGAAGACGATCCACCCGAGAGTTGTACACTAAGCTCCGCCTCAAGCCAAGGCAACTAGGGCAAAGAGATTGATAATCTAAATGCCTTAGGATGTGTAGAGAAGATGTATGGATGTATTTGTCTTTATGGGATCTTTTTCTCTCAACACATGAGATCAAAAGATGAGATCAAGAGGAGGAAGAAGAAGGAGAAAGTTTTGCAACCATGGAGTTTTTCTTTTCTTCTCATTTCAAGAGAGAGAATGAGAAGAGGATAATGAAAAGATTAAGCCAAATGAAATGAACCATGGTTGCAATAATACACTAATCTCATCATTACTAACTCGATCATGATAAAGTTGATGGCACATTGAATTGACCATTATCATAACTCAAGAATTAAAAAGAAAATGAAAGAAGAGTGTAGATCCCTCTTGAAGGTCAATGGTCAACACGGTCAACGGGTCAACAAAGTCAAGAGAGGTCTAAGTGGTCAAATGGTCAATGCAATTAGCCATCACTAATCTATCACTAAAAGGATTAGTAAACAATGTCTCCGGCTCATAACGGTTTTGACCAAACGAATTGTCAAAACCCTAATGAGTGTGCCACATTACGGTTTTGGCTGAGCCAACTGCCAAAACCCTAATGGGGCACCTCCTCCTTCATCGCTCCTCAAAACTGTGCATACACACCCGCATCCGCATTCCGTAGAATGCGAATGCACAGAAGACAAATCAAATCCACCTGTGCAATACCAGGATCTGGCTTAAACCAAAGCCCACTAGTATTGCCTGCCCGAACAGCATACGCACACAAGCGCACGTAAGTGATCGTAGCCCTGCCGTAAAACCATACGGCCTCTACACGTTTCCCTCAGTGCAGGGAAACTCTCTGTGTGGGACTCTAGAGACTCGACACTACGCTGGCAGTGGGTTTAACCACAGACCGCAAGCGGCACTAGCTGTACGTAATGGTCCCCAGGTAGATGTCGATAAGAAGGCCGATGAGGTAAATCCATCCGAACTCCTACTGAGCCTGTATGTGACAATCTCCGTACAGTCCGGTCTGTTCGTCTGATACATCGCATGGCAGGCCTAGGGGGCGGTGAACGTCAGTCCCCTAATAGCGGTACAAGTCGTGTCGGAGTGTAGCCCATAACACCCTGAGATAACACTGGAAACCTACCAGTATATCTCGCTTGCCCTGGCCAGGGACTACTTGTGTAATGGCTCTCCTAGACACAGCGCGATGTCAACCCCCAATACCGGGAGAGACGAATCCTGTCTAACCGTCACTGCCTCCAAGTGCTTCGGGACTGCACCCAACTACTACCTGTTTGCACGACTCCTTTGAGTCGTGGTAGGGTAGTAATCTAAGTACAGTGGAAACACACTCGAGGCGAAGTGACAGTGTCAAGTCGGCGGACTAAGCTGTACTCATGTCACCTGGGAACTGATAACTGACGATAGGTATAATACCAACCAACAGTTTCCGACGAGTCATGTCCAGTGTACTCGTAACCTAACGAGCACCCGCATACTATCTCAAGTACGACGTACTGACGGCTGTGGGACAGACCGTCTCCCCCGCTGGGATGAGAAGCGCATACGCTAGTCTACTCCGGAGTATCGATGTCCTGTCTCGATAGTCCAACGACTAGGGACCTGTATAAGGATGTAATTATGGATTACCCAGCCCCCACGAGTGTGAGCGCCATCACAACGCTGGTAATCAAGTAAAGATCCTAAGGGCTCTACTAATATGTATATATAAGCGATATGCTAAAAGAAACACATGCACATATTGAAGTAGAGACAAACCAAGTAGCATACTACCATTTTGAGCAAGGTTGTCTATACAACTGTGAATATCCCAAGCTTCCATCAAGTAATATACAAGCTAGTATGATACAGTAATGGCCTCTAGGGCATATACACTAACAGCTTCTTGCCCGTCGCACCCATCCATGGCGGGCAAATTCCTGCTCGGCTCGAACTATGAATCCTAAGACCTCCCACAAGGCCGACGGGTAGGCTCCTATCCGACGAATCCATTCATGGCGAACAGACTCCCGCTCGGTCTAAACAGTGGATCCTAAGACCTCACATGAGACCAGCTGGCAGACTCATATCCGGCACTCATACTTGAAGAAGGCGGACTCCTGCGTAACCCAAGTAAAGAAAGCTCGTCTACAATTGACGGCCAGCTCGGCGCCACGATGATCCGGGCAGACGAAGCGACGTCGCCTTAAAGACACCGTCCCATCAGTAATCCGTTGACGTCATCCGAAGATGCGTTCGAAAATTAATGCGCACGATGGATGCCATGTGGACTCAGGGATCAAAGAGACATCTACCAAACGTCATGTCGCTCCCGGACAACCCACCACGAAGATTTCTCGGACCAAGCTGAACAGAAAAGACCGAGCAGACCATTCTCGATCCGACCTATAAATAGGCCGAAACGAGAGTAGGGGGCTAATGATGATACTTGTAAGTGGGGATTCTCCATATCATGGCACGTAATAGATGACGTGTCGTCCACGTAAGCCTTCTAAATTCCTGGGGGCTATGGAGCAGGAATATGTATGATGCAATAGGGACATTTCTTGGCGTCGCGCCTTTGAGGTAGCACCCGACCTTTTGATGGCCTCCCTTGAGTATGTTCCCTTTTCGCTTAACCACCAGCCAATAGTTCGTCTCCGAGCAATCATAAAGTTGAGCTTCCCCAGCTTCCTTGCTCGTCCCGAGCTATTCTATAGCTGAGATTTCTAAGCGTCCCTGTTTGGCTAGAATCATGGAGCACGAGCGTCCTCGTAACGGCTCTGTGTATCTCGCCTTGACAAGATCTCCGTCGCTCCATGTCCCGCATCTCACGCTAACGTATCTCGCTATTAATAAGCGTATCTCGCCATCAATACGGACGTGACGCATGGACGAAACGGACGACGGGAATCTCGCATCGGCTCGCTCCAATATGACCCCCTTCTCCAAATGATTCAGGATCTCAAACTCATTCCAAAACGCCGTTACTTTGCTAAATATTCCCCGGTACTTGATCGTTGGAGGGTCCTACGATGGTTTCCCATCCCGGGACTTCTTTTGCAAATAGCTCGGCGTCAACATCAACCAGCAAATCCATTGAGATCCACACGTCCAATTTTCCATAACAAATCTCAGCCCTTCAGTCTCGCTGGCCACAAGATCGACGGAGGACAACATATGAGGGAGATCCCGACTTCCATCATAAGCATTTACTGTTAGCTTTAATATAAATTATACATACCCGAATTCATTGTATCAATTAGATATGCAGCGGAAAACTTTAAACGGGATGTTGCAACTTTTCTCAAGTTGCAACCTTGATTTCTCCTCCTTTACGTCGATGACTAATGGATCAGACTGTAGTCGAACAAAGAAGATCGAACAAAGAAGATGACCAATTCCTTGTTGCCTTACAAGATCCCTCCCGGTAAAGGATCTTGAGGAGAAATGCAATTTTTTTATATCTAGGAGTATCTCCTATCATTATTATTTATATCCATCATCACATAATATTTCAGTTAAAACCATAAGATATTTCCTGACCTTTAGTTTAGATACTTATCTATATAACAACAAAAAAATTGTCAACTAACTGGATATCATAACTAAAAGATAAATGATTGTGTTATATTAACCAGCTTAATGGGTTGGATATAATAACTTAATAAATTCAACATTCTCTCACTTGGCCATTATGACACAACCTGCACTTTTAAACCTTTTGTATATAATAATGGTGAGGAAAATTTCTTTATTTGGTACCACCTTATGGTAAAGAAAACCAATAATTTTATGTTAATAACTTTATGCTTAATTATAAAAGAACATTAGCACGAGTCAAAACGATGAAACATTCTTTAAACAAATGCCATCTTCTATGTACTACAATACCAATATCTATTTTAGAATTATCTCTTTATATGGAAATCATAACTTTAAATAGATTTACCTCAAATCTATTAAATGGTCCAAACTTTATTCATATAAAAAAATATGAAAAACCGAGAATGGTCAAATACATAAAACTGGTTGTGATCACTAAAGCACGGTGTCGCATAATAAAAATTACACGTCAAAATTATTAAGCAAACCCATAGACTTCATATGTTTGGAGTATAACCCCGATGCTAGCCCTTTTGTGAATGGATCCGCTAACATATCGTGTGTACTAACATGAGTAATGAACACCACATCTTTCTCCGTTCTTTCTTTAACAACAAAATACTTTATCTCCAAATGTCTGCATGATGTGGAACTTTTATTGTTGTTAGAGAAAGATATTGCAGTTTCATTATCACAATAGATCCGAAGTGGTCTCTCAATTGAGGCAACCACCTTGAGACCCGTAATGAAGTTCTTTATCCAAATAGCATGTGAAGAAGTCTCATAAAGAGCTATGTACTCAATTTCCATGGTGTGAGAAGTTGCAGTGGTTTGTTTTATATTTTTCCATGAGACGGCACCATCTACTAGTAGAAACACGTAACCTGTTGTGGATTTCCTAGTATCTTGGCATCCTGCAAGATCAGCATTTGAATAGCCGATGACTTCTAAATGGTCTGATCTATGATATGTGAGCATGTAGTGTTTTGTGCCTTGTAGATAGCGCATTGCTTTCTTGGCAGCTCTCCAATGTGCCATACTAGGACTGCTTTGGTATCTACCAAGCATCCCTACTGCATAGGCAATATCCGGACGAGTACACGTTTGACCGTTCTGCAAGCTTCCAACTGCTGAGGCAAATGGCATGTCGACCTTCTATTTTCTCTCTAGTTCGTTCTTGGGACATTGTGATAAACTTAATTTGTCCCCTTTAACAATGGGTGATGCTTCAGGAGAGCAACTTTGCATTTCAAATCTCTCATGAACTTTCAAAATGAAGGCCTTTTGAGACAATCCAAGTGAATTTCAATGCCGAGAACATAAGTGGCATCATCCTTGTCCTTCATTTTCGAAATTAGAGAGAAGAAATTTCTTAGTTTCCATCAATAAGCCCAATTCATTACCACCAAGCAGAATATCATCAACATAAAAAACCAATATTATAAACTTACTTCCACTAATCCTTAGGTACACATCGATCGATGGTGTTTAATGAAAACCCAAAGGATAAAATTATCCTATTGAATTTCATATACTATTGGCGGAAGGCATGCTTAAGTTCATTTATCGATTTTTTAAGTATGCATACTAAATGATTTGACTCGTCCGTAGAAAACCCTTGAGGTTGTTGCATGTAAACCTCTTCATGAAGATCCACATTTAAGAATGCAGTTATCACATCCATTTGATGTAGCTCCAAGTCATAATGAGCTCCAAGGGCCATGACTATTCTGAATGATTCCTTCGATGATACTGGAGAGAAGGTCTCGGTATAGTCAATGCCATTCTTTTGAGTGAAACCCTTTACCACAAGTCTAGCCTCGTACCTTTCAGCTTTTCCGTTGGAGTCTCTTTTGGTCTTGAATACCCATTTACAACCAACGAGTTTTACTCCCCTGGGTAACGGTACAAGATCCTAAACATGGTTTTTATCTATATAGTCTAGCTCTTCCTTCATGACTTCGAACCATTATGAAGAATTCACTTTTCATGGCATGTGAAAAGGAAACGGGATCATCAATGTCTAAGTTGTCATCATTAGGTTCTTGAAGATACGCTACATAATCTGAATGGATGGTAGGCTTCCTTGCCCTTGTGGATCTCCACACAAGTGCTTCAATATTTACATCTTGAGGTTCCATACCTTGTGGTTGCTGAGCTATCTCATCAGCTAATTGCCCTTCTTACGGTGTAGCATCAATGATAGGTTCTTGAGTGGTTTGTTGGGAAACAATCACAGGAAGAATCTCATCATCTATTACAGGTGTGGATGCTGGAACATGTACTTCCTCAAAAGTGATCTTTTGAGTTGCATCACTCTCAATAGTGCAATTATCGTCAAGTAATCTTGTCTTTTCTATTTCCACGATTTGTGGTGTGTGAGACGGGCAACAGAATCTGAAACCCTTTGACCTTTCCAGATAACCAATAAAGAAACCACTCGTGGTTCTAGGTTAAAAGCCTTTATTTGCGGGTTGGGGTCAAAAAATTATACCCTGCAATCGAGGTCAAAAAACCAAAAAGTCAAATTCAAAGTCAACACCTAAACAAGCAAGCGGGCCCAAGCCCAAGCCAAGTGGGCTCGAGCCCAAATCAAGCCCAAGCATGGAGGTCGGCCTCATGCCAAGAGAAGAAAAGAATAATGTAATAAATAAGTTTAAATGCAATTTCCAGGAATAAATGTAAGAAGAATGGGCAAAAAACCAAAATTGTAAAGCCCAAGAAGCTGTGTAAAGTTGTAAGCCTATATAAGGCAAACATATGAAGAAATGCATAACAACTTTGATTCCCAAATCATTTTAGGGTTTTGAGCCTCCTCTCTCTCTCCAAGGTTCATCTGCTCTAAATTACTTTAGAGGAAAAGCTTTTTTTTTTCTAAAATAAATTAAACCTACTGATCTATTGAAAAAGAACATTTCTTCTATCAAATCTCATAAACGAGAACCCATCACTTGAAGAAGAAATCTCATCTTAAAAGTCCAAAATCTAAGATCTTTACCAAGAAAAGGAGCAAGCATTCTTCATCAAACTTGAAGAACAAAAGAGCATAAGGGATCTCGGGATGAAAGCCTATGGCTTTCCATCCTGAGCAAGTATCTTTTTTGAATAGCGAACTCGACGAAAACCTCCGTGCCCCATGAAAGGATGACCCGCGTCGGATACCCCATAAAAGGGTTATCCACTACCTTCGGAAATCCTCTCAAAGGGATTTTTCGCTTAGGGACCCTTAAAGGGGGTGCCCGCTGTCGGGGACCCCCAAAGGGGGTACCTCGCTTCAGGATCCCTCTAAAAGGGTCCCCGCTGCCTCGGAAAGCATCAAAATCTTTCTCGTTTGCCCCTTGTCGGGGACTCTTCAGACACACATTTCACATTGAATTCGCATGATTCGTAAGATCTGTTAATCGGAGGTTCTCCCGTCTCAAAGCGAGGGATAATTAACTGTAGTTTTGTCCGCGACTGCCGGAAATTAGAATTCTCGCAATCAATAAACCCCTGTTTATTTTAGGCAGGGGAATATGTACAACACTTGACAAGCGAGTGCATCTTATCTCAACAGGGTGACGAAAAACACTCTACAGATTCTGGCACGTCCGGTGGGACCTATCTCTCCTCCTATATCTCGGGTCAGGCGATCACGCGAACTCAGCTAAGACATATATTTTGTTTGTACGGAACCATGCTCTTTCATTCAGATCAACTTTCAACAACAAATAACTCTCAACAATAATCAACAATGATGTCATTTTGAATGCTTGTTAGTCGCAAGTAACGGATGACGACCAGGGTTCACTCGCCGTTCATTGCTTCTACCCTGTGTTCGGATGCCAACAAAGAACCGCTTCACATATCTGCTCCACAAGTCCACGTCCGAAACGACATTAAATTAAAGTTTCTCAAGTTACGCCCGAAATGACATTAAACTAATGTTTCTCAAGTTTTCAAGTTACGTCCGAAATGACTTTAAAATAATGTATGTTAAATTTCCGGAAAAACAAGCTCAGCTTCTGATGTGACCCCATCACATTCAGAATAAAGATCACTGGCAGAGAGACTTCTCCACCAAATCACATGCAGAAGGGGACATGACTTCCAATCTAATTCGGGCATATCACTCTTCAATCTCCATCAGCGTCCCTGCCGTGGAGGCTCCAATGAGCCAAATCAACAGACTGGACTCAAGGGGAAAAGGCCGAACATCATAACCCAAGGATGCTCGAACAAAAGCACAAATTGGTATTTGAGCGGTTTTCTATCTCTCCATCTGGGGGTAAAGCTGTCAACTCACAGGAGACAACAAGACGTCTTAGGCCAGCCCAGGCAATGTCCAGGACCTCTGCAAATGCAAGTGTTTTCTTTAGATTGTCTATTGGTTAGCCCAAAATGGCCGCCAGGGAAGCAAATGCCTGCCAAGCTTTTAAATTCGAATAGTTGAAGCAGAAACGACTCAGATATAGAGCCAATAAGAGGGCTAAGGTGTTAGGGTTCCCCCGGCGCTCGTGGCCAATGCACAACCGTAACATTTCAGAAAAAATTTAAATGTTATTTTAGAATTTTGAATAATGATAAAAGGGTTTTATTAAGATTATGGTATTTAACTGTAGATGGTATTTTATTGTAGGAGGTATTTATTTATAAAAGGTTTTTAATTGTTAAAGAGGATGTTGGAATATGTTAAGATTTAAACCTCACACACACCATACCATGTCTTAGCATACCATGCCTCCACCTCCTCCTTGCTCTATACCCTTTCTCAACACCTCCTTCTTCATCTCCTAATTCATATGATAATATCTCTTCCAAATCGAACAAAAAAAAACTACTCTCAAACCTCATCTCAAAACCTTAGCTCACTTCATTTTAAAAAAATCCTATGGATCTTGCGTCAAGTTCTTCATGAATATGGTTCAAAACTTCAAATATAAATCAATACAACTTCATGAAGCCTCAATAAATCACTTCAAGAGCTTGAACTTCTTTTGTGCTCCATCCATATAGGTAAAGATCCATCTTTTCAAATTTTACAAGTGTTAAAGTTTCAAATTTCTTTGTTAAGATGTCAAAAATAGGTTTTTTGTAAGGTTTTAGTGTTCAAATAATTCTGGGATGAACTAGGATCTCTATAAAATATTCCTAGTGTAGATTTGACCTAGTAGGATCACCGGAAGACACCCAAAGAAGCACGAGACCAAACAGACATGTTCAAACCGCAAATTACGGTAAAAATGAATTTTTTGACTTCCAAATTTTTGAATTAGGGTCTGAGTTTTGATCTAGTGCAAGTTCTTTTGATAAATAAGTCTCTTTTATACTTTCTTTTTTCCCATATTCCCTGAGTCAAAATCTGGGAGTGTTTTATTGTGGTTTTGGCAAAGTTTTAAGGTTTTTAAACTTGCGTATTCGTATTTATAATTCTGGTTTTGGTTGAACGGCGATGCCAGGAGGGTAATTCCTTGTTGTTAGCATTCGCCTACCGCTTGTTGGTCATAGGTTCTAACCTATGGACCTTTACTTGATATATCGGTTTCGATATGGTTTCTTATGTGCGTTACGTGATGATATGATTGCTAGGTTCTCTTGCAGAGATCTCTGGGGCAGTATGGATGTGTAAGGCGGTTGTAGGATACGACTAGCGCGATCGCACACAGTGAGTAGATTTATATCTATAAGGGAAGTCGGCTGGATGGTGTATAGCACTCCCGCAACCAATTAATTAGAATACTTATACTGTATAACTAGGTTATAGTGTTATGTTAGATAATTTAGTCTATAACTAAGTTGATATATAGTTTGTATCTAGTAGGTTATATATATGTGAACATATATTTATATATGATTATTGTTATATGCGTGCGCGACTATAGATCCGTATGATATTGATTGGATATTTGATGATATCGAGGATAGTTTGCCGAATATGGCCAAGATTCATTTGGACTCACGGAGTCATACGTTTATCCCGATTAGGACATTTCGATTGCTTGAGCTATACTTTTTTAAAAAAACAACGATTCGTTTTTCACTTTTAAATGATAAATGGTAAGGATGAACTGCTAATTTTAAACAGGTATCTATTTTAAATATACTGCAGCTTCTTTATTTGCAAAACAATAGTTCGTTCTATTTTAAACTATAACGGTATAGCTCATAATAGTTGATCATGTTTAACGATTGTTCACATTACGATTAAGTTACTTTTTATACGCTCGCGATTCGATTACCTATTATATATATTAGTTGGCGTTGCTATTATCGTATAAACACACTGATATAACACTGCATCACTACCAATGATTGCTATGTTGCACAAATCACAGACGTGTATGGTACACTACACCTCATTGGTATTGCCTTAACACTGGAGAATTGCCACGCTTGATAAAGCTGATGTTATTATATGAATGCGATGATTGACATATGAATGCGATTAATCATCAACTAATGTAGATGCATGATGCATTGTTGATAATTGTGATATCGATGCTCGAATACACTTGATGTAACACTTGCACATATACTAATGATTGCCATGTGACATAAGCACACACGTGTATGCTACACTACACATCATTAGTATCGCCATGACACAGTAGAACTGCCATGATTACTCATGTTCTAGATATTCTTGATAGATATGATAATATTTGTTGAATTTGTTATACGAATATCATCATTATGGATCTTCATATATGATGGTTGCCAATTGTGGCAAAGACGAATTATATACGCGTTCTTTGGAACTTGATGTTTTCATGGATAAGCCGCGATGTGATTTATAGAACTTTTAAATGTTTTAAAATGCGGTTTTCTCTTGATATGAAGATTTAGCGTCCACCATGAGTTTTCTTGTTTTGATGGTATAATATTATCCAAATCGAGTGAGGGGTTAACCGATTACGGATACATGGTGAATCCGGTACGACTCTGAGGGGCAGGAAGTCTGTAGGGAGGTACGGAGAGACTACGAGGGTGATCGATACCGGAGATAGTATTGGAGCGCGGTGGATATCCGAGAGATACCGACCGGGGCTATTCGATATTGAGAAAGGGCCGGTCTGACGAGACAGTGCCTACGATGTCTGGATTTTACGTGTCGATGATAGACACGAGATTTATGACGATTGCGAGTGTTGGTGATGGACACTCGGTGGATGATGAGTTAGAGTGTCGATGATGAGTTAGAGTGTTAATGATGGACACTCGTGAGATTTGGAGCGTCGATACTGGACATTTATATGCAGATGTTTGCGCGATCCGTCGTGATGCGCTGTTATAGATTATGCTATATAGTAGCTGAACCGGGCCAATACATGGGACAGTACATGAATACTATTTTCACACATCAATATACATTAAAGAGGTTTCCAGATGAGCTATAGTTTCGCTATTTTGACGTGTCTATGACGAAACAAGGATATTTCAAACGGAAACCTTCTTAAAATTTATTTCTAAAAAGCGAGACGTATATTTTAAAGAAAACGCATATGATGCTTCATAAACTCACGTCTGCTACTTATGCTGTGTTATACGTATTATACGACTATTTTGAAAAGATTTTACATACATCTTTCGGTTACTTTATAGGTTTATACATGGATGCATGATATATATATGTTATGATATATATTTTCCTATTTACGCGATCGATTATGATGCGTTTATAGTACTTGTGCATTATACATATATTAGTACAAGATATGATAATACTATACTTTATGACCTAGGTAAATCATTATGCATTTCGATTTCTACCTTGCGATATATTTTTATTCACAGAGTTGGCAACCCACTTCTGTTGTGCCCCAGTTTCTTCCAGGATTGACCGCTCGGATCAGTAGCGGCTTGCCAGCACATTTCTTACTTCGGTGATTGCATTGGTAGGTGAGTTACATGTTGAATCGTAACCGTCCTTTTTTGTATGTATTTTGATTCCGATCTAGTTAAAACTCCATCGACCAAAACTTGTATGTTTATGGACTTAGAAGCGAGACTTAGATATTTATGTGTTTTTGGGTGTCGTACTCGTTTGGAGTCGATTTTATATTGTTTTTGTTCTTGTTTCGCTTTCTATTCTTCGTCTTGGGCGTCATATATTAATTGCGTGGTTGTTACGCCGTTTGGGCGTGGAAGTTAGCTCCCGTTGGGGATGCTTATTATATATTTTGCTTTGTATGTGGTTTTATTCAAAATTTACGAAGGAGGCGCACCTGATTTTTAAACGAAACATGTGTTTTCAAACAAACTTTACTTATTTATACTTTAAAAAGGAACTTGATTCCCTTTAGTAAACCTTTTAAAAACTTTACTTCCATTATTTCTTTAAAAAGATTTAGATTCCGGGTTTTTAGCTTACTTGGGTTACGGTGGAGTCCTATAGAATTCGCATGATTCAAGTGTCGGTCATGTGTCTTTTTCTGGTCGTGACAGCAACGGAAGTGAAAAGCGCGAACAAAAATTCGTGCGAGCACGAGAAAACCACAACCTAGAATCCGTTCCGAACACTAAATTAGAAAACCAACATATAAGGTTATAGAAACTACAACCTTTCTTGTGTGTCCTTTTAAACTCCTCGTAGGCTGTCGGGAACGCGTTTAAGAGGCGACTGCCCTTACAGAAGATGGTCCACCCGAAGGAAATCGATCCAAGCTCCAGCTTCACCTAGTGAAGCACCGACACTCTAAGCTTGCTAGAAATGGAGTGTGGGGATGTAGGAATTTTTCCACTTTCATTTTCTCTTTTCATAACTCAAGAGAAGAAAACTTAAATATAGAAAGAGGAGAAGAGAGGAGAGAGAGTGTATGTATGAATGAATGAGAGAAGAATAGCTTCATGTTATTTTTCGACCATATAAAAAAAATATGTCACAGCAATTTTGCAATAAACAATTGAAGCCCATTCATCTCTACATGCTCTCAACCATACCCAAAGCCACCTCACCCTCTACCTCATTTCCTATTGATTTTCTAAAAGGAAAATCAAATAATGAGGTGTCATTCTAGAATTATTGTGTATAAATATGGAATACAACCGACTGCCCTTACAGAAGATGGTCCACCTGAAGGAAATCGATCCAAGCTCCAGCTTCATCTAGTGAAGCACCGACACTCTAAGCTTGCTAGAAATGGAGTGTGGGGATGTAAGAATTTTTCCACTTTCATTTTCTCTTTTCATAACTCAAGAGAAGAAAACCTCAATATAGAAAGAGGAGAAGAGAGGAGAGAGAGTGTATGTATGAATGAATGAGAGAAGAATAGCTTCATGTTATTTTTCGACCATATAAAAAAATATGTCACAACAATTTTGTAATAAACAATTGAAGCCCATTCATCTCTTCATGCTCTCAACCATACCCAAAGCCACCTCACCCTCTACCTCATTTCCTATTGATTTTCTAAAAAGAAAATCAAATAATGAGGTGTCATTCTAGAATTATTCTGTATAAATATGGAATACAACCCTGATATATGTATCGAAATACAAATAGCTTAGAGGGAGAAAATGAACAGTGAACATAATACTAGAATATATATTTAAAAATAGATATATATGTAAATTATTACATCAATACTTGATCTAATAATCCGGTTTAATCCTAAGCCGGCTAGTATTATCAATCGTCCGATCAAAATCCGTGTAGCCGGCACAAATATTTAATCGGACACCTGCATATATCAATATATGGTCTCTACATCATATCGCCTGAACCGGAAAACCCTCTGTGTGGGACTCTAAAGATTCGACAATACGCTGGCAGTGAGTTACTGGATAAATCCATAACCACAAGCACGTCAACAGCACTAGCTGTATGTAACGGCTACCTAGATATATGCCGAAAGGGAGGTCGACAATCAAATTCGTCCGTATCTTATTGAGCGTGAATATGACAATCTCTGTACAGTCCGGTATTTTCGTCTAAGAGTATCGTATACCGGGTTTAGGGATGGATAGCATCAGACCCCTAATAACTCGATAAGCCATACCATAGTCAAGCTCATCACAACTACCGAACTCCTATCACTAAATCTCATATACCGTGGCTACGGTTTTATGGTGATGACCAACCGAACACATCGTGATATTGACTCCTAATACCAGGAGAGACGAATCCCTGATAATCGCTCACTGCCTCCATGTGGCTCAGGACTGTACCCAACTAAAATATGTTTGCACGACTCCTTTGAGGCGTGGTAGGATAGTAATCTAAGTACAGTGGGAACTCACACGAGACAAATGACGATCCCAGGTTAAAAAACCATGTACTCATGTCACTAGAGAAGTGCTATCTGACGATATGTATAATACCATCTAGAAGTTCTCAGCGAGTCCGTCCAGTGTTTTCATCTCCAGTGAGCACTTGTATACTATCTTTGGTGACAAAACACCAATGGCTTGTGAGACCGGCCACCACCTTTCGTCGGGGTCTAGAAACGCATAAACTAGTCTACTCCGGAATATCGATACCCAGTCTCGATAATCTCTCGATTAGGCACATTTAAGGATGTGCTTATAGACTACCCAACTCTCACGTTTATGATCGCCATTATAATACTGGTAGTCAAGCAAGAATCTTACGGGCTTCATTATTATGTATTAGCGACTCGTAATAATAAGTAAAACATGTACATATCAATGATAAAGACAAATCAGATAGCATACAATCATTTCGAGTAAGACTGTTCTACCTGTATAGGTCATTCAATTATTATAATCGCATACATGCAATTACAATAATTGCCTTGAGGGCACTATAACCAACAATCTTCTACTTGCACATAAGGCTAATTATTGCGGTATTGCATACCTGCAGCTCATGTGATATCGAATACCCAACTTCTCTACTAATCAGTTTCGCCAACCGTGTTTGTGAAACATCCGTGTTCGAGTGAGTGGATCCACCACAATATTCCAACTTTATCTCTCTATATCTCAACTTATCTCCTGAAATGAGCAATACCCCACCTCAAAAATTTGTTTGGATACTTGATGGGACCAAGTTCATAAATGAACAATTTTATCCAATAAACTTCTTAGAATGGATCCTCCGCTGAGTCATAACCAGTATCCTGCACCATGCCTATCTCAATATCCCGCACCATGCCTATCTCAATATCCCTATTGGAACCATATCCAATATACTGCTCCACAAAAAAGGGTAAACTCAAAACTCTGACAGCATCTCTGTCATCCAGGTCACCTTGGAAGCCTTGAACCGATAACCGCCTCTTGGAGAAGGTTGTCGTTATCATATACCAAGAACATCATTTTATATTCTTAACTGCTTCCTTTTGTTTCTCCAGGATTGGATCAATATCTGTTTACTACAGCAAGTGCAAAAGCAACATCTGGTTTGGTACATAACATCACATGATTGACTCAATTGTTTAAGTGATATGTCATCCATGCAAGTTCTTCTCCTCATCGGTCTAGAAGACGTCTTTTTAGAGAGGGTGGCTCCATCATATGCGGATACACCACCACCACCCCAGGAGTCGTCCATTCTAAACCACTTTTAGAATGATGTATAAGTATCCGGATTAGGACACTTCCTAAATATAGATCTAAAACCATAGATTTAGTTACCAGAATTCCTGATATTTTAGCAAGTGCAAAAGCAACATCTGGTTTGGTACATGACATTTCATGATTGACTCAATTGCTTAAGCAAGTAATATGTCATTCATGCAGGTCCCTTTCCTCATCAGTCTAGAAGACATCTCTTTAGATAGAGCGGCTCCATTACCTGTGGGTATTCCACCATGCCAGGAGTTGTCCATTCTAAACCACTTTTAGAATGGTGTCTGAGTACCCGAATTGGGACACTTTCCAAATCAAGATCTAAAAGTATAGATCTAATAATCAGAATTCCTGATATCTTCTCCAGATCTTATGTGGAGAAACATATGTGACAACCAAAGTTTGACTGATTGTGGTATAGGAACACCACTTACTATCAGAAGTATCTCATTCAAATCGCAGGACATAACTCCTTATATCTTTCTTACTAGGTTCATATGTTGTTTTGATAAAGTTAATCATCCTGACTGTCACGTCAGAACAGATGATCCATCTCCGCTATGTTTGCTTTAGTCTATAAATAGATATAACCAACTTGCACACCTTCCGCTACTCCCACTGACTACGACAACCCTCTGGCAGAGTCATATATACGCGCATTTTTAAATTCTCATTTAGAAAGACGTTATAGTCATTCATCTGCCAGATCTCATAGTCATGAATAGCAGTAATGGCAAGTCATATCCATATGGAATTCAGCATAGAGGCTGAAGTAAAAGTTTCATCACAATCCACGCCGGGTATTTGATGAAAATCTCTTAATACAAGTCTATGACTATTAGGTTCCCACATTTCCACCTGTACTGATCTCGAAAGATCTACTTGCTCCTAATAGGTTTTATCCCTTAAGGAGCACCCAGCAAATTCCATAATTTGCTGAAGTGCGTGGAGTCTAACTTGGATATTTGGCATCTGGCCATCTTCTGAAAGTCACCGCTTTCCAATGGTCTGTTGATAACTAGTAAGGCCATTATAACCATGATGCAAACCTCCTTGTCGCCGTTTACGAGAAAACCGAAGTACCTCTCGGGTGGCTGAGATTACCAACTAAAATCTGCGGAGTGGCTAAGGTTTATCGGGTCCAATTGAATTCTTAGGTTCTATTAAATTTTCAGTAACCATTTGTGGTTCTGGAATCACTTCCAGTTCTACCATACTCCCACTAGTTTCATTTGCAAAAACATTCCTTTTATAAAAAGGTGGCGAGTCAAGAATAATATAACTATTAATCTTGAAAATGGTAGAAGTTAAACCCTTGCTAACGCTTGGGATAACCTACAAACTGCCATTACTGAAACGTGTCTTGAGTTTGTCCGAATTCTGCTTTTAAACAAATTCCGGATAACTCCATATCTTAACATCCACAAGATATGCTACTTTTCTATATCCATATAGAATCAAAGGCACTAATTTAGATGGAACCATATTTAATTTGCATGCATATGTTTCCAGTGCATATCACCTAAATGGAAAAAGGCCAATACAATATTACTCATCAAGGAAAACATCTATGGATGAGTAACCTGCGAGAGAATCAAATTCTCAATATTACTATGATGTAATGCCTAGCATCAATATCTATATCTTCAATTATCTCGAAGAATCTTGATAACATATGGTTTTCTATTTTATTCTTATGCCTATAAGCTTCTCAAAATATTTGGATCTTGAATTTTAACGTATGCGTGTCTAAAACCAGAGAACTTATAAGTTACCTGAATGAAATAAGAGCATCAATCCCTTGTTTTGAAGGATACTGGACAACATACATTTTCATTTATAAACCCCAAGGTCAATAACTCGAACTCCATGTGTTGTAAGTTGAAAACTGTATTTTAGTTAAGAATGTTTTACATCGTTATTCAATGCACCTTACCTTATACTCGACTGATAAAGGTAAATGTTTAAAACACAATTTTCAAAAAGTTATATCCCTCTTTATAAAAATAAAGATACGGATATATCATTTTAAAAATTGGTGCAAACCAACGGTTATTCAAAACCAAATATTTGTCGTAAGGCAATACCGGGTGATTTAATCTAATATCACCAATTGCTACGAATTCGGATAGTGAGGATCAAGTCGTCCATTTCCCAATATTCTACTCCTACTCAGCATCCGTAACGTCATACAGATATGAGATTCTAATATGGTATATACATACTCTGGAGTCGGAATCAATTGGGAAACAATTTTCAATTATAACATCACAAAAATTCTGAAACAAATGTTTCAAGGGGTGACCAGATATGCCTAGTAATGCCTCTTCCACTGTCCAGATTTATGACAGTAATCGCAATTTCCTTTGCCCTCGCTCCAACCCTTTATATGTCTCTACATCTTTCCTTTTGTATACCAACTTAGGCTGTTGTTTTTTTGCCTTCCCTACCTTTCAGCACCAGTCTAAGGTTTGGAAGAAGACTGTCCAACAAGCGTAATGGGTGCATTCTCTTAGTACAAGGAGCTCTCAACTAGAAAGAATGTGAAGTCGGAGAAACAACAGAATTATACAATCTAAATTTTTCAGAACCAGTGGCCATTCTCGACTGAAATAATTTCTTTGAGTTCGTAACTATACGATGGTCTTTCCAAGCAATATGGATCATCATAGTAATACGGAGTGTTCAAAAGAAGGCAAAGGGAAAGTAGGAGTAGCAGGGAAATATGTGATTTTGTCGTGAATCATGACAATCCAAAACCAAAGTGTGTAAGAAGGTTCGGTTAACTTGGTAAATGAGTTTTAGTTTAAGGTAAGTCATGGTCGCAAACCAGAGAAAAAAGAAACACTCAGCATGCACTCTATCAAGATTAGATTGGTTAATCAATTTATCTAATCAGGATGGCTCCCACTGTATCCTTGAATTCTCCTTCAAACCCTAGAAGGAGAACTGGTCGGGATCATGTACATCTTATAAGTTCGCTAATCGTTCAGCCAGGTCGGTGTTAGTACTACGAGAGAGGTCCCCCGTGCTTTCGCACGAACCCAATTTAATAACCTCGTTTCCGTAGAGACGTAACCTCGTTGACACTTTCTAGACACCTAATAGGTTATCTAATAAAAATCTCCCAAGAAGTAATACCTATTCATCAGTACGAATTGAGACCCAACTATCATTGTGTGATAATTTTGACGGAAGCCGACCAAAATTACCGCACTCCAGAAGGTATGCGCATACTTGGCAAGTTTCCTTTATGTTTGAAACTCTCGATATGGTTTTTACTATTAGGACCTAAATGACCTTGACGAACGATCAACAAATCAAAGGGTCCTAGTCAAGTTCAACCCGTTATTATTTTGATTGCATTAAACCCACCCGCATGATTCTTGACGAATGATCAACAAAGTCGTACGACTGTCCTAACCAATCCACATATCCATGCGACAGAAAATCACCACTTAGCTACCGCACACTACGCCTTGACGGATGATCAACAAACGTAGCACGAATACTAGGTACTAATGATCTGAAATGACGGAGGGCTACGACTGTTTTTTTTGGCGAAAAACCTTTAACGTAATGAACTTGATATCGTTGAAGGAACTCGAGTGACTTTGAAAATGAGTGGTTTATGCTCTGCATTTTAAAAACGAGTGGTTTTGTAAAAAAACAAGTGTTATAGTCACATAAACTTTTGCTTAAGAGCGAACTCCCCGTGAAGGGATCAAGTCCCTTTCCTCATCGAATGAGGTGCAGGATATTCGTACTCGAATACATCTATGCAAAGCAAAAGAATATAACTATAGTATTTAAAATTTGGTTCCGACAACATCATATAGGTTTATTTTCCTTGCATTAATCATATAATGCAATCACATCATTTAAGTTTCTTAGCCACACTAGAAACATAAAAAATAACATGCTTTATATGCCATTCTCATTCGCCACTGTTTACCGCCGGAAACCAAGAAAGACTGACGTCTTGTCTGAATATGGGGGCAGATGCTAATCGGTGCTATCTGTCCACCTCTCCGAAGATGCCAAATTGATTTATGACAACATGTATCGAAGGTTTAGACGGATGTGGCCGTTGTAGCAGGCTTTGTCAGATTCCCCCTCGTCGAGAGGTTTTTGATTGTGGGGACGCTCTTCCCTGCAGGCGCAAGCCCCTACAGTTAATTACGCTACCGCATCGTGGTAACAACTTTCTCCTTCTCCAGATGCTCACTTCGTGTCGTGGGTGTTTGTTTTGTGTTTGGTTGTCCGTGTATTGTATACGGAGACTAATTTGTGTTTGTCGCCCGTAGGACGTGGATTAGTCCAAATCCGTATTTTCTTAGATTTGGGTTTGGGCGTTTGGGTTTAAGGATACGTTAGTCTCTTTTGAGACTAAAATCAACTTAAACATTCGTTAAGGATACGTTAGTCTAATTTTAGACTAAGATTAACTCAACGTTTGTTAAGGACACGTTAGTCTAATTTTAGACTAATATCAACTTAACAGGATCATTTAGATCCAACAAAAGAGCATTTGAACTCTATTGTTTAGTTTTAGGGACATTGCGGTCGATTACCAGTTTAAGGACATAGTGGTCCAATGTTAGTTTAAAGACATCGCGGTCGAGGTTAAGGACATCATAGTCCGTGAGTTTAAAGACCTCACAGTCAAGGTTAAGGACATCATAGTCTGTGAGTTTAAAGACCTCACAGTCAAGGTTAAGGACATCATAGTCCGTAAAGTGTGTGGTTATCGGGACCCGTCACCTTTCTGAAGACGTTGAAGGATTACAACGACAAATATCATAGGAGTGGAGAGATGTACCCTCGAACCAAAGTGGATTAAGTGATATGTAGTCCAATTTGGAACTAAGATCAATTAATTATATTATGAGCACATTGGCTCAGTTAAGTCTGAATTGAAGACTTTTGGCCTTCTTGGGCTAAATCCAATCAAGTTTGGAATATTAGCCCTTTGTTGGTCCATTGAAGGGGAGGCTTTGCCTCTAGAAAATTAGTCAATTGGGCTGAAGCTAGTGTTCAATACTAAAGAACAACAGTGTTAAACACTGGTAATAAGATTATCAAATTAGTGTTTAAACACTAGAAATGTGATTCTCAAATTAGTGTTAAACACTAACAGATAACAGTGTTAAACACTGGCAACAAAATTATCAGATTAGTGTTAAACACTAGAAGAGGGAGGGATCACGTGGGAGCACGTGATAGCATCAAAAAGTGGGGCCAGATCTCCTTATTTTGTTCTCAGGATATTCAGATAAGTGTTAAACACTTTTGGTCTTCAGGCCATCACGTGTGGGCACGTGATGGACTTCCAGTCATTGATTATTAAAGCGTTTTACTAGGGGTCACGTGGGGACACGTGGGGGCGCCCAAGAATGGTTCTGCCTTTGGATTTGTTCTCTTTTGTTTTAAAGGTCACGTGGGAGCATGTGAGGCATTGCCTCCGAGCTTTTTCCTTTCTAATTTTGGGGATCTTTTCAGGGGCACGTGGGAGCCACGTGACCTTAGTCCTTTGCATGCATGGAGATCCTTCAAATCTCTTTATTTTCAAGAATTGAATTCTTTTATAGGGTTAAACCCTAATTATGATTTTGGAGGAATTAAATTCCTATTGTGAAAGAATTAAATTCTTATATAGAGCGAAACCCTATTATCATTGGGGAGGAATTAAATTCCTGTAAATCTGAGAGAATTAAATTCTCAATTAGGGTTAAACCCTAGTTCTGTCCATCTTGAAGGAATTAAATTTCTATAATTGTAGGAGAATTAAATTCTTAGATAGGGTTAAACCCTAATTTTGTTATGAAGGAATTAAATTCCTGTGAGTTTGGGAGAATTAAATTCTCATATAGGGTTAAACCCTAATTTTGTTTTTGGGAGAATTAAATTCTCTAAACTCAATTCTCCCTCTAAGTTTTGGATCTGCATGGCAGGATGTCGACCCGATGAGAATTAAATTCTCATCTTATGGGGAGATGTGCTCTGTGCAGATCTTCAACCAGAAGAAGAACTAAGTTCTTTTTTTTAGAAGAGTTAAACTCTTAGATTTGAGAATTAAATTCTCTGTTTGAAGTTTTGATCCCCTTTCTTTTCTTACCTAGGGTTTTTCTTTGTAGAGAATTGAATTCTCCTCTCTTTTTTCTCTCTGTTGTTGTTATCTCCCCAAAAAAGTAGATCCTTCTCTTCTTTTCTTGATTCCTATTTATAGGAGAAAGAAAAGAATCAATTTGTTTTGTGAATCTTTCATTGAAAGATTTTAATTGATTTTGTAACCAACATGATCTTTTAGATCACTCAGTGAATTTTATTCACCATTGGATTTTTAATCCAAAAGATCTTTTATCTGTTATTTAAATTTTAGGGAAATCTTTCCTTGTATAAAATCTTTCCATAAATTGGTGATTTTTAATCACCATTGGATTTTTAATCCAACGGTGCTCCATTTTACAGAACACCATTTTTTTTGTTTGGAAAGATTTAGAGAAATATTTTTCCAGTTAGGGTTTTTGATTTCCCTTAATTAGAATTTAATTCTATTATTTCAAAGATTTTAGGATCCCATCACGTGTTGACACATGACCCCCTCGATTAAGCATTTAATTCTGTTGTTTTAAAGAACTCAGGAATTATCACGTGTCAGTACGTGACCCTTTGTCACGTGTGAACACGTGATGCCCCATTGGGGTTTTTCCTTGTTATTTTATTATACTTTTAATTCTTTTCAGTGAATTTAAAGGCCTATCACGTGTTGGCACGTGACCCCATTGTTGGAATTTAATTCTTATTATTTCAGAGGGTCTAACAGCCCATCACGTGTTAGCACGTGAGCCCACTGATTAATTATTTAATTAGAATTTAATTCTATTAATTCAGAAAGCTTAGGAACCCATCACGTGTCTGCATGTGACCTTTGGTCACGTGTGGGCACGTGATGCCCCATTGGGGTATTCCTTGCTGTTTTATAATATTTTTTTTAATTCCTTTCAGTGGGTTTAAAGGCCTATCACGTGTTGACACGTGATCCCATTTAATTATTTATTTTATCCAGTGCCTACAGGCTTTGCCTGTAAATGGTCACGTGTGGGCGCGTGATGTCCGGTCACATGTGGGCACGTGATGCCTCATAACTTTTGATCCCGGATGAATTATGAGGCCCATAATATATCAAATCGAAGGATTTTTCGAGACGCTTTCGATACCATCAGAATTTAGCTGTTTCTCATACGGGAGTTTGTCAAAATACAGCCCGGAAAATAATGGTTCGCATTTTCTTAAACGTATTGCTGCCATTTGATACCTTGGGTTCTTTTGCGCGGAAAAAAAAAATTTGGCGGGACCAAATGCCCCCCAGTACTTTGCTCACGTAAGTATATACGTGGGTGAAGTAGTGCAGAGTAATTCATAGCGTATGACCAGTTTTGGGTTGGTATATAATCTTCAGGATCTTGATCTGAGAAGATAACGAGCGGACACAAGCGTCGTCATTTATTATTGACTCAAATCTCGACTCTTAAGGGATATAGTTCCAAACCCTCAGCTCCATGAGCCGCACCCTTCTGTTTCTTTATGTTTTACTCTGGCACGAAGTAGTTTATATGCTTCATGAGTAACTTCTCCATTTCAGTGGCATGTAGCTTTGGCAAGTGTGCCCCATAGATGTTAGATAACAGTTCATCTTGAACTCGTTACAAGGAAGCGATGGCTTAGGAAACAGGGTTAGGATCTGTTGCCTAAGACTTTCCAGCTTTATGAGCCGTGAGGGTCTCACAAAGGCTTTTCTCCCTACGAGTCGTGAGGATCTCGTAGGTGTCTTTTCTCCTTAGGAGTCGTGAGGACTCCTAAATGCGTTTTCTCTTGAGAATCGTAAGGATACCACAAGAGAATTTTCTTTATGCGTAGGGACACTAATTTCCCCGCAAGTTGAGACGAATCGAGAGATTCTCGAAAAAACACTGATTTCCTTGCGGGTCGAAACGAATCGAGAGGTTCTCGCCAAGGATGCTGATTTCCCTGAATCGAGATTTTTGCCAAGGACACTGATTTCCTCGGAGTTGAAACGAATCGAGATATTCCTTCAAAGACGCTGATTTCTCTGCGGGTCGATGCGAATCCAGATGCTCTTGTCAAAGACGCTGATTTCCCTGAATTGAGGTTTTTGCCAAGGACACTGATTTTCTCAGAGTTGAAACGAATCGATGTATTCCCGCAAGGATGTCCTAACGTCACAGTTAACCTCTGCTCTTTACGACAGAGGTCCGTTAGGGTTTGTGGTACTAGGGTTTTATCCGTCGTACCGTCGCGTTGGCTGATGTATTCCTCGATAGGCAATCTTGCTGTTCGAGTAGCCTTGCGACTGTCGTGTCTCTGATCCCTTCGGGGGCTGGACAAGACGTCTTCAAGCAATCTTCCTAGGCAGTTTGACCGTCGGAAGAGTAAGCGTTAGGAATTTTGCCATGCCGCTTTTTACTTGAGGTTAGCTCATTTTGGAGAGCCCCGATGAGTCATAACCACTCCGCGCTGGTGTAGGATGATCTCCGATAGTCTTTCAGGTTTTATATGAGTTGCCGTCAAGACCCTGAAGCTAGGAATTTGGCCTTCGTTTCGTTTGCTGGCACTGCGTCTGCTGTATCGAGACGAATGTCGCGGTTGTCTCTAGGTTGCATGTGAACCGTCGAGGTTTGGAACTAGGGATTTTGCCATGGTTCCGTTGTTTGATTGTCGCGTCTGAGTCCTGTTGGAGGAAGAACGCTGGGGTGACATCTCGTCTGCTGTATCGAAACGAACGTCGAGGTGGTGACCACTCCGCGCTGATGTGGGATGATCTCCGATAATCTTTCAGGTTTTATATGAGTTACCGTCAAGACCCTGAAGCTAGGAATTTAGCCTTTGCTTCGTTTGCTTTGGCGTGTCCGAATCCTGTTGGAGGAAGGATGCCGTAGTGATATCTCGTCTGCTGTATCGAGACGAACGTCAAGGTGGTGACCACTCCACGCTGATGTGGGATGATCTCCGATAGTCTTTAAGGTTTTATATGAGTTACCGTCAAGACCCTGAAGCTAGGAATTTGGCCTTCGCTTTGTTTGCTGGCACTGCGTCTGCTGTATCGAGACGAATGTCGTGGTGGAGCTAGGATTTTGCCGTCACTCCGCTTTGTTTCGACCGTGAGGTCTTTTGTTGACGTTGCATCTGCATCGTGCTGGATTGCGAGGGAATGCCGTTGTTGACATTACGTCTGCTGTAACGAGACGAATGCTTAGGTGGAGCTGGGATTTAGCCGTCACTCCGCTTTATTTCGACCATGAGGTCTTTTGTTGACGTTGCTTCTGCATCATGTTGGACTGTGAAGGAACGCCATTGTTGACATCTCGTCTGCTGTATCGAGACGAATGCTGAGGTGGAGTTGGGATTTTGCCATCGCTCCGCTTTGTTTTGACCGTGAGGTCTTTTGTTGACGTTGCATCTGCATCCTGCTGGACTGCGAAGGAACGCCATTGTTGACATCTCGTCTGCTGTATCGAGACGAATGCTGAGGTGGAACTGGGATTTTGTCATGGCTCTGTTTGATGGTGTAACATCTGTGTCATGCTGGAATGAGGAGGCCCACCGTTGTTGGTCTCCAGGCTGCAGATGTGGCCATTGAGATTTGGAACTAGGGACTTTGCCCTGGTTCCGTTTCGTTGCGACTCTGAGGTCGATTGTTGACGTCACGTCTGCATCTGGTTGGAGTGAGGAGAAACGCCGTTGGTGATCTCTAAGTTGTCAATGTTGACGTCGAGACCCTGAAGCTAGGGATCTTCCTTTGCTTCATTTGTTGACATTGTGTCTGCAATATTGCGATAAATGTCGAGATTGTCTCTAGGTTGTCTATGAACCGTCGAGATTTGGCTTCGCTTTCTGATGGAGCCTGTTGAGAAGGTATGGTTCCCTCTTTGTTTGTGCCCCTGGATTGTATACAGGGATCGATGTGATCTCACCTGTAGGGAAAAAAGTTTCATTCTTTCATCATTTTCTTATTCTTTCCGCGATGCTCTATCATTTCAGCTTTTTATATCGCGAAAATCGCGATTGCCCAATCATTTGGGCTATTTTTCGCGGTGCCCAATCATTTCGGCTATTTTTCTTTTTACTCGCTGCTTTTTATTGCGAGTTGCCCAATCATTTCAGCTGTTTTTGTATGCATACATTTTTACTTGTTGATTTTTTTGCAAGTTGCCCCATCATTTCGGCTATTTCATATGCATTTTTTTTGGCTCTTTGATTTTTTCTCGCGAGTAAGGGATTTGAGATCTGATACCAATCTTAGCATCAGCATCGCTGCGACTGGAATATTCCCAGGAGCGAATCATCATTTGCCGTAAAAGGACTTGGAATTTGATACCGTTTTAGGCATCAGCATCGCTACCACCGGGATATTACCAGGAGCGAATCATCATTTGCCCATGTCGATGTCGAACAAAGGTGGCTTAATCCTGTCGACTAAGGCTTTTGATTTCATGAGCCGTAAGGGTCTCATAAAGGTATTTCTCCCTATAAGTTGTAAGAATCTCATAGGTGCGTTTTCTCCTTAGGAGTCGCAAGGATTCCTAAATGCATGGTCTCTTATAAGTCGTAAGGATCTTACAAAAGTGCTTTCTCCTTATAAGTCAAGAGGACTTACAAGGGCTGTTCACCGTGTAAACATATCCCTAGTCACGGATGGGACTTTGTTAGGGAAATGTTTATTCGCGCCCGTGGATTGTATACAAGGGTCAATACTGAACCGCTTGTAGGGCAGTATTGGAGGTTGTGGGGGGCGCTTAAGAACAGGTTCAGGTCCCTGTAACTTAAGACTTTTGAATCTTATGAGCCGTGAGGGTCTCATAAGAGGGTTCTCCTTACGAGTCGTGAGGATCTCGCAAGTGTAATTTCTCCTTAGGAGTCGTGGGGATTCCTAAGTGTGTTGCTTCCTTTGTGGGTCGTAAGGATCTCACGCGGGTGGTTTCTCCTCACAAGGTCGAGAGGACCTTGCAAATGTCTTTTAACGAGGTTGTGCCCTTTCGGGTTTTCATAAACACTCGCCGGTAGCCCTGCTGTTTTTACTCACGGAGCCCTCTCGGGTTTTCATCCGTGCCCATTTTGCTTATGGACATACCGTTTTTTTTAACACGAGTCTGCGCTTTTTCGGGTTTTCATAAACATCGTTGGTAGTCCTGCTGTTTTTACTCACGGAGCCCTTTCGGGTTTTCATCCGTGCCCATCTTGCTTTTAGACGTACCCTTTTTTAAATTTTTTTTATTTTTACGAGTCTGCGCCCTTTCGGGTTTTCACAAACATCGTCGGTAGTCCTGCTGTTTTTACTCACGGAGCCCTTTCGGGTTTTCATCCGTGCCCCTTTTGCTTGTGGACGTACCCTTTTTTTTACCACGTCTGCCTGGGGATGCCGCGGGTTGGTAATAGTTTAACGACGTTTCGGTCATTTGTCAACGTACGATTACGCAGCTAGATTTTGCCGCAAATCTTCGCATGTTTTGTGCCGGAGGTGGATTCCTTGAAAAGATGGCTGAGGGCGATTTCTTCCTCGGAGTCGCTTCCAAAGGTGATAACTTGTGGTCCCTTGGTGTCGGCTATGTGACAGTTGCCAGCAGTTCTTTCGCGCTCATCTATCGTGCTTTCCTTTTCCCGACGAGCCTTGCGCTTCACTCGTTGAACGTGTCGTCGATGGGCAACATATCCCTGCCACCAGTTTTTAAAGGCTATGCACTCCTCGGTAGGGTGTGCAATCTTCTGATGGTATAGGCAGAAGTTAGGATGTATGTCCGCTTCATCAAGAAGTATATTACCAGGGGAATTTCCTTTGAGAGAGGGCAACTTCATTCCTATCGCCAGGGCCCTAGCGAATCGTTTCCTTATTTTAAGCTTGTTTTTGCTGGCGATAGGGATGCTTTGCTCCAGTCGGGGTGTCTCGGCCTTTTCCTCCAGTCGTCGGCGTTTGGCACTTTCAAATATAGCCAGTTCACGCTCTCGATTGGCTTTGCTTTCCTGACGGGCTTCGTTTAGGAATGCATCAATCATTTCGTCTGATGGTCCTAGAAGTTCAGGCTCAGGATTTGCCCCTGGTTTTTCTACATCCAAAGCTTCTTCACCATTTATTAACGAGTGAGAGATCACATGACAACTTGCCACATAATCCTCGGACTCATCCGACGAGTCTTCTCCATTGTCATCATCTTTGTCCACATGGATGTGGGTGAGAAATTCTTGGAGTGTGACTGGGGTCCGCGCCTTCTGATTATATTCTTCCAACGCGTCAATCTGTTTTTGCAGGTCCGTGCGCTTGTTACCAGGCTTCACGGGCTTTCGGGTCTTCTTCTTCTTCTTCGAAAACTTTGACGGCTGGGTGTGAGCGCTCTGACCATCACCACCAGTTTTTGGAGTTGGACGCAGTTTCAGCATTCCCTCGATGATCTCGGGTTCCAGTGGATTTTTCCACCTGATCGCCGGGCATGTTTGGAGATCCTTCAGCATTCTTTTCATCTTGGCTGAAAGAACGTCCTCCCATGGGGCTTCTTCTATAAAAGAGCACGATGCCCCCAGCGTGTCCACCTTTTTAGGGGTATGAGGTTGCGGCGGGTTCACCTACCAGTTTTCCGATAATGCGAATTTGCCTTGTTGGTATTGGTTCGCAATTCAGTTTTTGAAGACGTAGCAGTCCTCGATCGGATGGCCCAATACTCGGTGATAGGGGCAGTAATTGGGATCGTTGACGTCTTTTGGCTGCAACGGACGTTTTGGATCTGGCAGATTGATGAGTCTATTGCGCATTGCCAGCGCGAACAGTCTCCTCGTTTTATCTTGGGGAAACGAGTAAGGACGTCCTAGCCTCTCCTCGAGGGATGGGCGTGGACGCATATTGCTTTGGCGAACAGCCGGCTTTAAGTTGCTCGGCTGTTGTTGAGTACTGGCGACGAAAGTTGCTTTTCCTTTCCCTTTTTCATTTCAAGGATCCGTCTTTGGGGGAGATGGTCTATGGCCCATCTGGTCCATTTGGGCCAACTTGTCAATCAAGGTCTGGAAAGTAGTTGGTTTGAAGAACATCATGAACTGGGAGATGGTCGCTTGAGGGTCGAGAGTACCCACGAACATGCCCACGGCAGGAGCTTCTTCTATGCGTTCGCATCTCGACCATAGGTTCCGCCACCGGATTGCATATTGCACCCACGTCTCTCCCGGCTTCATTCTGGCGTTGATCAATGCCGTGATCGGGGTGCGCTCGCTGGCGCTTGCAAATCTTTGTGTAAACAGCAGCTCCATCTCCGCAAATGTTTTGACAGTCGTTAGGCAGAACTCCGAATACCATTCGAAGGCCGTTTCTGTTAAGCTGCCGACGAATTGGCGAAGCAACAGTTTGTCGTCGCCTCCAGTGTTGCCGCATAAGGCTCTGAATTGAGCGACATGCTGATGTGGATTCCCCGTCCCTTTATATACATGGAACTTAGGGATCGTATATCCCGGCGGGTAACTTATTTGGTCATACCGGCCTGGATATGGTCTCCCAGTTTTAACAACTTGGCTGGCCGCTTCATTCGTCTGGTGAGCTCATATTTGCTGAGCAATATAATCATCGAGGGCGGACTTGGAAATAGTTTCCTCCTTGGCTGCTGAAAGAGCCGAAGGAGGATTCGATGTCTCTCCTCTGTCGTCTTCAATAATGACCGGAGGGTCTTCAGCTGGGGAATTCGGCTGTAACATCATCCCGACCATGTCCTGGAAGAGAAGTGTCATTCGTTTTATATTGGCAGCTTGTTCTGCAGCTTCTCTGTTCTTCTTTTCGAGGACTCTGCGTAGGAAGTCAGCATCGGTTTCTTGCTCATGACGCTCCTCCGATGACGCCTCCGGGCTTTCTTTTGGTCCGGTGAGTGCAGCCATTGCAGTCAGCATCTCCTGAAGCTTCTGCCGTTGTTGTTCCTGGGCCCTTGTTATTGATCGGGTAAGCGGTCGATGGCCTGTCGAAGTGCGGCTTTCTTCTTTCCCAGAAGCCATGTAAACAGTGTGTACCATCATGCCCCCAGACTTGGGGCGTTTGGGCTCAGCGTCTTTACGATTTGCCGCAGTCGCAGGGGCTTTCTTTGGCTTCCTCCCCTTTTAAGCAGTTGAAGTCGAGGGGGGTGTCGCAGCGGGCATCCAGACAGTTGTTGCCTTTTGTGGCTTAGCAAGATGGTTCTCTTCTTATTGAACCTTCGCCCTTTTCTGTCGGCGAGGGTAATCTTGATCAATTGCCGAGTCCCGAACCTGTCGCCAGACTTTGTAGATTTTGGAGGACAGCCGCTGAGGGGACTGTTTTGGCTTTGCTTCCTCAACATTCTCAACGGATGGAGAAGATCTTTTCAGTACGGCGGTAGGAGAGTTCCTGCGCACCTTGTTCAGCAACTCGAAGTTGTTCCCGGTTGGAACAGCAGCATTGACTTCCACCATTGGAGCTGGTGGAGTTAGCCCAGAGAGGGAGTTACCTCCAGCCTTTCTTACTCGGCGCCAGTGGCGACGTCGAGCGTGTTGAGCTGTTGGGGTTGGTTCGGCGACGGGGATGGCTTTGTCTTGCTTCCTATCCAGGTGAGGGGTTGTTGCTTGCGTCAGCCTCTTGAAGACTGATGTCCGTTGAGTAGCAGTATTCAATCGGTTGAAAACAGTCTTTTGAGCAGGGACAGGAACCGTAGCGGGAGCCGGAACGGTCAATCTTGTAAAGACCGACCCTTTGGTAGGAGAAGCCACTTTGACGACTTCAGGGGTAGGGATGGCTATCCTCTTCGGAACAACCTTTTCTGTGATTGCAAGCTTCATTGTGGGCCCTCAGGAATTTTAGCCCAGTATGGCGAAGACCGAGGAGCTGAAGTTGGACGACCCGTTGAGAGGGGCCGCAGTAGCCGTAAGCCGATCGAAGACCGACTTCTTGGGAGCTTCCGGTATTAGCATAGGAGCGGTGAAGCTCATTGGCGGGAGCATGGTCCCGAAAAACAATCCTGTGGTGGCTTGAGTGACCTGTTCCACCGGCATTGTGAAGATGGAGGCCGCTTGGGGCCCGTAAGTCACTCCTTCTGACGGGATGGAGCGAGAGTTGCAGTTGCAGTTAGTGCAGTTTGAAGCCATTGATCTTCTGTTTTCTGCACGGAGCAAAACACCAAATCTAAGTACCTCGAATCCACAGGCAACCATAAGCAAACCGCGATTCGTTCGCGAACACGACACACGAAGTGTGGAGTGGAAAGAGGAAAAGGTCCCACCGGGCATGCCAGAATCTGTTTACCGCCGGAAACCGGGAAAGACTGACGTCTTGCCTGAATCTGGGGGCAGATGCTAATTGGTGCTATCCGTCCACCTCTCCGAAGATGTCAAGTTGATTTATGACACCATGTATCGAAGGTTTAGACGGATGCGGCCGTTGTAGCAGATTTCGTCAGATTCCCCCTCGTCGAGGGGTTTTTTATTGTAGGGACGCTCTTCCCTGCAGGCACAAGCCCCTGCAGTTAATTATGCTACCGCATCGCGGTAACAACTTTCTCCTTCTCCAGATGGTCACTTCGTGTCGTAGGTATTTATTTTATGTTTGGTTGCCCGTGGATTGTATACGGAGACTAATTTGTGTTGTCGCCCGTAGAACGTGGATTAGTCCAAATCCGTATTTTCTTAGATTTGGGTTTGGGGGTTTGGGTTTAAGGATACGTTAGTCTCTTTTGAGACTAAGATCAACTTAAACGTTCGTTAAGGATACGTTAGTCTAATTTTAGACTAAGATCAACTCAACGTTTGTTAAGGACACGTTAATCTAATTTTAGAGTAAGATCAACTTAACAGGATCATTTAGATCCAACAAAAGAGCATTTGAACTCTATTGTTTAGTTTTAGGGACATTGCGGTCGATTACCAGTTTAAGGACATAGTGGTCCAAGACCAGTTTAAGGACATAGTGATCCAATACCAGTTTAAGGACACAATGGTCCAATGTTAGTTTAAAGACATCGCGGTGTGTGGTTATCGGGACCCGTCACCTCTCTGAAGACGTTGAAGGATTACAACGACAAATATCAGAGGAGTGAAGAGATGTACGCTCGAACCAAAGTGGATTAAGTGATCTGTAGTCCAATTTGGAACTAAGATCAATTAATTATATTATGAGCACATTGGCCCAGTTAAGTCTGAATTGAGGACTTATGGCCTTCTTGGGCTAAGTCCAATCAAGTTTGGAATATTAGCCCTCTGTTGGTCCATTGAAGGGGAGGCTTTGCCTCTAGAAAATTAGTCAATTGGGCTGAAACTAGTGTTCAACACTAAAGAACAACAGTGTTAAACACTGGTAATAAGATTATCAAATTAGTGTTTAAACACTAGAAATGTGATTCTCAAATTAGTGTTAAACACTAACAGATAACAGTGTTAAACACTGGCAACAAAATTATCAGATCAGTGTTAAACACTAGAAGCGGGAGGGAGCACGTGGGAGCACGTGATAGCATCAAAAAGTGGGGCCAGATCCCCTTATTTTGTTCTCAGGATATTCAGATAAGTGTTAAACACTTTTGGTCTTCAGGCCATCACGTGTGGGCATGTGATGGGCTTCCAGTCATTGATTATTAAAGCGTTTTATTAGGGGTCACGTGGGGACACGTGAGGGCGCCCAAGAATGGTTCTGCCTTTGGATTTGCTCTCTTTTGTTTTAAAGGTCACGTGGGAGCACGTGAGGCATTGCCTCCGAGCTTTTTCCTTTCTCATTTTGGGGATCTTTTCAGGGGGCACGTGGGGGCCACGTGACCTTAGTCCTTTGCATGCATGGAGATCCTTCAAATCTCTTTATTTTCAAGAATTGAATTCTTTTATAGGGTTAAACCCTAATTATGATTTTGGAGGAATTAAATTCCTATTGTGAAAGAATTAAATTCTTATATAGAGCGAAACCCTATTATCATTGGGGAGGAATTAAATTCCTGTAAATCTGAGAGAATTAAATTCTCAATTAGGGTTAAACCCTAGTTCTGTCCATCTTGAAGGAATTAAATTCCTATAATTGTAGGAGAATTAAATTCTCAGATAGGGTTAAACCCTAATTTTGTCATGAAGGAATTAAATTCCTGTGAGTTTAGGAGAATTAAATTCTCATATAGGGTTAAACCCTAATTTTGTTTTTGGGAGAATTAAATTCTCTAAACTCAATTCTCCCTCTAAGTTTTGGATCTGCATGGCAGGATGTCGACCCGATGAGAATTAAATTCTCATCTTATGGGGAGATGTGCTCTGTGCAGATCTTCAACCAGAAGAAGAACTAAGTTCTTTTTTTAGAAGAGTTAAACTCTTAGATTTGAGAATTAAATTCTCTGTTTGAAGTTTTGATCCCCTTTCTTTTCTTACCTAGGGTTTTTCTTTGTAGAGAATTGAATTCTCCTCTCGTTTTTCTCTCTGTTGTTGTTATCTCCCCAAAAAAGTAGATCCTTCTCTTCTTTTCTTGGCTCCTATTTATAGGAGAAAGAAAAGAATCAATTTGTTTTGTGAATCTTTCATTGAAAGATTTTAATTGATTTTGTAACCAACATGATCTTTTAGATCACTCAGTGAATTTTATTCACCATTGGATTTTTAATCCAAAAGATCTTTTATCTGTTATTCAAATTTTAGGGAAATTTTTCCTTGTATAAAATCTTTCCATAAATTGGTGATTTTTAATCACCATTGGATTTTTAATCCAACGGTGCTCCATTTTACAGAACACCATCTTTTTTGTTTGGAAAGATTTAGAGAAATATTTTTCCAGTTAGGGTTTTTGATTTCCCTTAATTAGAATTTAATTCTATTATTTCAGAGATTTTAGGATCCCATCACGTGTTGACACGTGACCCCCTTGATTAAGCATTTAATTCTGTTGTTTTAAAGAACTCAGGAATTGTCACGTGTGAGCACGTGACCCTTTGTCACGTGTGGGCACGTGATGCCCCATTGGGGTTTTTCCTTGTTATTTTATTATACTTTTAATTTTTTTCAGTGAGTTTAAAGGCCTATCACGTGTTGACACGTGACCCCATTGTTGGAATTTAATTCTTATTATTTCAGAGGGTCTAACAGCCCATCACGTGTTAGCACGTGAGCCCACTGATTAATTATTTAATTAGAATTTAATTCTATTAATTCAGAGAGCTTAGGAACCCATCACGTGTCTGCACGTGACCTTTGGTCACGTGTGGGCACGTGATGCTCCATTGGGGTATTCCTTGCTGTTTTATAATATTTTTTTAATTCCTTTCAGTGGGTTTAAAGGCCTATCACGTGTTGACACGTGACCCCATTTAATTATTTATTTTATCCAGTGCCTACAGGCTTTGCTTGTAAATGGTCACGTGTGGGCACGTGATGCCTCGTAACTTTTGATCCCGGATGAATTATGAGGCCCATAATATATCAAATCGAAGGATTTTTCGAGACGCTTTCGATACCATCAGAATTTAGCTGTTTCTCATTCGGGAGTTTGTCAAAATACAGCCCGGAAAATACTGGTTCGCATTTTCTTAAACGTATTGCTTCTATTTGATACCTTGGGCTCTTTTGCGCAGAAATTTTTTTTTTGGCGGGAACAGCCACGGGGCCTCGGGTTTTCACCGTAAGGTTACTTAACTTACGGCAGGGCAGAGACAGGGCTAGCGCGGATGCAAAACATATAGAAACATCTAATATATATATCATCATCACAGGTATGTAAAACCATCACAGGTATGCGACAAACAAAATGGAATAGCGGATAAATTAGGAGTCCCGCGTTTTATTAGAGCCGCAAATAAAACGCGACGTTCTCTGGATATGTGGATGGCCCGTACAACATCGATTCTATACCCTTACGAGTGTGGCAAGCCACCCGCCAATTCTAAAAATTGGGTAACTCGCCCTCAATATTATGAGTCGGTCACCCGTCGCTTTCTAGAATCCGGTAATTTGGGCACTCCTTCGTGGGTCGATCCTATAACCCATTCAAGTGCGGCGAACAACCTGCCAATTCTAGAGCGAGACGGCCTGCTCTCAAACACCATGAGACGGGCACCTACCGAACTCTAGAACCAGGCCACTCGAGCACTTCTCCTGGGTTAAATCCTAACACAGAAATGATATATACAACGGTGACATCGACCGCATCCTGGTCGACCCCAATAAAAGAATATATATCAAGCGACAACAACGGCCACAATCCGGTTGCTCGTCCCGAATAAATGAATACAAATAAATCACAACTGTACAAACACATCGCACGAAGGGCTATCCAATACGACAATCCGGCTAAACCATCACAAGATATATATCACAAAACAAGCAACAATATATGTGCAACCCCGTCTAATCGAACGTATAGCAATTAGACGACGTTTAACAACACATACGCAACTTACGGATCATAAACGATGTTAAAGTTTCGACCGAAAACTATCCATAGTTGCCCGTAAACAAAGATATCTAAAACTGAAATCTGGGGCAAAAGGAGGTATACCAAAAATCAAGTCTCTAAAGAACCAAGCCCCTATACAAAATTCGAGGCAGGAGGCTACAACTTGGCCGCTAATTTCAGCCAATGTGAATATATTGGCGGCCAGAGTATGGCTTCCTAATCTCGTATTTTGTGCTAAGTTTTCTTTTCCAAAGAGGAGTCCTTTGCAATACTTTAAAAAAAAATTCAGACTTTTTAAAAAACGAACAAAAACTTGATTTTAGAAACTCGATCGGGTCAAGTTTTCGGTCTCGAAACTAAAATATCGTATAATACTAGTTCTACTGTTTGAGTGGCTCTGATACCATGTTAAGGTTCCCCCGGCGCTAGCGGCCAATGCGCAGCGGAAGCGAAAAGCGTGAACAAAAATTTGTGCGAGCGCGAGGAAACCGCAACCTTGAATCCGTTCCAAACACTAAACTAGAAAACCAACATACAAGGTTATAGAAACTGCAACTTTTGTCGCGTGTCCACTTAATCGTGGAAGACACCTCTAAGCTCCTCGTAGTCCGTCGGAAACGCGCTGAGAAGTAACCGCTATTGCCGAAGATGATCCACCTGAGGGAAATCGATCCAAGCTCCATCTTCACCTAGTGAAGCAACTGATACTCTAAGCTTGCTAGAAATGAAGTGTGGGGATGTAGAAATATTTCCACTTTCATTTTCTATCTCTTTTCATAACTCAAGGGAGGAAAACCTCAAGATAGGAGGAAAGAGGAGAGAGAGTGTATATGTGAATGATTGAGAGAAGAATGGCTTCATGTTATTTTTCAACCATAATAAAAAAAATGTCACAACAATTTTGCAATAAACAATTGAAGCATATCCCTCTCTATATGTCCTCAACCATACCCAAAGCCACCTCACCCTCCACCTCATTTCTTATTGATTTTCTAAAAAGAAAATCAAATATTGAGGTGTCCTCCTTCTAAAAGTATTCCGTATAAATATGGAACACAACCCCGGTATATGTATCGAAATACTAATACGCGTATTTGTATAAAAATACGAATAACCAAGAGAGAAAATGAATAGTGAACATAATACTAGAATATATATTAAAAATATATATATATAAATTATTAAATCAATACTTGATTTAATAATCCGGTTTATTTTTAAGCCGGCTAGTATTATCAACCATCCGATCAAAATCCGTTTAAGCAGTACACGTATTTAATCGGACCCCTGCACATATCAATATACGGCATCTACATCATATCGCCTGAACCGGGAAACCCTTTATGTGGGATTCTAAAGACTTGACAATACGCTGTCAGTGAGTTACTGAATAAATCCATAACTACAAGCACGCCAGCGGCACTAGCTGTATGTAACGACTATCGCGGTATATGCCGAAAGGGAGGTCGACAATTAAGTACGTCCATACCCTACTGAGTTTGAATGTGACAATCTTCGTTCGTTCTTTTCATCTGAGAGTATCACATACCGGGTCTAGGGGTGGATAATGTCAGACCCCTAGTAACCCGATAAGTCGTGCCGAAGTCATGCTTATGTGAACACATCTTGTTTCCGGAGAAGATACTTCGCTCATATTGAGTTGGTTCCCTTTGGCTCAGAAAGCCCTGCATGGTATTGGCAATGTGCACAGAGGCATCTAAATCAATCCACTAGCTATATATAGGAACATTAGTTAAATTACATTTATAAGAGACAAGTGACAATATACCTTTCTTTTCTAACCATTTCTTGTACTTGATGAGTCTTTCTACTGATATCTTTCCTTGTGGCAAAAGAACTTTCCGGGAAAAGAATTTTCTTTAGGCCTAGCATTTTCATGAGAATTGCATTTCCCACTAGCCGTCTTCTTCTATTTCTTTTCTATGGACCTTACCTTTTTTATCCTGATGAGAAGCCGAATGTGCAGATTGCACCTTCTGACCCTTCGGTCTCTCTTCCTTCTGAACGCACATGGATAGGAAGTCATCAAATGACCAATTTTCCTTGTGCGTATTGTAGAAGATTTTGAAAGGTCCTCATTCAGTAGGCAAGAAATTGAGAATGAAATGAACTAAAAAATTGTCTAAAATAATAACCTTCATGTCACCAAGCTGAGCAGCAATATCTCTTATTTCCATAATATGCTGAAGGATGCTTTCATTTTCAGAATACTTCATAGATGACAACTTTGACATTAGGATGCTAGTTTTGGCCTTATCTGAACTGATAAACTGCTTCTAAATTGCTTTCATGAATTTCTTAGCAGTGTCACGGGATGGAATATAATCTCGAATAGGCTTAGCATCATGAGATTTCATAAGTAAAAGGCTAAGCCGATTTGAGCGCTCCCACTTTTCATGAAATGCTTTATGAGTACTGGTATTATCATCTTTAAGCGGAGGTGGAGCATCCACTCGTAAATCCAAGTCCAAATCAGCACACCTTAATTTAAATAAAATGCGTTCTTTCCATTCATCAAAATTCGACACATTCAAATAAGGAACTGAACTAGAATCAGGCAAACTAAAGGCAGGAATAACTGCAAATAAATAATATACATGCTCGCAATATGACCACAATAACTTTAATCAAAGAAATAAAATGTCCTTAATAATTAGTTTCAATAGGTAAATCATTTGGGTCATTATAGTCTCTCCTTTGGGCGTGTACTGTAACACGTAGGTGATTATACCTTTTAAATTAAATTTTTTTAATTATCAAAAAATAAAACTAGTGAAATATATATTAAATGGAGATAATTCAACAACCTGCCTTTGGGCATAAAATACTTAATAGGCCATAAATTAATTTCACTATTTCATTTTATTTAAACTCCGAACATGAAAACCCTCCTTTGAGAAGAGAACGCTATTTCGTTAAGTTTAAATACAATTTAACATCATTAACACTATATATGGTCATCACTTTTTAAATTATAGCAAATATGTTCACTTTGGTGATTACCATAAATATATTAATATAGAAAATTATCCATCTTTATAATGATATTTGCATATATTTTAATCACATTCATTATGTATCACTATAACATGAATAGAGCTAAACTACAATTTCTATAATTTCATTTTGATACATTTATCATATAGAATAATTTCAGGTAACATTCACTCAATATATGCATATAAAAAATTATACCACACATGCAATTGACACATAAAGCATGCTATGTGGATTAATATTTAAGCAACAACCATGCCAAGAAAACATGCAATAGCCCAGTTTTGCAAATTATAAACTTTATATGAATTTAATTCAAATATACATAACAAATTTAGAACATGTTATTTAAATCATAAGATTATACAAAATTAAATTTAAGCATCAATAAATTGAGCATGAAGGATTCAATTTATTAGAAGCTATTACAAAACAAACCCTGGAATTTACAAAACAGTTCTTGTAATTTGTAAAATAATAAATCTGGACTGATTTGTGATTACTGAAAGTTATGACAGTTTTGCAGTAAGGTCCCTGGATTCTGTTTCTATCAAAATTTTGGAAAAAGACCCTAATAATTATCAAAATTACATTTCTTTAATTGCAGAAAAACTTCGTATAATTATCAAACAGTCCATATAATTTCAGAAATGACATTTAGGTCTGAAAACAATTAATAACAACATATATAAGCTTTTAACTTTAAGGCATGCAATATTAAATCCTAAATGTGCGGTTAAAATTAGGGAACCCATTAACTAGCAACATACAAAATTGCAGAACATGAAATTAGAATAACTCATTCAAGTACAGCAAGTTAATTAGCAATTTAATGGACATGATCCCTTAGCGCGATTAATTTAATTTGGATCAACATAAAAGGTTATGGCTCCAAAAACTTTCAGCATAGTCATATCTATAAACGCGTTACAAGAAAACTCAAAAAGGTATCGGTATCACCGTGACATCTTCACCGAAACCGAACAACACCCACAGGTTTAGCCGTCCCGAAGGACGGAGCCGTTACTTAAGCTTTAGCCCTCATCATTGGAAACGGAAGCATGAGATCAACATCTTATCATTAGGAGTGATGCTAATTTTATTAACATGCTAATAACTTATATTAAGCTCACATGGGTTCCAATATAACATGAGGCCATACTATTAAATATGAATCATGGATTTCTTAGCAAAATCCTAGAATGAATTATATATGAATGAACTACCAATTTAATTTTCATATATAGTAAAGTCCAAAAGGAACACAGCCTCAAAATTATATCAATTAATTTTTTTATTAACTGAACAGAGAAGAGAGTTCTCTTCATTAAATTCCAATGGTTTATTTTATAATTGAAAATTACAGAAAATACTTTCTTCTCATCGACAGATAAGATGAGTCGTTTATAAAATGACATCGAGATCAAAATCTTGCTATGATTCCAAATGTTAGCTTTAATATAAATTATACATACCCGAATTCATTGTATCGATCAGATACGCAGCGGAAAACTTTAAACTGGATGTTGCAACTTCTCCCAAGTTGCAACCTTGATTTCTCCTCCATTTACCTCAACGACTACTGGATCACTCGATCAGAGAAGAGAACCAACTCTTTGTTGCCTTGCAAGATCCCCCCATTAAAGGATCTTGAGGAGAGATGTAATTTTTTTTTATCTGGGAGTCTTTCCTATCATTATTATTCATATCCATCATCATTATTTCGGTTAAAACCATAAGATATTTCCTCACCTTTAGTTTTGATCATTATCCATATGACAACCAAAAGATTGTCAACTAACTAGATATCATAACTAAAAGATAAATAATTGTGTTATATTGGCCACCTTAATGGGTTGGATATAATAACTTAGTAAATCCAACATTTACGACATTAGATTGGTATTTTTTCAACATTTATATATTTCTTGAATAGTAAATATATATACATATATAAATTGGATGTAGAAATTTAGTTGCCAGATGCTTAACATCTTTAATATATATGTTATGCTTTTATCTTCAGGCTCCCTCATATAAACCCCAATTTTTCTCTTCTTGGGAGTTGGTTGATTACTTAATTTGAGCACATTTGCATTTGTGATTTTGCCCATTTTTGTGTGGAGTTCCAATTATAAGGGCTTCATATTTACTAAAAGCCGTCGGTTTAACTTCCCTATATTATATTTTCTCTTATTTGGTTGTAATTTAGTTTTTATTTTCAACACTTTTATTAGCCATATAGAGGCCAGTATGTATTTTCTGATTGGCTAATATTTTAGGTATACCTTATACTTAGATGAAATAATGTTCTGTATTCAAAGTCTCTCTCTCTCTCTGTGTGTGTGTGTGTGTGTGTGTGTGTGAGAGAGAGAGAGAGAGAGTCTTCGCAATCATAAAAAATGCTTCATTAATAATGAATGACCAGCTTACTTACTATTGCGTTATTAAAAATAACACATTTACATCAGTTCTGATTTCATAAGAGAGAGTCTTTGCATTCATAAAAAATGCTTCATTAATAATGAATGATCAGCTTACTCACTCATTTACATTAGTTCTGATTCCATACCTTTCTTTTGGGAATATACTTATCTTCTGAATGTTCTTCCTGTAGAGTTTCTCCATGTGAAGCCTGGAAAGGGAGCAGCGTTTGTGAGAACAAAAGTCCGCAATTATGTTACGGGCAACACAGTTGAGAAAACTTTTCGAGCTGGAAGTACGGTAATTTCAATTTAAAACTTCTGATGTTTCGTAGTCTGGGATTTTCTATGAGGTTTGTGTGCGCTATTACATTTCTTTTGCTAAATACATAGATCAACTGATCTCGCAAAATTTAATAAGCATAGTTTCTTGAAAATCTCGCTATTAATAGGGAGTTTGTTTTAGTAGTATGCATCGTATTGAATTATAGCTTAAAACTTAAATTTGAGATCCAAGAAATTAACGCTAGTTTACTCCAAACTGCAACTGAACTAAAATCTTGAAAGTCAATATTCATAACATTAGTGTGGACTATGGAATGCTGCAAATTTAGTTTGGAATAAGTTGTATTAGCTATTTTGCTGCAAAGAAAAACAACTCTTAGATCAAAATATTGTTTTGCATAATAAACATGAGCAGCAACATTACACTAAGAATGTAAGCTTCTGCGTACAAATTGTGTCATAATTCATAATTATGTAATTAATGCAGTAAAACCATCTCCAGTTCCTGAAAACCGTAAGTTTTGTTTTATCAAAAGGAAAGCATGATTTCAATCGCTATCAAGACTGTGCACCAAGACTTAACACGGTTTGATGATTTTAAGTCCGTTTTATAACATAAAACATTTGGCCAATTTGAACATTTGAAAACAGCACGCTTTCGTCAAGGAACATTCTGTATATACTCCATTCATACTGAGTATTTTCTTCCCATTTCATGCATGTCCAAATTATGGAATATGTTGTACATATAGCTGCGGTGTTCATGACTTATTTTCACTTGTAGCAATTTTATTGGATAAAAATTAGTTCAGATTTTGTTCTCTAGCAATGCAGTCAAGTATTTCACCAGCTCTCTTCAGCCCTCATATCTTCAGAGATTTATCTGCTAAGAGATGCATATGATCAATGTATTCAGTTCTCCTTAATCTGCTACAGTTCTAAGTTTCCAGATTGCTTTCTGTTTTTCTTTTTGTTTTCAATCTTTCCATAATAGCATAATGATTGTATTGTTAATAAAAAAACTCAATATTATCCAGATACAAGAGGCAGACATAGTAAAAGAAACCAAACAGTACACATACAAAGATGGTGCTCAGTACGTGTTTATGGATCTGGTATGGAAATAATTTCTTGCCATCTTTCCAATGATCTTGTTTTATCATTTGAAAATTCTGAAAGATGGCATCATGCTCATCTGAATCATCTCACAGTATTGTCGGGGCTGTCCCCTTCCTTTGTTTTCGTGTGATATCAATATCATTTTGTTCGTCATTCTCAAGATGAGATTATTGTGGTCTGAATCCATATAAAGCCACCGCTTGAAGCTTGTCTTAAAGGTTCAAAAATCTTCTGCCGAACTATGAAGTAGAAACTCAACTCCATCTTCATAAACTGGTGTTTATGCTATAAGATATACGTCCTGTGAGATTCGACTTGACTTAGGCAATCTCTCAGCGGTTCTCATAAGAGGGCTATAACTGTAGGTAGAAGAACAGGTGTGCCTATGATTACAATATTGAAGGGTGAATGTTTTAAAAAGCCTCGGTTTGGATAAAGTTTTGGAACGATTCAGTGTTTCTTATTGTTGATTTTTCTTGGAAATGTTTGCATTATACTCTTGTTCATATTGAGCTTTTGGAGCTGTTTTTGGCATCTCTCTTTTTATACTTAGTATGCTATGACTTATGTTATCATAAATCGCTATACCACTAGCGAATTACGAATTGGAACTATCGTTCCCAAATTCGAGAACACTAGCGCTCTGGATCGGAAGAATCACCATTCCAATCAAACCCATTAAAAACTTACGTTAAATGAGGCATTTAATTGGGTTTGTGTTGGATTATACTGAAAAAAATATGTATTTTTAACAAAAGAAATTAAACTACACACACACAAACACAAATGATCCACAAATACTTCACTTTCTAGATGTATGTTTTCCGTCTTATATAAGCATATGGAAGAAAATTACCCTTATCGCAACAACTGGCGTTCTACTTTCCTGTTTTCGTTCCGCGTACCGGAACGTTTCGCGTTCCGAACAACATTGGCTATGACATCTGTCATTGGAAAACTCTATTGTATCTGGAAAATCCTATTGAATTCTTTTCTGACCAATTTCTGCAATTTCCCCATCCTTCATTTTCTACCCATCTCTCCTTATAGGTAGTTTGTTGAAAGACATGGATTTTCGGCACACGTTCCTCAATTATCTTCTTGTATAATCTTTTCTAGAGTGGTATCTTTGCACAAAATATTTACATTTAAAAAAACAGGTATACAAAAAAATTTGCTCAAAGGAAAGGACACAAAAGCAAATAATGGATGCATGAGGGAAAGAAACATGAAGAAACAAATCAAGCTGAACGATGTCGTGAAACCATGTATTTCTTTTCGTATATGATATGATCGAACTCCATCTTGCTTAAAGAATTGGAGAGTTGTTGTATGACAACTGTCATAATTTTGGTTTGTACAAGGTATTAATATAATTTCTTATAAAGTTGGAAGTAGCAAATCGAATTTACATCAAATGCGGGATGGCGGCTATGTGAAATTTTCAGTGAAACTAGGATGTAGGTTTTCCAATTTTTGTTGTAATCTTATGCCTATGGTACATAGATACCAAATATTCAGGCTCAAGCTCCATATACTTTAGGCAACTATTTCTCTTGACACCAATTGGTCATAGCTCACGTGTAAAAAATTTCTCTCGAAAGAGTGAGGTTGCTGGTTCAATTTCGGAAGGGATCACATCTGGAAAAAAACAAATTTCTCTTCGGCGTTCACTTTATTTCAACAACCATGCCAAGGCTTACTTGACATAATTCATGACCTCGTGGTTTTAAAAAGATGTCAAAGAAATTGACTTTCAAACTTATCTGTTGCTATATTTATAAATAAATCCATTGATTATGTCTTACGAATAATTCCAATTTCTAAAATAGCAATTCAAAATTTTGATCGCTTGTTGGATATACAGTCGACTTATGAAGAGACTCGATTAAGCGATAAAGAAGTTGGTGACACGATAAAATGGCTAAAAGAGGGAATGGACTGTATTTTGCTCTTCTGGAATGGAAGGGTGCATCCTTGTCCTATTTATTAACTTCCAATTTATTTTCTTTGTTTAAATTTTAGAAATTTTAAATTTGGAACATATATTTGCAGGTTATTGGTTTTGAACTACCCATCACGGTTAAGTTGACTGTAGTTGATGTGGATCCTGGGTTGAAAGGTGACACTGCACAAGGTAAACATCAGTGGATGATTTATATATAATTTTAGTATGTCGGCTTGATAAATATGTTACTAGCTTAAGCATTTGACAAAATGGTTCTTGACATGGTATCAGAGTACCGGGTTTTAAATTGTCCTAGGTTCAAATCTCTTCAAGTTCATTTAAAATTATTTTTAGTTCCCCCGATATGTCTCGTCTTATACAAGTGAGAGTTTCTATCGGAGGCCTTTCCTTGTTATGTTGACTTTATCCATATTGTTATTACACAACAACCTAACAAGCCTCTCGGTTGTATCTCGTGCCTTAGAGTCGAAAATATTTCCTATAGGAGTTGTAGCTAGAATGAAAAATGAGCGTATCTGTCGGTATTTAATTTCAATAGCAAATTTGAGAGCGACAAAATCTGCGGGGGCTGAATACTTGAATAAAGCGGTATTATTAGAAAATGAACATAGATGCATTAAAAAAATATCTCGGTTGGTAATTTAGTGTCGAGATGCCTTAGTCTACTCTTAAAGGAGTTGTTTTCTACAAAAGCATTTATATACCTAGAGGTTATACCTTGGATATAGTTTATAACATATTATATTGCAGGAGGGACGAAGCCAGCGACGCTCGACACAGGTGCGGTCGTAAATGTACCTTTGTTTGTGAACATCGGGGAGGAGATACTCGTTGACACCAGAACTGGGCAGTACATGAGCAGAGCATAAGCAAACCCCATTTTGTATTGTATTCGGAATTATGTTTAACTCGAGGGCTAGTTTGAAGAGGTCCACAACTCTGTAGGATGTATAGAGTTAATGAAAAATAGTATATTGAGGATTACAATTGTTTACTCTCATTTGCTTTACTTTTAAGGTAGCAGGATCTACTCTGTATGCTCATTCTGAGGTATTTGAGGTTATTTGGTTTGTTATGTGTCCTCTCTTTTGGATTTGCCATGAACTTGTGCAATTTTTCCTTTTGTTTCTGTGATATATATTGTTGAACCTTTTAATTTAATAGTATTGGTCAAAATGATACGTTTGACATTTAGCATTCTGCTCAAAGTTGTCAACTTATTATCCTAACATTACGATATTCTCGACAAAATGGTATTGGTTATACAGCAAGGCTTCGATTGTTATCGGGTGGATGTTAATCTAAATTTTTGATAATTAGAATCATGAAAAGAAAAAATCGTCGACTTAGGTCTTGTTTGGCCTTGTTTGGATGCATCACTTTCACCGGATTAAAAGCCTAGATTCCATTTTCATCTCTCGGATTAAACCTGCATGGTGGAATGGTTTGTTTGGATGGGTTATTTCATTAGTGAGGCATATGAAAGAACCCCCCCAATGGCCGATTCCACCGGATTAAAAACTTTAAGCTAACTTTTCTAATTTTAAGCTAGTTTGCTTGCTTTTTTGGAAAAATAAATATGTGGGTCAACATGCAAGCCAACCTGTGCTCGTCTTCGTATGACCTTGAAAGTGACGGAGGAAACCATGCAGATTGTGAAGGTAGCAAGAAAAACAAAGCACAATTTCAAAGTTCAAAGAAATATTCATAAATTGACTTGGAAGAAATGAACAATTTGTTCAGGAAAATAATAATTAATGCTCCAATGACCAGGGGATAAATAAAATTCTAAGACCGGTGCGATTTGCTAAATGACTTTGAATCCCAACGGTCCAGTACCGATCGAATCTGGTTCGCTCCGGTTCGATCTTTCCTCTGACAGAAAATCAGCCCAAACCATCTAATCAGATGCCTCAACCATAGTCACAAATTCGTCATTCGGGAATAATTCGGCGAGGTCGAAAATTCGGATTCGGAGAATTATTCGGAAAAAATCGGCAGGTATTCGGGAAAGATTCGGTAAGTGTTCGGGAAATGTTCGGGAAGGATTTCGAGCAATAAATTAATATATGAGACGCTAGGTTTTGATTTTGTGAATTATTTGCTGTTTTTTAAATTATTCGGTGTTTTGTCACATAATTCGGGAATAATTCGCGAATTATTCGCGAATAATTCGCGAATAATTCGGCCTGTTCGGCAATCACGAATAATTCGGAGATTAATTCGTTTGATCAAGAATTCGCGAATTATTCGCGAATTCGGCGAATAATTCGCGAATTATGTGACTATGGCCTCAACCCCTTCCGACTTCTCCTTCCTCCTCGAACCGGTTTCGGTTCAACCAGCGGTAACAGCCGCCCGGGTATAACGAACCGGACCGGGCTTGGCTCGGAGAAACTCCGTCGAAGAACGGCCCGGTTCAGCTGGAGCTCAAAGGCGAGCCGCTCGAAGTCATCAAATAGGGTGGTCGGTTTGTAGCCATAGCAAACATCAAGGCTTGTTCTCCTTGTGCTTTGTTGTTCCATTTGTGTGTGTGTTTTTTAGGGCTTTTTTTTTGTGTGTGGGTGACTGTGTGTGGAGATTTTGATTTTGATATTTTTTGCTTTTGGAGGTGGTTGTGGGTTTTATGGTGGGTATTTAGTGTGCATTTGCGTGCTTAGGAGGCCAAGCATCAGTGTATGGGTTGGATTACGCTCAGAATATGGAGAGTTAGGCTCTGCTTGTTACGATGAAATGGAAGTTTGCCGGGAATTTTCGTATTTCCGGGAATGGGATGGAATTGTTAGGAATCTTGCAGTAACGTGCTTGGTATATTTCAATCATTCTCGGTAATATATGTATATGCAACCGTCGACAAAATGATATTTTTATCTCCTTCAAAATTTTTAGATCTCTCGACCGATTATTTTCTAACTCAATTTTTTTCCTTCAATTTCATATGCCATCATCTTTCTACTTAATATTTTCTCAATTCTATCATCTTTTAACGAAAAAGCCTAGCGGGGTATCATTTCTTCATTATTCTCTTTTTATAACTCATTATCTTCCATTTTAATTTTTCTACAATTCAACTATCCATCATTTTTATAAATGTTGATCATGGATTTAAAAAATTCAAAGCCAATTTTTTTTGGAAATTCAACCGGCCACTTAGATTCCGTTTTCTTGTCTTTCAAGTATTTAATATCTAAAGTAAGGGAAGGGGTATTTTCAGAATAAAAATCTGAAACTTAAAATAAAAAAGTCGATGATTGTTAAAGAGGGGACGGCCAAAGTGAAGGTGTTTAAAGCTCAGGACGGTTTCCTGCAATTTGCATAATTAGAAAAAGGAGCAGTTTGCAGGTCCATTTACAAATTGATGATGCTCGATATCGGTGATCTCCCTCATCATGACGCGTGGCAGATGACGTGTCCCAGAGCATGCAAGAAAGGACCTACAATGGCCGACCGGACCACTCCTATGCCCGTCCTACAACAAATCTGGCTCACCTCCGAGCCCCAGCACAATCGGCCTCCTCGGCCTCACAGCTCGTCTCCGGGCTACCACAGAACCAAGATACCTCGGCTCTCCCGCTCGTCCGTGAGCTCTCCCGCCGAGATCATCTTCCTCGGTCTCATAGACAGACCAACGGCACCGCTCACAGGCGCAACCGCCATCCCGCGAATCTCGCCATGCGCGAGATTTCCGCCGGCCACATCCCACGTTCCACGCCATCACGATCCCCCATTAACGAGCTTGTCTCGCCATTAATGGGAGATCCCGCTCATCACGCGGGCGTGACGTCGGGAGCGTAACGGCCGGCGTGATTCTCGCGCCTGCCCTGCCTGCTGCCACCGCTATTTAAACCTCTTCTTCAGACGGTTCAAGTAAGCCATTTTTACTCCATTAAGTCGTTACTCTGCTCGGATTTCCTCTCTAACTTGATCGTCGGAGGGTCCTTGGTGGTACAACCACCTCGGGACTTCTTTGCAGGTAGCTCGGCGACAACCAACCTCAAACCCATTGAGATCCACACGCTTCAGGAGCCTGCCTCCAGATCCAATCTCAGCCATCTATCGCCGCCATCAGCAGATCAACGGAAGGTAATATCTTGGCGCGATCCAGGTCGCGTCAGCTGCGCCGTCTGTGGGAACTCCTTGGTTCCACAAAAACAAAAGTTCATCTTTCGATCCCAATCCAATGGCGAGCGATCATCACGACGATCCAAGCACTAGCCGCCGCCTCCCACTCAACGGAGGCGCGGACGAACCTCCTCCGCCGAACGCCATCAACGTCCTTGCCGGCCGAATAAACCGACTCGCGTCCTTCGTGGAGGCGCTCATCCGCGTCCAGACGGCAGGGCAAGATCCCCAGGTCACTGCTCCTCCACTTCGGGAAGACTCTGCTCGCGTCGGCACCGCCGACCACCGCCGACCTACCTCTCACGGCTGCAGATCCCCCGGGCCAACTTACTCTGAGACCCGCTGGGCGCCCCAAATCTCAACACCTAGGTCCGTCGCCAGAGCGCCTCGCCCCGAGCCTCTTCGCGTCCCTGTCCCTCCCGAGGAGATGTCGGTCAGCTCGCCTGCGCCTAGGCATGACCAACACCACCTCCCTCGACGGGGACACGCAGACGGGACTCGTCACGGCGTCTCGAAGGCGACCTCGCCAGGGAATCTAAGGAACCTCATTGAGAGGAACCGAGACCGCACCCAGACGCATGTCTCCAACAGCAGAGATCGGAGGTCAGAATGTGCCGAATCGTCGGGGTACCGCGGCCGACTCGACGCCCTCGAGAAGAAAATCGAGGGTATGCATCGGGAAGGTGTAACATTTCAAAATAATAAAATATTATTTTTGGGGAATTTTTATAATTTAATAATAAAATATTGAATATTTTAATAAGGCGGTATAATTAAATACCGATAAATAGGGAAAAATTTGGAAAATTACAGAAATTATTAAAATTGGGTGTTTTATGTGAATTATGCAATTTTTAAGTTTTTATGATTTATTATATGCTAATTTAGTGCTAATCGCGATTAAAAATCGCTAATCGCGCTTTAAACATGTTTTGTGCAAACATGCACCATATCTTTTTTTTTTACACTTGTTGTATTTTCCTACATGTTTTGGGTGCATGGCTTGTTATTTTGGGGTTACTATTGAGGAGAGAAGGAAATTAGAAAAGAAAAGGAAAAGATTAAAATATGAAGCATGGGTTAGAGAGAGAAAGAGTGAGTGAGGGTCAACCTTTGTCGTGATGTCATTCCTTCATCATTTCCTTCACTCATTTTCCTCTCCCCTCCTCATGTTGTTGTTGCTGCTGCACCCCCCTCCTCCTCCATCTTCATCTTCCCAAAACTCCAAGCTAAACACTTCAAAATCCAAACCCCATTTCACAAAAAAGATGCACAAGCTCACTAGCTACCCCATGGACCAAGAAAGAGAAGATTTTGAGAACTTTGAGTAACTCAAGAAAATTCTTGAGTTGCCAAAGGAAGTAATTTCTGCACCATTAGTGTAGTGTTTTAATTCCTTATGCATCCATACTTGTTTCATGTCGATATTGAGTGGTTTTGAGGACTTAGAAAATTCTAGTTAGGGTTTATGGGATTTGAGAGTGGTGATGTGCAATTAAGCTCAGTAGAGGCCTCACAAACCCCCAAGTGCTAGAATTCAGACCCAAACCAGAGACTAGAACCCGGAATACGGATTTAGAAAAGCCGATATCGGGAAATTGTGGAATCTGTGAGGGTTATATGAAATCTGCTATCACCCCGAGACTCTAAAAATTATTTTACAAGGGCAGTGATACATGCAGGCAAGTAGGAAGCTACCACCAAAACCCTAGCCCCTAATTCCCCAAACTGGCCGCAGATTTAATCCAATTGGCCGCAAATTGCGGCCTGGGTCCCACCATTTTAGCTCGTGTTGGTTCTGTTAGTTATATGTATGCCCTAGAGGCCATTACTGTACATTGGATGTATATTGTAGTGGATGCTGGGACATATATAGATAGGACTTTCTTGCTCGACATGATAGTACGCTATCTGGTTGCTGTTTATCTTAACATGTATACTTTCTGTCTCTCTGATTACATGTTGATAAAGCCCTTAGGATGTGTACTCGACGTCCAGGACTATGATGCAGATCATACTAGTGGGGCCTGGGTAGTCAATGAGTACATCCTTTATTGTTCCTAGTCGTGGGATATCGAGACGGGGCATCGATATTCCAGAGTAGACTAGCGTATATCTTCTCGATCCATGCGATGGGCGATGGATGATCCCATATCCATTGGTGTTTGACATCGGAGATGGTATGCGGGTGCTCAGTGGAGACTGGGTATACTGAACGGACTCGCCGAGAACTCCCAGATGGTATTATACCTCACGTCAGATGGCAGTTCTCTGGTGACACTGGTACAGCTTAGTCTGTTGACCCGAGATCGTCATAGAGTCTTGTGTGTCTCCCACTGTGCTTTGATTTCCACCCTACCACGGCTCTACTGAGTTGTGCAAACAGGTGGTTTTTGGGTACAGTCCCGATTCACATGGAGGCAATGAGCGATAGGAGGGGATTCGTCTCTCCCGGTATTGGGGGTTGATGTTGTGCTATGCTCGACTGGCCATAACAGGAAATCCCTGGACAGGGTTGCAGTGATATACTGGTAAGAGTTATCAGTAGTTTCACGAATGTTATGGACCTCACGTCGGCATGACTTATCAAGCTACTGGGGTCTGACATTTACCACCCCTAGGCGAGATATGCTACATATCAGACGAACTGACCGAACTGTACGGTAAGTGTTACTGGTTGGATTCACAGGAGTGTGAGCGGGCTTGCTCGTCGATCTTCTGATCGCTCAATACCCGGGTGGCCGTTACGTTTAGCAGACCGCTTGCGGCTTGTGGGTGTTTGATATGATCATCATCCGCTGCCGGCGTATTGACGAGTCTTTAGAGTCCTACACAGAGGTTTCCTGGCTCAAGCGAAACGAAATAGGAGCACATATGGGATATGTGCGGGACCGAGAATAATGCGTGTATGTGATACCGTATTCCATTCTCGCGATGAATGTATCGATTGGTTGTATGCGATATAACCTAGTTATTGAATCAAGGATTGATTCGATAAGCCGATACATTGGATACTAGTCGGTTATATACGATATGACCGGATCGTTAAATCAAGTGTTGATTTAATGGTTTAATGTATAATTATGTATTTGATATATTACTTTGCATTAACTAGTATTGGTTCACTTTAAATGGATTTACTCACTTGGTTTGTGCACATTGTATATGTGATATATTTTGTGCACATGATTGTATCATGTTTGATGATACATGCAAGCTTGGGTTAGTGTAAAGAATTAGACCATGGTTAGGTTTTTGATTAGGGTTTTCTTTTTAATTACTTATTCATTTATTTATTCTTTTTGTTTATTTTGGAAAAGGGAAATGATGATGAGAAAAGAATGGTTGCTATTTTTGTTTTTAGTTGAACTTTCTTGAAACTTTGACTAAGTCACCATTCTTATCTCATCCTTAACCCTAACCATTCAAGTTAACCATGGTCCATTCTCTACAACTAACCAAGGGTTAGTAAATGATAAGTATTGATTTATTTATCTCATTATTAATACTTATCATATTCCTTTTCTTCATCTTCTTCTTCTTCAACAAAAGAAAAAGCTTGCAACCTTTAATGGCAACTAGCCAAAACAAGTGAGAAATCCAATTCTAAAGTTTACCCACTTCCTATTTCTTCATCCTCTACCTCTTGCCAAGTTGTATAGGGTGTTTCCTTCACAAGTTTTCATGGCTTGGTGAAGTTGGAGCTTGTTCTTGTGATGCCTCGACGTAGATCATCTTCGGCATCGAACCGACGATCAAGACCGCCCATTCTTCGATGATACCGATGCTAGAGTCATGGGTTCGTTTTGGACAGCGGAGGGACTTCATCACGGAGCCTAGGAGGTGGTGGACCGGATCTACAAAGGTTGTAGTCACTTTCCCTTAGCATTTAATTCGATTACTTGCTTGCATCGCCCATATATCTAGCCAACGATCCGTATTAGGGTTTGTAGGCACTTGAAAAATTTGATTTGTGCATGTTTGATCACTTGTGAGACTCCATTAGAGTGCCTAGGAACCCTACAGATTCTGAAGCTTTATTTCATGTAAATTAGACCCCTGGTATGTGCAAAATTAACCAATTTGACCTAGGGTAGAATCTGGGACACTTTTCTATAGTTGCTGTTTTGATTCGTGTTTTCGTATTGCGTATTTTAAATTCTGGATTTATATAATTGCGTTTTACCTCGATTACTTGGCGTTTATACGATAATATCGAGAATTGTTTGATGGTTTTGAAAGCGTAGTCTATAGGTTCTAACCTATAGGCCTTAGCGTATCGTTTTGATTTTCGTGTGTCGTTTTAGTTTTGATTTGGTTTTAATGCGATGCGATACGTGTGACATGTAGGTACCCCCACAGTGATGTGAGGCGATGAAGATGATGGTGGCAACGTCAACATCTATTCCCGCAAAAATTTTGGCTCACAACCTGCTCCCTTATTAAAATAAAAAATAAAAAATAAATAATAAATAATAAAATAATAATAATAAAATAAAAAAAATAAAAAAATAAAAAATAATAATAAAATAAAAATGAAGGAAAAAAACTCCACATGCAAAGAATGTAACAAAATGTCTCAAAGCCAAGAGTTAAAATATTGTGAAGCAACGCTTCAGATGCAGCGCCAAGTGCGCTGCGCCCTAAACAGCGCACCACGTGCAAAGCACGTGCGCGCTAGCGCTAGGTGCGATGCTTGGAGCGCAGCGCACCACGTGCCATACACGTGTGCGCTAGCGCAATGTGCGCTGTCTTTTAAGCAGCGCACCACGTGCAAAGCACGTGTGCGCTAGCGCTAGGTGCGCTGCGCTCCAAGCAGTGCAACACGTGTCATACACGTGTGCGCTAGCGCAGTGTGCGCTGCCTTTTAAGCAGCGCACCACGTGCAAAGCACGGGTGCTCCAGCGCTGGAACCCAAAAGCTCCCCAACCATCAGATCAAAGATCTAATAATAATGATAAATCATTAATTAATCAGAAACTAAATTCTGTTAAGGAAAGATTCCTCAAAATCTTTCCAAATAACAAGATTATACTCTGTAAATCAGAGCACCGTTGGATCAATAATCCAATGGTAAATAAAAATTACCAAAAGACAGAATAAGTTCTGTTATGGAAAGATCTTTCTAATCTTGTTAAAACAAGAAGATTATCTTCTGTAAAACAGAAGCCTTAGGATTAAAGATCGAACAGTGGTAAATATTCCCAAATCAATCAGAGAAAGATCTCTCTAACCAATTTAACAAATCAATTGGCCCTATATAAAGGGCCCTAGACTTCAAGTCTAAAATATAGAGAGACACATACAGGAAAAGAGAGAGAAAACCCTCTGCAAAAAGAGCAAACTCTTAAGAAAAAGAAGATTTTTCTTCATCTTAAAGGTAAAGAACTATATTCTTGAATAACAGAGATGAATCCATCTCATAAAAAAGAAGAACCGTCTTCTAAAAAGATCTTAGATCTATAAAAAGACCAAGGTCTTTTGATTCAAAAGAAAAGATCAAAAAGATCTAATCATAAAAAGACCAAAAGAAGTATTTTACTTCATTCACAGATCTTTTGCTCTATAAAGGCAGAGCCTTTTATAAAAAACAAGAACTTTTGTTTTTTGATCTTGAGGCAAAGCCTCCTTTGAAGAACATAAATTTGTTCTTTGATCTTAAAATTGATCAGAAGCGCTTTGAGCTATTAAAAAAGTGCCTTGCACTCATGAACTGCGCCCTTGCGCTCCTTGGACCGGTGTTCAGCGCCAAAACCTTCTACGTGTCAACCAGAGACACAATCTGCGCTTTGCGCTTCTAAAAACAGAGCATTGCACTCATGGGCTGGCGCTCAGCGCCAAGCGCGCCACATGTCATTCACTGATGCGCCAACAGACTAGCGCAACGCGCTCATACACTAAAAGCGCAATGCGCCAATAAACTAGCGCTCAGCGCTAAGCGCGACACGTGTCCTCCTCGTGTGCGCTATCCAACAGAAGCGCAATGCGCTCTTTTCTTGGCGCAAAATGCCTGACGCGCCACGTGACGCACTGTCAGAACATACTTTGTTCTGATAAATGCTTAGCATTATTAAAAGGGCCAAGCCCAAATAAAGGCTCAATAGCCAGAATAATAAAATGTTCAACTCATATCAACTGAGCCCATATGCTCATAAACTTGTAAACAGACTTTAGTCCCAAATTGGACTATAGATCTCCCAACCAACATTGGTTCAAGGGTACATCTCTGAACTCCTCTGATATTTGTCGTTGTAATCCTTCAACGTCTTCAGAGAGGTGACGGGTCCCGACAGCCATACATTCCACGGACTATGATGTCCTTAAACTGGACTGTGGAGTCCTTAATGTAAGTCGATGTACAACACCCCACGACTTGTGGGGAAGCGGAATAATGAAAAACGATCTTGTTCTGTGCATAAACATCGACTAACCGAGAATCTTTGCTAAACTATAACTAACAAGAAACATAGAAGTTGTGAACTACTATGATAAGTGATTATACCTAATGAACCGTGTCCTTCTCCTTTTCGTTATCCACGTCCTTTTCGGCCTCCTCCACGTAATAGATGATCCACCCGAGAGCTATACTCCAAGTTTCACCTCTAACTTGAGGTAACTAGGTTTCTTAAAGTGCTAATCTAAGTAACCTAGGTGATATAGAGAAGTGTTATGGATTAAATAGTCTTTTCTAATTCTTGGTCTCAACACATAAGAGGGGAGGATTAGGGTTTGAAGAGAGAGAGCTTGAGGAGAGAGAAGGTGAGCAAAAGAAAATAGAGAAAATGAACTCATTTGAATATATATGAAGCATAATGTTTTATGAAATAAATAAATTAAATCATTTAACAACCATGCTTCATTCATTCATATGAGTGATTCATCTCATGAGTCATTAGATCAATAAATGATGCATTAACTCCATGGATGAATCACACAAATGAGTCATTAACACAATAAATGCAAATGCCACCTTAACCCTCAAGTCACCATCCTTCTAGAAGCTTCTCGCGAAATTACGAGAACGCCCCTCCTATCCGTGAAAACACGGAAAAACTTTAGACTGTATAAATCCAATAACCTGATACTAGAAACTGGCTTAAACCAAAGCCGGCTAGTAAAAACTGTCCGAATGTCGTACGTGCGTAAACACACGTATGCGTCCGAATCCTTGTCATAAAACCATACGACCTCTATATCGTTTCGTCCGGAGCAGGGAAACTCTCTGTGTGGGACTCTAAAGACTCGACTACTACGCTGGCAGTGGGTTTAACCATAGACCGCAAGCGGCACTAGCTGTACGTAACGGTCCCCAGGTAGATGTCGATAAGAAGGCCGATGAGGAAACCCATCCGAACTCCTACTGAGTCTGATATGACAATCTCCGTACAGTCTGGTCTGTTCAACTAAGACTATCGCATATCGGGCCTAGGGGCGGCAAGCATCAGTCCCCTAATAGCGGTATAAGTCATGTCGGAGCGTAGCCCATTACACCCTGAGAAACAACTGGAACCTACCAGTAAATCTCACTTGCCCTGGCCAGGGACTTTGCGTAATGGCTCTCTGACACAGCGCGATATCAACTCCCAATACCGGGAGAGACAAATCTTGTCTAACCGCCACTGCCTCCAAGTGCTCGGGACTGCACCCAACTGCTACCTGTTTGCACGACTCCTTTAAGCCGTGGTAGGGTAGCAATCTAAGAACAGTGGGACACACTCGAGGCGAAGTAGCAGTGTCAAGTCTGCGGAATGTGTTGTACTCATGTCACCTGGGAACTGTTAACTGACGACGGGTATAATACCAACCAACAGTTCCCCGTGAGTCCTGTCCGGTGTACTCGTAACCCAACGAGCACCTGCATACTATCTCCAGTACGACGTACTGACGGCTGTGGGACAGACCATCTCCCCAACTGGGATGAGAAGCGTACACACTAGTCTACTCCGGAGTATCGATGCCTTGTCTCGATAATCCTACGACTAGGGACCTGAAAAGGATGTGCTTGTAGACTACCCAGCCCCCACTAGTGTGACTGCCACCACAACGCTGGTAGTTAAGCAAGATCCTAAGAGCTCTATCAATACGTATACTCATATATTAAGATAGATAAAACCAAGTAGCATACTACCATATTTAGCAAGACTGTTATATAACTGTGAATATCCCAATCTTCCATTAAGTAATATACAAGCTAGTATGATACAATAATGGCCCCTAGGGCATATACACTAACAATCTCCCACTTGCACTAGGGCCATGTACTGGCATATCGAAGACCTATGATCTCGAGTAGCCTCTCGAACTGAATCTGAGGTAAGGCCTTCGTGAATGGATCAGGAATGTTCTCTTCAATAGCAACTCTCCGGACCTCGATCTCCCGACGATCAATGATCTCCCTGATCAGGTGATACCGCCTTAAGATGTGTCTAGACTTCTGATGGGACCTTGGTTCCTTCGCAAAAGCTATAGCTCCGTTGTTGTCACAATACAGAGGTATTGGATCAACAATGGTAGGAACAACCTGAAGTTCTGTTAGGAACTTCTTCATCCAGACCGCTTCTTTTGCGGCATTGCAAGCAGCAATATACTCCGCTTCCATCGTCGAGTCAGCAACGGTGTCCTGCTTGGAACTCTTCCAACACACCGCCCCTCCATTGAGGGTAAAGACATAACCTGACATGGACTTGGAATCGTCCTTATCACTCTGGAAGCCGGAATCAGCAAAGGCCTCCATCTTGAGGTCCTTTCCGCCGTAAACCAAGAGCATCTCCTTAGTCCTCAGGTACTTGAGAATGTTCTTTACTGCTATCCAGTGCTTCTCCCCTGGGTCTGACTGATACCGGCTTACCACGCTAAGTGCGTAAGCTACATCTGGTCTGGTGCACAACATCACATACATTATAGAGCCTACCGCAGAAGCGTAGGGTATAATAGACATGCGTTCCCTTTCCAAATCAGTCTTGGGAGACATCTCTTTGGATATGGTGATTCCGTGACAAGCCGGTAGATTACCGCGCTTAGAATCTTCCATACTGAATATTTTCAGTATAGTGTTGATATACCTGGACTGCGAAAGTCCTAACATCCTCTTGGATCTATCACGATAGATCCGGATCCCCAGAATGTAAGAGGCATCTCCTGGGTCTTTCATGGAGAACCTGTGTGACAAGAATCCTTTGACAGATTGTAGCATAGGAATGTCATTTCCTATTAATAGAATGTCATCCACGTACAAGACGACGAATACGACAGTTCTTGCTACAACTTTACTATATATAGATGGTTCGTCTGGATTTTTGATAAAGTCATATTCTTTGACTGTTTCATCAAAACAGATGTTCCAACTCCGCGATGCCTGTTTTAATCCATAAATGGATTTAAGCAACTTGCATACTTTCCCGCTGCTCCCACTCTGATTGAAACCCTCTGGCTGATCCTTATAGACGCACTCTTCTAAATTACCATTCAGAAAAGCCGTCTTTACGTCCATCTGCCAGATTTCATAATCATGGAAGGCAGCAATAGCAAGAAGGACCCGAATGGATTTGAGCATAGCCACTGGAGAAAAAGTTTCGTCATAGTCCAAACCAGGTCTTTGACGAAACCCATTTGCAACAAGTCTAGCCTTATAGGTTTCTACCTGTCCATCTACACCAATCTTTTTCTTGAAGATCCATTTGCATCCTATGGGTTTTACCCCATCTGGAGCAAAGTCTAAATTCCATACTTTGTTGGTACACATGGACTCCATTTCGGTCCGCATTGCATCTAGCCATCGTACCGAGTCGCCGCTCTGGATGGCCTGCTGGAAGCTAGTAGGTTCATCATCATCTATGACGTAATCCTCTCTATCTCCATCTATGAGAAAACCGTAGTATCTCTTAGGCGGATGAGACGGTCTACTACTCCTGCGGAGGGGGGCGGGAATGTCCTGTTCTTCTTGAACTACTGGTTTTATCAAACTTTCAGTAGTAGTTTGTGGTTCTGGAATTTCTTCCAGTTCTATTTCGCTCCCACTTATTTCCTTTTCTAAAAACTGATATTCTAGAAAATGGGCATTACGAGAAACAAAAACCTTTTGTTCCTCTGCGTAATAGAATAGATACCCCTTGGAGTTCTTTGGATACCCCACAAACTTACACTGTACTGATCGTGCCTCGAGCTTGTCCACATACTGCTTTTTAACAAAAGCTGGATATCCCCATATCTTCAGATACTGAAGATAGGGTTTCTTCCCACTCCACATATGATATGGCGTGGTAGGCACATTCTTGGTAGGAACCATGTTCAAAAGATATGCCGTTGATTCTAGCGCATAACCCCAGAAAGATCGCGGCAACTCAGCATTACTCATCATGGAACGTACCATATCCAATAGGGTTCGATTCCGTCTCTCCAATATACCGTTATGCTGTGGAGTGTATGGAGGAGTAAGCTGAGAGAGAATTCCTTTCTCTTTTAGGTAACCTAGAAACTCGACACTTAAGTATTCACCACCTCGATCAGATCTTAGTGTCTTGATTCTTTTGTCGGTTTGGTTTTCTACTTCATTCTTATACTCTTGGAATTTCTCAAAAGTCTCGGATTTATGTTTCATCAGATAAATGAATCCGTACCTTGAGTAATCATCCGTAAAAGTAATGAAATAGGAAAAACCACCTCTTGCATGTGTAGACATTGGACCACATACATCGCTGTGTATGAGTCCTAAGAGCTCGCTCGCTCTTACTCCATGTCCAGTGAATGGAGTCTTTGTCATCTTTCCTTTGAGACATGATTGACAAGTGACATAAGTTTGATATTCGAACGAGTCCAAATATCCTTCTCTATGTAACTTAGTCAACCTTCTCTCATTGATGTGACTTAGTCTACAATGCCATAAGAAAGCTTTATTTAAATCTGGAGACTTTCTTTTTAGTGTGTTCTGGACATTGAAAATTTGGAGTTGGTTTAAGACATATATACCGTTATCCAGTGTACCGGACCCAATCAAACTATGATTAAGGTGGATGTTAACAACATCACTTACAAACGTGAAATCATAACCTTTATTTGATAACAAGGAAACTGATATGATATTACACGTTAAGCTAGGTACACAAAAACAGTTATGTAAAACCAAAATGTGTCCACTCGTCAATCCCATGTGATAATCCCCTACGGACACAGCTCCCACGCTAGCTCCGTTAGCAACCATCAGGGTCATATCACCATCCTTCAGCACTCTACGGTTTCTCAGTGCCTGCAATGAATTACATATATGAGATCCTGATCCGGTATCCAATATCCAGGAAGTAGAGTTGATTGACAGACAATTCTTAATTACAAACACACCTGAAGTCGAAGTCACAGCTTGCTTCGGTTCCTGGTTCTTGGCGTTCCACGCCTTGCAATCTTTCTTCCAGTGCCCTTTCCTATGACAATGGAAACACTCATCCTGGGCCACTACTAGTACCGTAAACTTTTTCTTTCCCTTCGCTCCCACCTTACTTACACCTCCTCTAGGTTTGGTGGCGGCCTTCTTCTTCCTTCCTTTGGCCTTAGCCTTGGACCCGGAAGAAGAAGCACCGCTAACAAATATAGCGGGTATTTCCCTTGCCTTCTGCAAGGTGCCCTCTGCACTCCTCAACATGTTAAGGAGTTCCGGAAGTTCAACTTCTTTTCTTTGAATGTTGAAATTCAGAATAAACTGGGCGTAGGTAGAAGGAAGGGACTGGAGAATAAGGTCTGTATAGAGCTCATTATCCAAAGTCGCCCCAAGGTCTGCGAGCTCTTCTATATAGCCAATCATCTTTAGGACATGTTCTCCTACCGATGATCCGACGGCCAACCTCGCTCGAAACAAGTTCTTAGAGGTCTCGTATCTTGCTATACGAGATTGCTCTCCATAAAGTTCCTTTGTATGGAGAAATATGGCATCAAGATCCATATCCTCGTGCCTCCTCTGATGTTCATTGTTCATCGAGGCAAGCACGATGCACTTGGCCTTCGCGCAATCATACTCCCAGGTTTTGCGGATTTCCTTATCCGCATTACTGGATTTGGGACCTGGGACTGCAAGTGCCTTAGCGGTGAGGACGTACCCCAATTTGTCATAAGTCAAAGCCATTTTGACATTCCGCAGCCAATCTTTATAGTTTGGCCCTGTCAGTATATTTTTCTCTAAAAGTAACTTAAGTCCAGTCATTTTCAGGGTCGCTGCAAGTAGGAGAGAGAGAAGAAACACTTTAGCATGATACTCTTGCAAGTTTAGAGTGGTTTTTAATTTATCTAAACTGGATGGCTCCCACTGTTTCTCGAATCCTTCCTCAAACCATAAAAGAAGAATTAGCCAGGACTATTCTCACTGTACAATACTTGCTTAACCGTTCAGCCAGGCTGGTGTCGGTACATCGAGGGAGGTTTTCCAACGCTTTCGCGAAGTTCCTTAATTAAATAACCTCTTTTCTCTGGGGGCGTAACCCCGCTGACACCTTTCTTGACACCTACTTGGTTTATAGCATTAATCGTTAAGTGACGAATCTCCTGATGAGTAGCATATACTCACAGTAGGATCGGGATCCAAATATCATCGTATGATAATGTTGAAGGAATCCTACCAACATTCATCAAACTCCAAATGGTATGCATCTCTTTGCAAATTTCAGTTTCTTTAGAAATTCCCGATATTAATTTTTGCCCCATGCTCTTATGACCTTGGCGTTGGTCAAAATGTCATAAGTCACATGTCAAGTTCTACCCATCATTATCTTGTTAATTTGAACCCATCCGTACATATCCTTGACGTTGGCCAAAATGATAATACGACTGTCCCAAACTAACTCATTTATCTATGCAACAAATGAATACCCAGCAGCTACCAAACACTATGCCTTGGCGTTGGTCAAAATACATAGCTTGAATACTAATGAATACCCAAATGAAATGACGGAGGGCTATGAATGGTTTTGGCGAAACCGTGAACGTAGTGAACTTGATATGACCGAAGGAACCTGATTGCTTTTTAAAAGGAGTGGTTAAAGCTCCGCAATTAAAAATATCATCTGTTTTAAAATAACCGAGTGGTTTCTTTTAAATTGTTCCATCGATTCAACTTTTGGTTTATTTCTTTGCATTAATAATAATGCGTCCCATCATTAACCTATCATTGCAGAAAACAACGAAAATACAACGTCCTCTTATGCCATCCGCATTCGCCACTGGGTCCCGTCATCACCCGTTAGGTTACTTAACTAACGGCAGAGCGGGGGCTGGGCTAGCGCGGGTGTAAAACATAAGTGACGTCTAAATAGCTATCATATATAGATATTGTACATTCGTCAGACGCAATAATAGGCATTCCAGATCACAGATGAACATTATTGGATATGCAAGCAATCCGCGTTTGTTTAGAGCCTGCAACAAAAGACGGATTACACAGTTGTGATGAATAACCATTACCCCGCCCTAGACCCCTACGGGTACGGCATACTACCCGCCAAATACCCGAAGTGAAGCGGTCTCCCTCAACAACGTGAGTAGGCCACTAAACACTTCAAAGTACCCGGTAGTTTGTGCACCCCACCTTGGGTCTATCCTAGGAGCAAAAATAGTAAAATGAAATAATACAACGGTGGCTACAACCGCAACCTGGATGTGCCCCGCAAAATAATATTACAACATATTACAATTACTTTGAATGAATGAATATAACAACTCATCATAAACCCCGGCTAATCATCACAACAGTCCAATACAGTTCACAACCACAAACAGTAAAAACAATTACAGAAATGTGCAACCCCCTGCCAACCGACATACTAGCAGTTAGGGGAGGTTTACGAACACATTATACAATCACAGATATAATCAAATTAGCAAACATTATAAGATTTCGATCGAGCAAACACTTTAGATTCTACTCCAAAACTTCTCTGTGCACTTGAGACTTGAGCAGAAAAATAAACATTCCAGAAAACACAAAAATATCACAGAAGAGTTACTGGAGCAAACTGGGTTGAATCGGCTTCAACTCGGCCGCGGATCCGCGGTGGATCGGTAGGATCGGCCGCGGTTCCGCGGCTGTATGGACGATTCAGGAACCCATTGTTAGTTATATGTATGCCCTAGAGGCCATTACTGTACATAGGATGTATATTGTAGTGGATGCTGGGACATATATAGGGAGGACTTTCTTGCTCGACATGATAGTATGCTATCTGGTTACTCTTTACCTTAACGTGTACTCAGATTGTCTCTCTATTACATGTTGGTAAAGCCCTTAGGATGTGTACTTGACTACCTGGACTATGATGCGGATCATACTACTGGGGACATGGTAGTCCATAAGTACATCCTTCAAAGTCCCTAGTCGTGGATGTATCGAGACGGGGCATCGATATACCGGAGTAGACTAGCGTGTACCTTCTCGACCCATACAGATGGGCGATGGATGATCCCATATCCATCGGTGTTTGACATCAGAGATGATATATGGGTGCTCAGTAGAGACTGGGTACACTGGACGGACTCGCCGAGAACTCCCAGATGGTATTATACCTTACGTCAGATGGCAGTTCTGTGGTGATACTGGTACAGAGTAGTCTGTTGACCCGAGATCGTCATAGAGTCTTGTGTGATTCCCACTGTGCTTTGATTTCCACCTTACCACGTCCAAGAGGGCGTGCAAAACGGTGGCTTTTGGGTACAGTCCCGAATCACATGGAGGCAATGAGCGATAGGAGGGGATTCGTCTCTCCCGGTACAGGAAGTTGATGTTGCGCTGTGTTCGATTGGCTATAACCGGAAATCCCTGGCCAGGGTTGCTGAGATATACTGATAAGTGTTACCAGTAGTTTCTCGAACTGTTATAGACCTCATATCGACACGACTTATCGAGCTATTGGGGTCTGACGTTTACCACCCCTAGGCGAGATATGCGACATATCAGACGATCAGACCGGACTGTACGGTAGTGTTACTGGTTGGATTCACTGGAGTGTGAGCGGGCTTGCTCGTCGATCTTCTGATCGCTCAATACCCGGGTGGCCGTTACGTTTAGCAGACCGCTTGCGGCTTGTGGGTGTTTGATATGATCATCACCTGCTGCCGGCGTATTGACGAGTCTTTAGAGTCCTACACAGAGGTTTCCTGGCTCAAGCGAAACGAAATAGGAGCGCATATGAGATATGTGCGGGACCGAGAATAATGCGTGTATGTGATACCGTATTCCATTCTCGCGATGAATGTATCAAATGGTTATATGCGATATAACCTAGTTATCGAATCGATGGTTGATTCGATAAGCCGATACATTGAATACTAGTCGGTTATATGCGATATGACCGGATCGTTAAATCAAGTGTTGATTTAATGATTTATTGTATAATTATATATTTGATATATTACTTTGCATTAACTAGTATTGGTTCACTTTAAATGGATTTTCTCACTTCGTTGTACAAGTTGTAAATGTGATATACTTTTTGTACAAATGTTTGTATCATGTTTGATGATACATGTATATTTGGTTAAGTGTATAGAATTAAACCATGGTTAACTTAATGATTAGGGTTTTGCTTTTTCATTTAATTATTTGTTTATTCCTTTTGGATATTAATAAAAGCATAAAAAGAAAAGGAAAATGATTTCTTTATTTTAATTTCTTTCATGAAGCTTTTTGAAGCTTCATGAAGCTTTGACCAAGTGACCATTTTGTCTTGTTCTTTTAACCCTAACCATTCTTATAACCTTATTTAGTTCTCTACACTTGACCATGGTTTATTATATGATAAGTATTATTTTCTTTTAAACTTATCATAACATTCTTCTTCTTCATCATCTTCTTCTTCCATGAAGAAGCTTACTTCATCAATGGTGATTGATGAAAACAAGTGAGAAATCCAATTCTAAAGTCTACCCACTTCCTATTTCTTCATCCTCTACCTCTTGCCAAGTAGTAGAGTGTGTTTTCTTCACAAGTTTCTTGACTTGGTGAAGTTGGAGCTTGATCTAGCGATGCCTCGACGTAGATCATCTTCGGCACGTCGTCGATGACCTAGCCCGCCATTTCTCCGATGAAGCCGACGCTTGAGCCCGGGATTCATTTTGGACAGCGGAGAGACATCATTGCGGAGCTATGGAGGTGGAGCACCGGATCTACAAAGGTTGTATTTCCGTTCACTTAGTTAATTTGTTAACTAGCTCGTTTTGTCGCCTAAACTTCTAGCCAACGATCTTCTTAGGGTTTCTCGGCACCGTTAAAATTGTAAATTGGCATGGTTGATGCCTTGTGAGACCTCTAGTGTGTGCCTAGGAACCCTACAGTGGTATCAGAGCCCAGCTAAAGCCTTAGGAGAAATCTAGACGACGTTTGAAACCCGATCGAACCGAAACCCAAACCCTAAAATGCTCTCTGTACTTTTTCTGAAATCGTGCATTTTTGTCAATTAAAAATATGCAGAAAATTAAGCAGGGTGTTATTTGAATTACTGTGAAATACGAGGCCCTAAGTCGACTTTTCCACCGCGGAACCGCGGCACGTGCTATGCATGCTGCGGCGGTTCCGCGGCCGTACTGTTCCCTTGTATGATGATTTCTGCACAGTAACTCATATAATTTAATGCTATATTTTCTGGGATATTTTTGTTGTGACTCTACAGAAGAGTATTCTGGGGTACTATTGGGAATTAAAGTTTCGATCGGATTATCAAATTTCGTCTTTGTATATTTCCGGATAATTTTTAGAATATGTTAAAAAGTTCGACCGGATATAAATACCCAATTTTTCCCCTGTCGGGAAATTTCCAAGTGTTGGATTTTTCCGTAGTTTAACGACGTTCTAAGTAGTGCAAGTAACGCGATGGACCCTCTAGAAGACAACAAACCTTAACTCGATTATGTGACCGTCTTGAACTGCCCTTTGAACCTTCGGGTTTGGGGCAGTACGGCATGCCACATGTGAGGCGTTGGCTTGACCCTTCTACGGCTGGACCGTTGGTACTGAGGCACGAACTGAATGTTGTTAGACTTATTTCATGTGTTGAGCTGTATCGGGAAAACTTGGGTATTCGACTGTTCGATCGGAAAGTTTAACATTTTCTGTTTATCTGGAATGTGATACAATAATTGGAATTCACAAACAGTTATGAGATAACTGAATGAATGTTATAAATCTAGCGGTTTAGTTTCACTTGATATTGAAAAGAGTTTTCGATAATGAGACTAAAATGCGGGGTTTATAACTGTTAGGCATGTGATGTCTAAGTATTTCATTTGATTAGGCATGTGATGTCTAAAGAGGTTGCGGATTCCAACTGTTGTAGTTTTACACTTTCTTTTCTGTGACCGTAAGTGTAGTATGTTCATATCGCCGGTTTCGTTGCTATACGTCAACGACAATTGGGGTATGCATACTTACTTATGTTGATGACATGTGATGTTATGTGTTGCTGGATATGTTATATTGGATCGTCGTGTTCGAATAGCCGGGAGTTTTTATGTGAGATGAGTGTTTTTCATTTTCATTCATGTAAAAACTTGTATGTAATATTTTTTTTATTTGGGGCACTTCCAGGTAGCGGAAGTTGTCACCTTTTGTATATTATTTACTTTTCCGCATTAGGATAGACCCAAAGAGGGAAGCACAAGTAACCGGGTTCTGGGGTCCAGTAGGAGACCAACTCGAGGAGTCGAGTCCGGGTCTCCTAACCCTAGAATTGGCAGGGTTGCTTGCCGCTCTCGTAGGGGTCTAGGGGTGTGGGATTGGCTATTCATCACGACCGTGGAATCCATGTTTTATACTGGCTCGTATTGAAAACACGGACGTCCTAGTATATCCAATATTTCATATGATTCTTCTGCTGCGATATCTGTGATGTGATCATGTGATGTTCTGTGATAGATACAGTATATAGTATATATGATATATTATATAGGCGTTACTTATGTTTTACACCCGCGCTAGCCCTGCCCCGCTCTGCCGTTAGTTACCTAACCTAACGGTGCACGCGGGGACATCGAGGCGAATGCGGATGGCATAAGTGTACGTCGTATTTATCTGTGATGTTTAGGTACTTAAATGATGGGACTTCATTAATATGATTAATGAAATAAAAGAAACCTAAGATGTTGTAGAATCGAATTTCAAAATAAAACAGGTAGCTACAGTTCTTGCTTTGCACAGCAGTATATGTGATATATCCTGCACCTTATTCGATAAGGAAAGGACCGAGATCCCTTCACCGGGAGTGACTCCTTTAGCAATAACTGGCAGATGCTACACCCTCGGTTTGTCTTTTGATTGCTTTTAAGAGTTTTTGCTTTGCACAGTGATATATATGATATATCCCGCACCTCATTCGACGAGGAAAGGGCCGACGATCCCTTCACCGGGAGTGACCCCTTTAGCAAAACTAGAAAAGCCTCAAAATCACTCCATTTCTAAACTTCATTTGATTCTACAACGATATCAAGTTCATTACGCAATAGGTTTTCAGAAAAACCTGTCGTAGCCCTCCGTCATTTCAGATAGAGACTAGTTAGTATTCGTGCTGCGTTTGTTGACCTTAGCCAAGGCGTGGTGTACGGTAGCTAATTAGTATTTATCTGCTAAAACATGAGATGTGATTGAGTTAGGGTAGTCGTGCGACTTTGTTGACCTTAGCCAAGGGTCGTACGGGTGGGTTTAATTCAATCAGGAAATGACGGGTTGAACTTGACTAGCGCTTATGATTTGTTGACCTTAGCCAAGGTCATAAGTTGCTAGGGGTAAAAACATTATCGGGAATTTCAAGTGTTGAAATTTGCAATGAGATTGCATACCTTCTATGAGATAGTTGGATCCCGATACCCACTGCGAGTAAGAGTTACTCCTGGGAGAGTTTTACACATTACAATTAGCCGATCAAGTAGGTGTCTAGAAAGGTGTTAACGAGGTTACGCCTCTGGGAAAACGAGGTTTACATTAATTAGGTTCGTGCGAAAGCACGGGGGACCTCCCTCAAAGTACCGACACTGGCCTGGCTGAAAGATTGGCGAACTTGTAGTGTGTAATTAATCCCGGCTAGTCTTTCCTTTTAGGGTTTGAAGGAAGATTTGATAAAAAGCAGTGGGAGCCATCCTGATTAGATAAAATAATAACCAATCTTAATCTTGAAAGAGCGCACGCTGAGTGTTTTCTTCTCTCTCTCTCCTGGTAGCGACCATATCACGCCTTAATCAAGATAATAATACGGATTTTTGACCGAACCCGCTTGTTATACTGAGCTGGGGAACGTTGGTCCCGCTCCAACTTATAATTGTTATAAGACAGAGCAGGAAATAGGGGAATACCAGATTTCCCGTGCCGCCCAAACGAAGAAAGTGTATGATGATGCATCTCCTTCGGGTGTATTCGTTACAAAGAACTGTTTCTCAGTATCCTCTGCATCCTGGGTATATGATACCGGATCAGGATCCCAGATATGTAATCTGTTACATAGGGCTACAAAAGGGTAGAAAAACTGAGAACGGGTGATAAGTTTCATGAGGCAGGAAACGGGGCAAGAGTTGCAGCCAAGTCTGTTGGTCACTGTCACCCTGTATTGTAATACATTGATTCTGAACGAATGTTATTAGATACCGAACCTAATATACAAAATCATATCTGTCTCTTTATTAGTAAAGAAACGATAAAATTTTGTATAGTATTGGATAATGTTTTGAACATTTCCTATATCAAAAGTTGATCGGTTCAGGCACGTTATCTAAAAACATTAATGTTCTAAATCAAACTACAGTTCATAGTATATGGAACACACAAAAGAGGAAAAGTTCAGAATTGAACGATTCCTTCTTAAGGTATTGTAGACTAGGTCAGATCAATGTGACCCGACTAGCTAGAGTTACATAAAGATGCGTATTTAAATTAGTTTGAATTTACATCTTGTGAAACTCGCCAGTCATGTCACAAAGATAAGATGACCACAGCTCTGTTTATTGGAAGCAGAGAAAGAGTTAGTGAACTCTTGGGATGATACATGTTGATGTATGTAGGTCCCCAGTCTACAAATGCCAGGACTGGTTCTTTATACTTCATTACGTTCTCTGATGATCTCTTTAGATTCAGACAGATGTTCTTGTTGAAACACAAGTCCGAACCTTTTGAGATATTCACAGAATATAAGTTAGAAGTAGAGAACCAAAATACGGGTATAAGTATTATGTCCTTTGATGTGATCAAGGAGGAGAATACTTGAGCACGGAAATTCTGGACTATTCTAAAGGAGAATGAGATTCTCTCTCAGCATTACTCCTCCGCATACACCATAGCACGATGGTATATCGGGGCAGAGCAGATACACCCTATTTGATATGGTGTGCTCTATGATGAGTACTACTGAGTTACCTTTTTCCTATTGGGTGTTATGCACTTGAGAAGTTGCATACCTATTGAATAGGGTTCCAATCAAATCAGTTGCCTACCACTCCATATGAGATATAGAAAGGGAAGAGCCCATATCTTAAGTTAGTTAAGATTTGGGGTTGTCCGGCCTATGTCTAAAAAGCAAAATCCGGACAAGCTCGAGGCAAGGTCAGTTATGTAGAACTGGGAATGTTCCAGCTATACAAACTGCAGCTGATGATTTGACAGAACCAAAGGATTCAGTAGATACCAACGAACCTCAGTCTCTCCGCCGATCTAGCAGGGTTCCTCACCCACATGAGAGATACTTCGGTTTCTCTATGACAGTGGGAGCGAGGATTGCATCATGAGATGATGACCCAACTAGCTTCGAGCTGGCCATCAGGAGTAAGACTCTGTAAGAATGGCTGGATGCTTATCGATCTGAGAAGGAATCCTTATACACCAACAAAGTATGGACTTTGGTTGCTATATCTGAAGGGTTAAATCCCCATCAGGAGCAAGTATATCTTGAGAAGATTACTTGGTGTACATGGAAAAGTTGAGACTTTCAAAGCTAGACTTGTTAAAGGTTTTCGCCATTGACCAGGCGTGGATAATGATGAAACCTTTTTCCAGTGGCTATGCTTAAGTCCATCCAGATCCTACTTGCCACGGCTACATACCATGACTACGATATCTAGTGGTTGGGTGTCATGACAGCTCTTCTAAAATGATGATTTGGAAGAGAGCGTCTATAAGTACACAGCCAGAGGGCTTCGTAGACAGTGGGAGCAGCGAAAACGTGTGCAAGATGTTTTATGTGATGAAGCAGGCATCGCGGAGTTGGAACATCTGTTTTGATAGATAGTCAAAGAGTTTGACATCATCAAAATGGTAGATGAACCTTGTATAAACAAAAAGGTAGTAGGGAGTATGGTGATGATCCTCGTAGAGTACGTGGATGACATACTCTTGATAGGGAAGGAGTTTCCTATGCTACGCTCGATCAATCTCCGATTATCACAAAGATTCTCCATATAGGATCAAAGTGATACCTACTAAATCCTGGATTTTGGATCTATGAGATAGATCTAATTGGATGTTAGGAATCTCACTAGTTGTAGTGAGATGGTATCAATCGATCCTGGGGAGAATCACTGGAAGTGTTCCAGGGTGATAAAGACGACTGAATGTCAGTCGCAGGCATTGTCTTTACCCTCAGTAAAGGGACGGTATGTTGGAAGAGTTCCAAGCTAGATACCGTGGCATACTAGACGATAAAGGCTGGATACATCGCTACTTAAGATGCTACCAAAGAGGCTGTTTGGATGTATATTAGTTCATGAGATGAACTTAGTTCCTACCATTGTGTGACAATGGAGTTGTGGCTTATGCCAGGAACCCCCGTCCCATCAGTGATCCAGACATATTCTAAGGCAGTATCACCTGATCATGGAGATGGTTGATCTCTAAGGGATCGAGGTTAGGAGAGTAGACTCAGAGGACAACACGGCGGATCCACTCACGAAGGCCTATTCCCAGAGAGAGACTTTTATGGGATGGTTGAGTATGGGATACTACAACCACTGCTACAGATGGCCCTAGTGCAAGTGGGAGATTGTTAGTTATATGTATGCCCTAGAGGCCATTACTGTACATAGGATGTATATTGTAGTGGATGCTGGGACATATATAGGGAGGACTTTCTTGCTCGACATGATAGTATGCTATCTGGTTACTCTTTACCTTAACGTGTACTCAGATTGTCTCTCTATTACATGTTGGTAAAGCCCTTAGGATGTGTACTTGACTACCTGGACTATGATGCGGATCATACTAGTGGGGACATGGTGTTAGTTATATGTATGCCCTAGAGGCCATTACTGTACATACGATGTATATTGTAGTGGATGCTAGGACATATATAAGGAGGACTTTCTTGCTCGACATGATAGTATGCTATCTGGTTGTACTTTATCTTAACATGTACTCTGATTGTCTCTATGTTACATGTTGATAAAGCCCTTAGGATATGTACTCGACTACTGGGACTATGATGAGATCATACTAGTGGGGCTACGGTAGTCGGTGAGTACATCCTATAAACTGTTCCTAGTCGAGGGTGTATCGAGACAGGGCATCGATGCACCAGAGTAGACTAGCGTATACGCATCTTGACCCATATGATGGGCGATGGATGATCCCATATCCATCGGTGTTTGACATCAAGGATGGTGTACGGGTGCTCAGTGGAGACTGGGTACACTGGACGGACTCGCCGAGAACTCCTAGATGGTATTATACCATACGTCAGATGGCAGTTCTCTGGTGACACTGGTACAGAGTAGTCTGTTGACCCGAGATCGTCATAGAGTCTTGTGTGGTTCCCACTGTGCTTTGATTTCCATCATACCACGTCCAAGAGGGCGTGCAAAAAGGTGGCTTTTGGGTACAGTCCCGAATCATATGGAGGCAATGAGCGATAGGAGGGGATTCGTCTCTCCCGGTATAGGGAGTTGATGTTGTGCTGTGTTCGATTGGCTATAACCGGAAATCCCTGGCCAGGGTTGCTGAGATTTACTGGTAAGTGTTATCAGTAGTTTCTCGAACTGTTATAGACCTCAAATCGACACGACTTATCGAGCTACTGGGGTCTGACGTTTACCACCCCTAGGCGAGATATGCGACATATCAGACGACGAGACCGGACTGTACGGGAGTGTTACTGTTTGGATCCACAGGAGAAAGTACAGGCTTGCTTGTTGATCTTCTGAGCGCTCAATACCTGGGTAGCTGTTACGTTTAGCTGACCGCTTGCAGCTTGTGGGTGTTTGATATGATCATCACCTACTGCCGGCGTATTGACGATTCTTTAGAGTCCTACACAGAGGTTTCTTGACTCAGGCAAAACGGAGTAGGAGCACATATGTGATATGTGCGGGACCGAGGATAATGCGATATGTGATACCGTATTATATTCTCGCGATATTTGATATCAGCCGGGTCGTCGGATCAAGTGTTGATTCGATGAATCGGTACGGATAAATATTAGCCGGTTATATGCGATATAGCCGGATTGTCGGATCAAGTGTTGATTCGATAATTTAATGTATAATAATATATTTGATATATTAAATTACATTAACTAATATATGCTCACTAAATGATTCTTTTTCTCACTCGGGTAATGCATTGATATATATGCGATATATGTTAAATGTATTATTTTATTTTGTTGCAATAAATATTGTATATGTGATATATGATATTGTAACATGATATGATAAATAATGCAACTTGTTTAGTAGAGATTAAACATGGTTAGGGTGTGATTAGGGTTAAGACTTTCTAGAAGGTTCTAGAAGTTTTCTTTCTTTGTCTTTGTTAAGATATTATGCTAGATATTTCAAAACCCTAACCAAACCTTTAACCCTAGTAAAATCTCTACAAGAGTTAGCTTGACCAAGGTTGCATTATCTATCATATTATTTCCTTTACTATTCATCACAAAAAGAATATTCATTATTCATCATCTTCTTCCTTCTTCTTTCAAGCTTGAAATGGTTTCTAGCTTTGATTTTGTGATGGAAATATGTGAGAAAAATATAAATAAATAGAGCAAAATTCCTACTTCATCATCCTCATCTTCACTTGCAATTTAGATGAGGGTGTTCACATCATTTGATGAGTGTTAGCTTGTGTTAAAGAAACTTCGACGTAGATCATCTTAGTATCGAAGATCGGAAGCAAAGGTTGCATCTTTCTCTTCGTGGAACCTCTCGAGAGTCCGGATCCCGATGATCGCAGCGAAGGGACCACAACACGGAGCATATGAAGTGAAGGACCGGATCTACAAAGGTTGTAATCCCTCTCACTTAGTGTTAAATTGTTTAGCATGCAGTTTTTGCCTAATCTCTAGTTTAAAGTTCCGTATTCGGGTTGTTCGGCACGGCTAAATTTTTATTCGGGCATGGTTGATGCCTCGTAGACCCTTGTGCGCGTGCCCAGCAACCCTACAGTGGTATCAGAGCCTAGCTAGAGCTTTAGACGAAGCGTAGACGGAATTTGAAGTCCGATCGAACCGAAATCCGATCTCCAAATTGCTCTCTGTACTTTTTTCAAATTTGTGGATTTTTGCAAATTAAAAATATGTAGAAAAATCAGCAGGGAAATCTAAGAATTACGGTGCAAAAATTACCAAATGACCCCTCAAAAGTGCGGCGGAACCGCGGCATTAGCGTGCTAATGCGGCCCTTCCGCCGCCGTTTTGTCTTATTAGGCACTCAATTTTGCACAGTAACTCCTATTTTTCAGTGCTGGTTTTCCTGGGAATTTTTTATCTGAAATCAAGAGTTGAGTATTTTGGGTTGTATTGGGAGTTCATACTTTCGATCGGATTGTCAAACTTTGTCTATGTGTCGTTCCGGATAATTTTTAGAATATGTTAAAAAGTTCGACCGGATATAAATACCCAATTTTTCCCCTGTCGGGAAATTTCCAAGTGTTGGATTTTTCCGTAGTTTAACGACGTTCTAAGTAGTGCAAGTAACGCGATGGACCCTCTAGAAGACAACAAACCTTAACTCGATTATGTGACCGTCTTGAACTGCCCTTTGAACCTTCGGGTTTGGGGCAGTACGGCGTGCCACATGTGAGGCGTTGGCTTGACCCTTCTACGGCTGGACCGTTGCTACTGAGGCACGAACTGAATGTTGTTAGACTTATTTCATGTGTTGTGTAGTATCGGGAAAACTTGGGTGTTCGATTGTTCGATCGAAAAGTTTAGCATTTTCTATTTATCTGGAATGTGATACAATAATTGGAATTCACAATTAGTTATGTGATAACTGAATGAATGTTATAAACATAGCAGTTTAGTCTCACTTGATCGGTTGCCACGGAATTTTGATGTGATCAAAAGTCCGTCGCAATCACGTAGTGTACGCGGATACTCGCCGGGTAAACTTAATAGACAGCCTCACTCCATAGCCCCGACCAAGTGACCGTAGGAGAACCCCGTCGCCGAAAGCATCCGTTTGGGTGCTCCCGGTAGCGGTGTTCCGCCTTGGTGCACTTCGTCGACGGTATCGGGGGTGCGGCCGTCTACTAAAGTTTGCGACGAGCATTCGATCATGACGTCGGGAATCTTGTTGAATTGCCCGACCTGATATTGAAAAGAGTTTTCGATAATGAGACTAAAATGCGGGGTTTATAATTGTTAGGCATGCGATGTCTAAGGAATTCATTTGGTTAGGCATGCGATGTCTAAGGAAGTTGCGGATTTCAACTGTTGTAGTTTTACACTTTCTTTTTTGTGACCGTAAGCGTAGTATGTGGTGTATCGCCGGCTTCGTTGCTATACATCAACGACAATCGGGATACGCATACTTGCTTACGTTGATGATATGTGATATTATGTGTTGCTGTGATATGTTATATTGGATCGTCGCGTTTTGAATAGCCGGGGGTTTTATGTGAGATGAGAGTTTTTCTTTTTCATTCATGTAAAATTCATTTGTATGTAATATTCTTTTATTGGGGCACTTCCAGGTAGCGGAAGTTGTCACCGTTGTATATTATTTACTTTTCCGCATTAGGTAGACCCAAGGCGGGGAGCACAAGTAACCGGGTTCTAGGGTCCAGTGGGAGACCATCTCGAGGAGTCGAGACCGGGTCTCCTAACCCTAGAATTGGCAGTGTTACTTGCCGCTCTCGTAGGGGTCTAGGGATGTGGGTTTGGCTATTCATCGCGACCGTGGAATCCGTGTTTTATACAGGCTCGTATTGAAAACACGGACGTCCTAGTATATCCAATATTTCATATATGTTCTTCTGCTGCAATGTTCTGTGATGAGATCATATTACTGCCTGAGACGAATGTTTATATATTATATATATGAGATATATGTTATATTGCAGATTTCGTTTCAAAAGAGATGCTTGTGAAGCATAATTAAAATGGGACTTCATTAATGAGATTAATGAAATAAAAGAAACCTAAGATGTTGTAGAAACTTGTTTATAAAAACTGGTAGCTACAGTTCTTGCTTTGCATCGCGGTGTTCCTTGTAGAACATACTGCACCTTATTCGATAGGGAAAGGACCGAGATCCCTTCACCGGGAGTGACTCCTTTAGCAATAACTGGCAGATGCTACAAATTCGGTTTGTCTTTTGATTGCTTCTATAGTTTCTGCTTTGCACAGCGGTATATATGATATATCCTGCACCTTATTCGATGAGGAAAGGGCCGACGATCCCTTCACCGGGAGTGACCCCTTTAGCAAAACTAGAAAAGCCTCAAAAACACTCCATTTAAAATCACTCGATTCTACAACGATATCAAGTTCATTACGCAATAGGTTTTCAGAAAAACCTGTCGTAGCTCTCCGTCATTTCAGATAAGTTGTATATAGTATTCGTGCTGCATTTGTTGGCTTTCGTCAAGGTGCAGTGTGCGGTAGCTATATGCTCCTTATCTGCTAGCATACAATGCGATTGGATTAGGGTAGTCGTGCGGCTTTGTTGGCTTTCGTCAAGGGTCGTGCGGGTGGGTTTAATTCAATCAAGAAATGTACGGGTTGAACTTGACTAGCGGGCTATGGTTTGTTGGCTTTCGTCAAGGTCATAGCACGTTAGGGGCAAAATATTATTGGGAATTTCAAGTGTTGAAATTTGCAATGAGATTGCATACCTTCTATGAGATAGTTGGATCCCAATACCCACTGCGAGTAAGAGTTACTCCTGGGAGAGTTTTATACATTACAATTAGTCGATCAAGTAGGTGTCTAGAAAGGTGTTTACGGGGTTACGCCTCTGGGAAAACGAGGTTTACTGTAATTAGGTTCGTGCGAAAGCACGGGGGACCTCCCTCAAAGTACCGACACTGGCCTGGCTGAAAGATTGGCGAACTTGTAGCGTGTAATTAATCCCGGCTAGTCTTTCCTTTTAGGGTTTGAAGGAAGATTTGATTAAAACAGTGGGAGACATCCTGATTAGATATATTAGATAACCAATCTGATCTTGCAAGAGCATACGCTGAGTGTTTTCTTCTCTCTCTCTCCAGATAGCGACCATATCACGCCTTAATCAAGATAATAAAACGGATAAATTGACTGAACCCGCTTGTTATACTGAGCTGGGGAACGTTGGTCCCGCTCCAACTTATAATTGTTATAAGACAGAGCAAGAAATTGGGGAATACCAGATTTCCCGTGCCGCCCAAACGAAGAAAGTGCATGTTGATGCATCATCTTCGGGTGTGTTCATTATAGAGAACTGTTTCTCAGTATCCTTTACGTCCTGGGTATGTGATACCGGATCAGGATCCCGTAAATGTAATCTGTTACATGGGCTACAGATAGGTAGAGAACTGAGAACGGGTGATAAGTTTCATGAGACAGAAAACGGTGCAAGTGTTGCAGCCAAGTCTGTTGGTCACTGTCACCCTGTATTACTAGAATACATTGATTCTGAACAAATGTTATTAGATACCGAACCTGATATACAAAATCATATCAGTCTCTTTATTAGTAAAGAAAGGATATAATTTTGTATTGTTGGATAATGTTTTGAACATTTCCTATATCAAGAGTTGATCATTTCAGGCACGTTATCTAAAAGCATTGATGTTCTAAATCAAACTACAGTTCTTAGTATACGGAACACACATAAGAAGAAGAGTTCAGAAATGAACGAATCCTTCTTGAGGCATTGTAGACTAGGTCATATCAATGCGATCCGACTGGCTGAAGTTACATATAGATGCATATTTAAATTAGTTTGAATTTACATCTTGTGAAACTTGCCGGTCATGTCACAAAGATAAGATGACCACAGCTCTGTTTGTTGGAAACAGAGAAAGAGTTAGAGAACTTTTGGGATTGATACATGCTGATGTATGAAAGTCTCCTGTCTACACATGCCAAGACTGGTTCTTTGTACTTCATTACATTCTCTGATAATCTCTCAAGATTCAGACATATGTTCCTGTTGAAACATAAATCCGAACCTTTTGAGATATTCACAGAATATAAGTTAGAAGTAGAGAACCAAAATACGGGTATAAGTATTATGTCCATTGATGTGATCAAGGAGGAGAATACTTGAGCACGGAATTCCTGGACTATTCTAAAGGAGAATGAGATTCTCTCTCAGCATTACTCCTTCGAATACACCATAGCATGATGGTATATCGAGGCGGAGCAATAGCACCCTATGTGATACGGTGTGCTCTATGATGAGTACTACTGAGTTTCTTATTTCCTTTTGGGAGTTATGCACTTGAGAAGCTGCATACCTATTGAATGTGGATTCAATAGTTACCAACGAACCTCAGCCTCTCCGCCGATCTAGTAGGGTTCCTCACCCACCTGAGAGATACTTCGGTTTCTCTATGACAGTGGGAGCGAGGATTGCATCATGAGATGATGACCCAACTAGTTTTCGGGCTGGCCATCAGGAGTGCGACTCTGTAAGAATGGCTGGATGCTTATCGATCTGAGATGGAATCCTTATACACCAACAAAGTATGGACTTTGGTTGCTTTATCTGAAGGGTTAGATCCCCATCAGGAGCAAGTATATCTTGAGAAGATTACTTGGTGTACATGGAAAAGTTGAGACTTTCAAAGCTATGCTTAAGTCCATCCGGATCCTACTTGCCACGGCTACATACCATGACTACGATATCTGGTGGTTGGGTGTCATGACTGCTTTTCTAAATGATGTTTTAGAAAAGAGTGTCTATAAGTACACAACCAGAGGGCTTCGTAGACAGTGGGAGCAGCGGAAACGTGTGCAAGATGTTTTATATGATAAAACAGGCATCGCGGAGTTGGAACATCTGTTTTGATGTGGTAGTCAAAGAGTTTGACTTCATCAAAAATGGTAGATGAACCTTGTATATACAAAAAGGTGGTAGAGAGTATGGTGGTGATCTTCGTAGAGTACGTGGATGGCATACTCTTGATAGGGAAAGAGTTTCCTATGCTACGCTCGGTCAATCTCCGCTTATCACAAGGATTCTCCATATAGGATCAAAGTGATACCTCCTAAATCCTGGGTTTTGGATCTATGAGATAGATCTAATTGGATGTTAGGATACTCACTAGTTGTAGTGAGATGGTATCAATCGATCCTGGGGAGAATCACTGGAAAGGTTCCAGACTGATAAGGACGACTGAATGTCAGTCGCAGGCATTGTCTATACCCTCAGTGGAGGGACGGTATGTTGGAAGAGTTCCAAGCAAGATACCGTGACATACTAGACGATTAAAGGCAAGGTACATCGTTACAAAGGATGCTACCAAAGAGGCAGTCTGGATATATATAAGTTCATAAGATGAACTTCGTTCCTACCATTGTGTGACAATGGAGTTGTGGCTTTTAGCCAAGGAACTACCGTCCCATCAGAAATCCAGATATAATTCTTAGGCAGTATCACCTGATCATGGAGATGGTTGATCTCCAGGGAGATCGAGGTTAGGAGAGTAGACACAGAGGACAACAGCGCGGATCCACTCACAAAGGCCTTTTTCCCAGTAGAGACTTTTATGGGATGGTTGAGTATGAGATACTTCAACCGCAGCTAATTGTTGGGTATGCGATACCATAACAGATGGCCCTAGTGCAAGTGGGAGATTGTTAGTTATATGTATTCCCTAGAGGCCATTACTGTACATACGATGTATATTGTAGTGGATGCTAGGACATATATAAGGAGGACTTTCTTGCTCGACATGATAGTATGCTATCTGGTTGTACTTTATCTTAACATGTACCCTGATTGTCTCTATGTTACATGTTGATAAAGCCCTTAGGATATGTACTCGACTACTGGGACTATGATGAGATCATACTAGTGGGGCTACGGTAGTCGGTGAGTACATCCTATAAACTGTTCCTAGTCGAGGGTGTATCGAGACAGGGCATCGATGCACCAGAGTAGACTAGCGTATACGCATCTTGACCCATATGATGGGCGATGGATGATCCCATATCCATCGGTGTTTGACATCAAGGATGGTGTACGGGTGCTCAGTGGAGACTGGGTACACTGGACGGACTCGCCGAGAACTCCTAGATGGTATTATACCATACGTCAGATGGCAGTTCTCTGGTGACACTGGTACAGAGTAGTCTGTTGACCCGAGATCGTCATAGAGTCTTGTGTGGTTCCCACTGTGCTTTGATTTCCATCATACCACGTCCAAGAGGGCGTGCAAAAAGGTGGCTTTTGGGTACAGTCCCGAATCATATGGAGGCAATGAGCGATAGGAGGGGATTCGTCTCTCCCGGTATAGGGAGTTGATGTTGTGCTGTGTTCGATTGGCTATAACCGGAAATCCCTGGCCAGGGTTGCTGAGATTTACTGGTAAGTGTTATCAGTAGTTTCTCGAACTGTTATAGACCTCAAATCGACACGACTTATCGAGCTACTGGGGTCTGACGTTTACCACCCCTAGGCGAGATATGCGACATATCAGACGACGAGACCGGACTGTACGGGAGTGTTACTGTTTGGATCCACAGGAGAAAGTACAGGCTTGCTTGTTGATCTTCTGAGCGCTCAATACCTGGGTAGCTGTTACGTTTAGCTGACCGCTTGCAGCTTGTGGGTGTTTGATATGATCATCACCTACTGCCGGCGTATTGACGATTCTTTAGAGTCCTACACAGAGGTTTCTTGACTCAGGCAAAACGGAGTAGGAGCACATATGTGATATGTGCGGGACCGAGGATAATGCGATATGTGATACCGTATTATATTCTCGCGATATTTGATATCAGCCGGGTCGTCGGATCAAGTGTTGATTCGATGAATCGGTACGGATAAATATTAGCCGGTTATATGCGATATAGCCGGATTGTCGGATCAAGTGTTGATTCGATAATTTAATGTATAATAATATATTTGATATATTAAATTACATTAACTAATATATGCTCACTAAATGATTCTTTTTCTCACTCGGGTAATGCATTGATATATATGCGATATATGTTAAATGTATTATTTTATTTTGTTGCAATAAATATTGTATATGTGATATATGATATTGTAACATGATATGATAAATAATGCAACTTGTTTAGTAGAGATTAAACATGGTTAGGGTGTGATTAGGGTTAAGACTTTCTAGAAGGTTCTAGAAGTTTTCTTTCTTTGTCTTTGTTAAGATATTATGCTAGATATTTCAAAACCCTAACCAAACCTTTAACCCTAGTAAAATCTCTACAAGAGTTAGCTTGACCAAGGTTGCATTATCTATCATATTATTTCCTTTACTATTCATCACAAAAAGAATATTCATTATTCATCATCTTCTTCCTTCTTCTTTCAAGCTTGAAATGGTTTCTAGCTTTGATTTTGTGATGGAAATATGTGAGAAAAATATAAATAAATAGAGCAAAATTCCTACTTCATCATCCTCATCTTCACTTGCCATTTAGATGAGGGTGTTCACATCATTTGATGAGTGTTAGCTTGTGTTAAAGAAACTTCGACGTAGATCATCTTAGTATCGAAGATCGGAAGCAAAGGTTGCATCTTTCTCTTCGTGGAACCTCTCGAGAGTCCGGATCCCGATGATCGCAGCGAAGGGACCACAACACGGAGCATATGAAGTGAAGGACCGGATCTACAAAGGTTGTAATCCCTCTCACTTAGTGTTAAATTGTTTAGCATGCAGTTTTCGCCTAATCTCTAGTTTAAAGTTCCGTATTCGGGTTGTTCGGCACGGCTAAATTTTTATTCGGGCATGGTTGATGCCTCGTAGACCCTTGTGCGCGTGCCCAGCAACCCTACACATGGTAGTCCATAAGTACATCCTTCAAAGTCCCTAGTCGTGGGTGTATCGAGACGGGGCATCGATATACCAGAGTAGACTAGCGTGTACCTTCTCGACCCATACAGATGGGAGATGGATGATCCCATATCCATCGGTGTTTGACATCAGAGATGATATACGGGTGCTCAGTAGAGACTGGGTACACTGGACGGACTCGCCGAGAACTCCCAGATGGTATTATACCTTACGTCAGATGGCAGTTCTGTGGTGACACTGGTACAGAGTAGTCTGTTGACCCGAGATCGTCATAGAGTCTTGTGTGATTCCCACTGTGCTTTGATTTCCACCTTACCACATCCAAGAGGGCATGCAAAACGGTGGCTTTTGGGTATAGTCCCGAATCACATGGAGGCAATGAGCGATAGGAGGGGATTCGTCTCTCCCGGTATAGGGAGTTGATGTTGCGCTGTGTTCGATTGGCTATAACCGGAAATCCCTGGCCAGGGTTGCTGAGATATACTGATAAGTGTTACCAGTAGTTTCTCGAACTGTTATAGACCTCATATCGACACGACTTATCGAGCTATTGGGGTCTGACGTTTACCACCCCTAGGCGAGATATGCGACATATCAGACGATCAGACCGGACTGTACGGTAGTGTTACTGGTTGGATTCACTGGAGTGTGAGCGGGCTTGCTCGTCGATCTTCTGATCGCTCAATACCCGGGTGGCCGTTACGTTTAGCAGACCGCTTGCGGCTTGTGGGTGTTTGATATGATCATCACCTGCTGCCGGCGTATTGACGAGTCTTTAGAGTCCTACACAGAGGTTTCCTGGCTCAAGCGAAACGAAATAGGAGCGCATATGAGATATGTGCGGGACCGAGAATAATGCGTGTATGTGATACCGTATTCCATTCTCGCGATGAATGTATCAAATGGTTATATGCGATATAACCTAGTTATCGAATCGATGGTTGATTCGATAAGCCGATACATTGAATACTAGTCGGTTATATGCGATATGACCGGATCGTTAAATCAAGTGTTGATTTAATGATTTATTGTATAATTATATATTTGATATATTACTTTGCATTAACTAGTATTGGTTCACTTTAAATGGATTTTCTCACTTCGTTGTACAAGTTGTATATGTGATATACTTTTTGTACAAATGTTTGTATCATGTTTGATGATACATGCATATTTGGTTAAGTGTATAGAATTAAACCATGGTTAACTTAATGATTAGGGTTTTGCTTTTTCATTTAATTATTTGTTTATTCCTTTTGGATATTAATAAAAGCATAAAAAGAAAAGGAAAATGGTTTCTTTATTTTAATTTCTTTCATGAAGCTTTTTGAAGCTTCATGAAGCTTTGACCAAGTGACCATTTTGTCTTGTTCTTTTAACCCTAACCATTCTTATAACCTTAGTTAGTTCTCTACACTTGACCATGGTTTATTATATGATAAGTATTATTTTCTTTTAAACTTATCATAACATTCTTCTTCTTCTTCATCTTCTTCTTCCATGAAGAAGCTTACTTCATCAATGGTGATTGATGAAAACAAGTGAGAAATCCAATTCTAAAGTCTACCCACTTCCTATTTCTTCATCCTCTACCTCTTGCCAAGTAGTAGAGTGTGTTTTCTTCACAAGTTTCTTGACTTGGTGAAGTTGGAGCTTGATCTAGCGATGCCTCGACGTAGATCATCTTCGGCACGTCGTCGATGACCTAGCCCGCCATTTCTCCGATGAAGCCGACGCTTGAGCCCGGGATTCATTTTGGACAGCGGAGAGACATCATTGCGGAGCTATGGAGGTGGAGCACCGGATCTACAAAGGCTGTATTTCCGTTCACTTAGTTAATTTGTTAACTAGCTCGTTTTGTCGCCTAAACTTCTAGCCAACGATCTTCTTAGGGTTTCTCGGCACCGTTAAAATTGTAAATTGGCATGGTTGATGCCTTGTGAGACCTCTAGTGTGTGCCTAGGAACCCTACACCCATTTTTCTCCAGTAACCTTATAATTCCTTTCTTGTTATTTTAGAGGTCCTTGAAAAATTTTTAGGGCCTGTTTTAAAATCGACAGAAACTTAGTGATATCGATGTTTTTTCCGGTTCGTTTTGCGTTCGAAATTCATACGACTTTGCTAATGAGTTAATTATTGTTTAGCGAGGCTCTGATACCACTGTAAGTCGATGTACAACACCCCACGACTAGCGGGAAAGCGGTATAATGAAAAACGATCTTGTTCTGTGCATAAACATCGACTAACCGAGAATCTTTGCTAAACTATAACTAAGAAGAAACATAGAAGTTGTGAACTACTATGATAAGTGATTATACCTAATGAACCGTGTCCTTCTCCTTTTCGTTATCCACGTCCTTCTCGGCCTCCTCCACGTAATAGATGATCCGCCCGAGAGCTATACTCCAAGCTTCACCTCTAACTTGAGGTAACTGGGTTTCTTAAAGTGCTAATCTAAATAACCTAGGTAATATAGAGAAGTGTTATGGATTAAATAGACTTTTCTAATCCTTGGTCTCAACACATGAGAGGGGAGGATTAGGGTTTGAAGAGAGAGAGCTTGAGGAGAGAGAAGGTGAGCAAGAGAAAATAGTTTAAATGAACTCATTTGAATATATATGAAGCATAATGTTTTATGAAATAAATAAATAAAATCATTTAACAACCATGCTTCATTCATTCATATGAGTGATTCATCTCATGAGTCATTAGATCAATAAATGATGCATTAACTCCATGGATGAATCACACAAATGAGTCATTAACACAATAAATGCAAATGCCACCTTAACCCTCAAGTCACCATCCTTCTAGAAGCTTGTTCATATCAGATTTTTGCATTTTTATACCGCCCAATTTTTATCACATTGCTTATCGGTAGGTACTCTTGAGCCGTGTTTGCTAGTTAATTGCAGGATACAGGTTCTCAGCTCTAAACAATGAAATTCATGGAAAAGCACAACAAATTCCGGATTACTGCCAACCACAGATAAAACACGGGTCTCCGCTCTCTATCCGTATGTTGCCGTACACCAGTTTAAGGGACAAAATGGCAAATCGATGTCATTTTCATGCACAAAGCTCAATATCAACATAAGATCCAACATATCTACGCGGTGCTCGAGGAAATCATGGCAAAAGATCCACATCACATCACCTTTTGTTCTGCTGAAATTCTGGAAAAATTGTGAAGAGTTTCTGAGAAAAAACATATACCACACTGCATACAACAACAAACAGGAGAAAACCACCAAGTTTCATGGCCTAACTCTACTAAAGGGCCGCGGTTCCGCGGCATAAGCATGCTTAGGCCACGGAACCGCGGCCGTACGGGCTCCTTAGTGGACGATATTTCAGGGGTATTTTGGTCATTCTATATGGAGGCAGTTTGTTGCCCTAGGTTTCCATTTCCCTGCCTATAAATAGTCCAAAACTTGCCAAAGCCAAGGGTCCTCATTCTTGTATTTAGATTTTAGAATACATGTGTTGTTCTTCTTCCTCCTCTCATCTCTTCTCCATTAAAAACTTGTAGTGAGCTTTTGTGAGTGAAGAATGAATAAAGGAGTTCTTGTTCTTACCATGCTTATCTTGTTGTAATTGTTAATTATAATTGCTTTTATTTTTCATTTGTTAATCTAGTTGTTGTTATTTGTTGTTTGTTTCTTTCTTGTTCTCTTTTTCTTTATCCTTAAACAACAATGATGCTTAAGCTTGATCCTTGCCAAAGTGAGGTCTCAAATAGCTAGTTGTAATCTTCTAACCTCTTTCTTTCTATCTTCCTCCTTTTGTTTTATTTTCTTTTTTCTATAATGGGTGAGTAGTTTTCATACTTGTTAGGGTAGGATAAGGAAAGTTTGAGAGAAGGAAATCTCTCTCACTCTTTTCTTGCCCAACATCTTGATTCGGACTCCCGTTAATTGAACCACAATCCGCTCCCTACGGCACCCTATCCTACCTGATAGCGGTGATTCCTTAGTGAGACCTGTTGTGGTTGAATTAACCGGAGGTTGAGGCTAAGAGCCAAGAACGGACGGACAAGCACCAAAAGGAAGAACTTATGCGTTGGAAAGCCTAGCTTATACTCGCAAGTTCCTTCCTAGTCGTGCTAATCCCCGTTGTTTCCGATTACCGTAACACCGATATTAAGAGTGGCAACGAAAAAAGTGAGCGACTCCTAACTCAAACTAACCTAATCATAACCCTAACAAGCTCTCTATATATATCATTTTAGCACATAGTTAATCTAAAAACAAACCTGGACATTTGGACTTAACTCGTTAAAAGCACATAGAAAAAGATTCCCATCTCCTTACAGACGACCCGTACTCAACCGGCTAGCTACAAGCGAAACCGTCTTGATTGCGGTAATTAACTAAGCACGCAAAAACTCTACCAATCAAAGCTTCTCGCGAAATTATGAGAACGCCCCTCCTATCCGTGAAAACACGGAAAAACTTTAGACTGTATAAATCCAATAACCTGATACTAGAAACTGGCTTAAACCAAAGCCGGCTAGTAAAAACTGTCCGAATGTCGTACGTGCGTAAACACACGTATGCGTCCGAACACTTGTCATAAAACCATACGACCTCTATATCGTTTCGCCCGGAGCAGGGAAACTCTCTGTGTGGGACTCTAAAGACTCGACTACTACGCTGGCAGTGGGTTTAATCACAGACCGCAAGCGGCACTAGCTGTACGTAACGGTCCCCAGGTAGATGTCGATAAGAAGGCCGATGAGGAAACCCATCCGAACTCCTACTGAGTCTGATGTGACAATCTCCGTACTGTCTGGTCTGTTCGTCTAAGACTATCGCATATCGGGCCTAGGGGGCGGCAAGCGCCAGTCCCCTAATAGCAGTATAAGTCGTGTCGGAGCGTAGCCCATTACACTCTGAGAAACAACTGGAACTTACCAGTAAATCTCGCTTGCCCTGGCCAGGGACTTTGCGTAATGGCTCTCTGACACAGCGCGATATCAACTCCCAATACCGGGAGAGACGAATCCTGTCTAACCGCCGCTGCCTCCAAGTGCTCGGGACTGCACCCAACTGCTACCTGTTTGCACTACTCCTTTGAGCCGTGGTAGGGTAGCAATCTAAGAACAGTGGGACACACTCGAGGCGAAGTAGCAGTGTCAAGTCTGCGGACTATGCTGTACTCATGTCACCTGGGAACTGTTAACTGACGACGGGTATAATACCAACCAACAGTTCCCCGTGAGTCCTATCCGGTGTACTCGTAACCCAACGAGCACCTGCATACTATCTCCAGTACGACGTACTGACGGCTGTGGGACAGACCATCTCCCCAACTGGGATGAGAAACATACACACTAGTCTACTCCGGAGTATCGATGCCCTGTCTCGATAATCCTACGACTAGGGACCTGAAAAGGATGTGCTTGTAGACTGCCCAGCCCCCACTAGTTGTTGGTGATAGTGCCCTCAGAGTCAATTATTGGATCACAGGCACGTGATTGCAATGATTGAGGGAGGACCTATCCCGGTAGGACAGTCTTACCCAAGATGATAGTATGCTATCTGGTTTATCCTTATCATCGTGTACTGCTTTAGGTGACCTTACAGGTCACTATTGCACGTTGATAGAGCCCCTAGGATTCTTGCTTGACTGCCAGCAGTATGAGGGCGATCATATACGTGGGAGCTGGTAGTCTATAAGCACATCCTTAAAAGGTCCCTAGTCGTGGGAGTTTTGAGACAGGGCATCGATTCTCCAAAGTAGACTAGTGTATACAGTCGAGACCTCGACGAGGGGCGGTGGCCGGTCACACAAGCCACTGGTGTCAGTTGGTTCACCTAAGATGTATACAGGTGCTCATTGGGTTATGAGTACACCGGACAGGACTCGCCGGGAACCTGCTAGTTGGGTTTATACCAGACGTCAGATAGCAGTTCCCTGGTGACATGTGTACAGGTTAGTTCATCGACCTGGGATCGTCATTTGTCTCGTGCGAGTTCCTACTGTGCTTTGATTACTACCCTACCACGGCTCAAAGGAGTCGTGCAAACAGGTTTTAGTTGGGTACGGTCCCGAGCCACATGGAGGCAGTGAGCGGATCTGCAGGGGTTCGTCTCTCCCGGTATTGGGGGTGAGGTAGCGCTGTGTCGAGGAGAGCCAGAACATGAAAAGTCCTTGGCCAAGGCAGGAGATTTGCTGGTAGGTATTCCAGTAGTATCTCAGGGTGTTCTGGGCTGCACTCCGAAACGACTTATACCGTTTTTGGGGGTCTGACTTTTACCAACCCCCTAGGCCCGCCATGCGATGCTCATAGACGAACGGACCGGACTGTACGGATATTGTCACTGACAGGCTCAGTAGGGTGTCAGGATGAGTTCTCTCATCGACGTCCCTTTTGGTCAATAGCTGGTGGCCCGTCACGTATTGGCTTATACCTCTGACGTGCTAGTGGTTAAATCCACAGCCATAGTATTGACGAGTCTTTAGAGTCCACCACACTTTCAGTTACTCAAGCTTTCGGGCGAAACGCTGTAGAGGCCGTATGGAGATATGGCAGGGTCCGATCAGATACGTGCGGTATTGCACGGATCAGGATCGGACGGTTAGTACTAGAGGCCGTATGGATATATGGCAGGGTTCGATCAGATACGTGCGGTATTGCACGGATCAGGATCGGACGGATATTACTAGCCGGCTTTGGTTTAAGCCGGATCCTAGTATAGTACAGTGTAGATTTTGTCTCATTGCATTTGTATCCGGTAGGAATACAGATGCGGGTGTGTATGCACAGTATCGGGTTTTTCCTGTAATTTATTACGGGACCAGTTTTCTGGAGTTGCCAGTTTGCATTCCGTTCCGGCCGGTTTTCCTTTGTTCTTTCCCAGCCGGACTTTTCCGATGGAGGGGGTTATTTGCAAGTTTGCAAATAACTTATTGAGGAGGGGTTTTATGCATTTGTGGCTTCATGATATGATTATCATCATGAGATGCTTTATCCATCTTTTCCTTTGTATTAATGGTGATTAGAGTTGATTAGATTTGGAGTTGACATGGTTATCATTGCTTTGGATGTGGTCACCCTCCACCTTTTACTACACTCACCTCCCTCATGTTTTATTCATTCTCTCCACCATTTCAAGATAGGGGGCCGGCCACATTTTTGAGGAGAGGAAGAGAGAGAGTTTCATTTAGATGGTGGCACATATTTCTTCATCTCATTCTTCTTGTTTTAGAAAAATGAAAGCACCATTTTTCCTTAACCTCATTCCTCCATCACCAATGGCAACTTCACTACCCCAAATGAGACAACCATTCTACACTAGCCTACAGCAAATCTTGGGCACGTCGACTTGCCAGCTTCGTGCCCGAGTTGCCTCGGTATAGAGGCGGGAGCCCGTAAAAGATGCAGGCGATGTGGTGCCCTTCCGGCGAGGAGGCGACGACCGGAGTTTCCGCAGGAGATCGGGACGACGACGAGAAGACCGGAGGACTCGGATCACTCGGTATATCTCTAACCCGTCTTGTAGTTAGCTAGATCTAGTTTAATGGCCCGATCCGGGTGTTTAGTGCGCGGTGGTGCCGGTTTGCTAAGTTTGCAAAATTAAAGTTTTTCGCTTCCGCATTTTTAGCGTCGGATTGGCGGCCGGGGCGCCGCCGTGCACTTACAGTGGTATCAGAGCCTCGCCATTAACATAGTCTAGCTTTGTTTAATGTGTTTGCATTTCCGATCGACCAAAATTCCAAAAACCCGCGTTTTCTTCACATCAATTTTCTGTCGATTTTTTTCTGGCTCGAAAATTTTTTCAGGTTGTAGAAAAGTGATGTACTGAAAGTTGTAAGAACACTGGAAAAATTTGGTGCCCTGATCCTTCCGTACGACCGCGGAACCGCGGCCATAACCCCTCTTTGGCTGCGGTTCCGCCGCAGGAATGTGGATTCATGTCATCATTTTTTTGCAGTGGGCTTGTGGGCTGAAAATAGGGGTTTTGGTATACTTTGTTTGGGCCCAGAATTTCTGTGAGTGCTACAGTATTGCTTGGGGGCCCACTTGGTAAAATTTTATCGATCGGATATTTTAAACACATTATTTCACAGTATTTACATTATATCTGCGACCGTGAAAGTCACTCGATCGGTAAATCATGTCTAACTGCTATAGCCCGGTTAGACGGATTTGCGAACGTGACTTTCACGTTGATGTTCTGTGTTATGCTGTGATGTTGCGGATCGGTCGTGGGGGATAGCCTGGATGCAATGCTAGTACAGTTTTTGTTATATTATGTACATTTGATATTGCGGGGCGAGCGTCCGACATGTGGACTGCCGTCACTGCCTGATTGTATTATTATTTTGGGGCATGACCAGGTTGCGGTCGATGTATCCGTTGTATGTATATTTTACTTTCTGTACTAGGATTACCCCGCGGAGGGGTGCACGGATAGCCGGGTTCTGGAAGGCAACAAGCCCACATCTCATGGCATTGAGACGGAGGGGGCTTCACTCTAGGATTGGCGGGCTATTCGCCGCACTCGTAGGGGGTACAGGTTGACCCAGGAGGGGTGCCCAAGTTACCGGATTCCGTGAAGTGTCGGGTGGTCCATTCACGTTGCTGAAGGGGGCTGCCTCGCTTCAGGTTTTGGCGGGTAACTTGCCGCGCCCGTAGGAGTCTAGGATTTCATTGCACAGGCTATCCACACGACCAGGGGAACGTCGGGTTTCAGTAGTGGCTCTGTGAAACCCGGGGATCCCAGATATCTGTATTGTTCTGTGATGCTGTACATTTCTGTGATGTTGCATTTTGTCACGCCTTGAGCGAAATATTATATATATTGGTATATATATATTAGTAGATGTTGTATATGTTTTACATCCACGCTAGTCCAGTCCCCGCTCTGTCGTTAGTTAGCTAACCTAACGGGTAATGACGGGACCCAGTGGCGAATGCGGATGGCATATACGTACATCAGTATATTTTCGTTCTTTGTGGTGTGATCAATTGATGGGACTGCGTTGATTCGGATCAATGCAAGTTAAAACAAACCTAATCTGATATTGTTGGAACACTTTTCAAAAAGCTGTTATTGCAAGGACGTTCTCTTTTGTTTTGCATCGTGATATTCATTTGGAATATCCTGCTCCCCAGTCGACGAGGCAAGGGCCGAGATCCCTTCACCGGGAGTGACCCCTTGGACAAAAAGTTTGCGTCAGGGCAATAACTTCACTATAGCCGATTGCTTTTGCTTTGCATCGTGGTATTCATTTGGAATATCCTGCACCCCATTCTACGGGGAAAGAGCCGAGATCCCTTCACCGGGAGTGACCTCTTTAGTAAAGGTTTTCGTCACTATATTTTCTAAAAAGCTATCCGTTCCTTCAACGATATCAAGTTCATTACGTTAAAGGTTTTCGCCAGAAACCATTCGTAGCCCTCCGTTGTTTCATGTGGGTAGTCAATAGTATTCAAGCTGTGTTTGTTGGCCAAAGTCAAGGCACAGTGTTTGGTAGCTGTTGGTTATTCATATGCAGCATAGATAGATGCGTTGGTTTGGAACAGTCGTACTGCCTTGTTGGCCAAAGTCAAGGGTAGGTACGGGTGGATTCAAATCAACCTGGAGAATGACGAGTAGAACTTGACATGTGACTTATGATTTGTTGGCCAAAGTCAAGGTCATAAGAGCATGGGGTAAAAATCACATCGGGAGTTTCAAAAGAACTGAAACTTGCCAGATATGCGCATACCTTCTGGAGTGTGATGACGTGAGCAGATTCCGTCACGTTATCATGCAATGATAGTTGGATCCCGATTCCCACTGATGAGTTGGTTTACTCCTCGGGTGATCTCGACTAATTCTTCTTTCAGGTTTGGAGGAGAATTTGACGGTACAGTGGGAGGTTTCCAGATTAGATTAAGTGATAACCATTCTGATCTAGGATAGAGTGCACGCTGAGTGTTTCTTTTCTCTCTCTCTTTGGCAGCGACCATTGACCCGACCCTAAGACAATGACTCAGTGACCAAGTTGACCGAACCTTCTTTAACACTGGCTTTTAGATTGTCAGAGTTGCAAACCTCATTGCTACTCCTACTTTGACCCTTTTCTCCAGGACACCCCGTATTACTACGAACGTCCACTTCCATTGGACAAAACCATCGTATGGTTAGATACGAACTCGAAGGAATTCGAGGATGGTTTCCGGTTCTGGAGAAAACGGATAGGACTATTCAGTTGTCTTTTCCTTTTACATTCTCTCTCAGATTGCGAGTACTCCTTGGCTTAGGAGATAGTACATCTATTACGCAAATTGGATAGTCTTCTTCCAAACCTTAGGCTGGTGCCGAACGGTGGGGAATGAAGAATACCAATTAGCCTAAACGGTGTACAGAAGGTATTAAGTAAAGACAAAGAAAGGGATTAGTAAGAGGGCAAAGTAAATTGCGACTGTTATTCACGACCATACCAAATATTTCTTCGCCAATCCTAAATCACCTTTGTATTTCTCCAGGACACTCCGTATCACTACGAAGATCCACAGTTTATTTGGATATTCCATCGTATGGTTATATACGAACTCGAAAGGAACTTGTTCCAGTTCGGAGATGGATTATGGTTCAGGAGAAATAGGAATAAGGTTTATTCGGTTGTCTTTTATCTTCACCTTCTCTCGCGTTGCGAGTGCTCCTAGGATTAGGACAGTACACCCATTTTGCTTATTGGATAGTCTTCTTCCAAACCATAGGCTGGTGCCGAACGGTAGGGAAGGAAGAAAACCATTTGGCCTAAAGGGGTGTACAGAAGGTAATGACTAAAGACATATAAAGGGATTTGGAGAGGTGGCAAAGAATTATACGGTTACAGTTGTGAATCTGGATAATGGAAGAGGCATTACTAGGAATACCAGGATACCCCAACGAAACATTTCAATGTTTCAGTTTCACTGTGTACTGTTAATGGAAAACTGATTTCCCGATTACACACTTACTCCAGGGTATGTATTTACTAGGTATGATTCTCACATCTGTATGGTTTTACAGATGATGAGTGGGAGTAAGTTATTGGGAATTGGGTGATCATCCTCATTATATCGGGATTCGTTGTAATCGGTGATATTTGAGGAAGTCACCTGGGTTGTTTGCCGGTCGACAAATATTTGGTTTTGAATATCCGCTTTTATGCACCAATTTCAAATTGATATATCTGTACGTCTATTTTTATAGAGTGAGATATACCTTTTTGAAATTATGTCTACGACATTTACCTATATCAGCGGATGGTTAGGTAAGGAGCATTAAACAGCGGTGTAATTCTTCTTAACCATAAGTACAGTTTTCAACCTACGACACACAGGGAATTAATTATTAGACTCAAGGGACTTATACAGAATATTGTATGTTGTCCAGGGTCCATCAGGACAGAGGGGTTGGTCCTCGTACTATATTCGGTTTACTTATGACTTCTCTAGTTTTTAGACAGGTGTTTCATGGAAACACAGGGTCCGAATTTTGAGAAGTTATAGGTATTTGAATAAAGTAGAGAACCAGATGTTGCAAGTATCGGGATTCTTCAAAGTGATCGAAGATGTAGATACTTGTGTATGGTATTCAGTTGATAGTAATGATTAAGAGAACTTGCTTTTCTTTCGGGTTACCCATAATTGGAAGCATTCCTAAGTTGAGTAACGCTGATCGACCTCCTTCCATTTAGTTGACATGCACTGGAGACAGCTGCATGATTTGAATCTGGTTCAATTAAATCAGTGCCTCTGGTTCTATATTGGATATAGAACAGTTCATATCTTAACGTTGTTAAGGTACGGGGAGTTGTCTGGCTTATGATTTAAACCAGACTCTGGATAACTCAAGGCACGTTTCTGTAATGGCTGTTTGTGGGTTGACCCAGGCTATGACGAGGGTTGATTTTCTACCATCTGGATGAACAATAGCGATATTGTTCTAGACTCGCCACAGTTTTATTAAAAATGTATTTTTTTCAGAAAACAGTAGTGGGAGTATGGTAGAACTGGAAGTGATTCCAGAACCACAAACGATTATTGAAGATTTGATAGGAACCTAAAGATTCAATCTAATTTGACATTCCATTGGCCACTCCGCAGATACGGTGGGTAACCTCAGGCACCCGAGAGGTACTCCGGTAGCCTCAAGGACGGTGACAGGGAGGTTCTTGTTTACCCAGACTTTCCATTATTGTTGTTCCAGATTGTGAGACCCGCCAGGAGGATGAGTATAGCGTCATTCTAAACTAGTTTTAGAAGTGCACGTCTATATGACTCTGGCAGAGGGTTGTCGTAGTCAGTAGGAGCAGCGGAAGTATTGGTGGTCATCAGGCTTATGTCTATTTATAGACTAAAGCAGATATAACGGAGATAGATCATCTATTTCTAATGTGACAGTCATAGGTTTGACTTCATCAGAATAGGGGATGGATCTGTTAAGAAGGTAGTATGGTGTGATGTCCTGGTATTTGTATGACATACACAGAGTAGGAAGTGATATTCCTATACTATGATCGGTTATTCTTTGGTTGTCACACGGTGGTTTCTCCACACAGGACTTGGATATTATATCAAACATACTGGTTGCTAGATCTATGGTTTTAGATCTAGATTTGGGTGGTTTCCCAATCAGGGTACTTAGACAGCATTCTAAGAGTATTTAGAATGGACGACTCCTGGCACGGTAGTGTACCTGCAGGTGATGGAATCACCCTCTCTAAAGATGTTTTACAGACTAAAGGGGAGAGGGATGTGCATGATTGACAGATCACTTGCTTAGGCAATTGAGTCAATCATGAGATGTCAAAGTACCACACCAGATGTTGTTCTTGCACTAGATGCAATAAGTTGACATTGATCCAAACCTGGAGAAACGGTCGGAAGCAGCTTTAGAATATAAGTGGATGTTCTAGGGATATGATAACGACGGCCTCATTCGAGAGACAGTTATCATTCCAGGCTTCCAAGGTGACCTAGACGACAAGGAGGTTGTCAGAGTTATAGTTTTTCCTTCTGACGAGGGGCAGTATTTTGGACAGGTGATCCAGGCAGATACTGAGGGAGGCATGGCGCAGAATACTGATTAAGTTCAGTTGACGATACAGTCTAAGAAGTTTGGATTTGGAGTTCATTTATGAGCTAGGTCCCATCAGACATCCAGACATATTCTAAGACAGGTATTGCTCATTTCGGGAGATGGCTTTCTCCGCGAACATGAGATATAGAGAGACATAGAAAGAAACGTCTAGGCGGATCCACTCACTGAGGCTATTCCTCGAACGCAATAGTTTCGCAAACGAGTTTTGTGAGACTGACAAGTAGAGGAGTTGGGTGTTCGGTATCACACGGGCTGTGAGTATGCGACATCGCAATAATTAGCCTTGAGTGCAAGTGGGAGATTGTTGGTGATAATGCCCTCAGAGTCAATTATTGGATCACAGGCACGTGATTGCAATGATTGAGGGAGGACCTATCCCGGTAGGACAGTCTTACTCAAGATGATAGTATGCTATCTGGTTTATCTTTATCATCTGTAATACCCAGCTTCTTATTATACCAATATCTGTATTTTGTATTCTTGAATTTTATTTAAGTTATTTAATTTTATTTCTCCCCATTTATACAAACCCATTTTTCCGGCCCAACTATTTATTCCCTCATTTTAATCCTAAACCCATTTCTTTCTCTAACAAATTCATTAGGCCCGGCCCTCATTTCTTTTTCTACATTTTCTTCATTCCCCAGCTCTCAGCCCAATCTTCCTCTATTTTGTTAAATTAATTATTTAACCTCCCTTGGCCCACAGCTTAAGCCCGCTGCCCGAGCCCACCTCCTCAAATTCTTCATTGAAGGAAATTCCTGCGCTGGCCCGGCCCATCCCTCTCTTTCTCTTCAATTTCTCTATATTTTCTTATTATTTCTTCAGCCCACTCCCTTGCGGCCCGTGACTCCTACCCGACCCGGCCCACTGCCCAACCTTCTTCCCAACGGCTACCCCCGCGTTTCCCGCTCCCTGCTCCCCGCGATCCGCCTCCTCCGCCCTCGCCCGCGCCTACGTCGCAGCGCCGTTACTCCACGACGTGCCCCCTCACGTTTCCCTCATCTTCCCTATCTCTCCCCCCGCGTGATCTCTGGTTCCCCCACTCTTCTCTTTCCCTCGCTTCATCTCGAACCTATACCCGCGAGCCAGGACCCCGACCCTCCTCCTCCAAGCTTCGAGTTTTCACGACGACCCAACGAAGAACAACCTCCGACCACCTTCTCCCATCATCACCGCCTTCCCTCTCTCTTCTCTGCCACCATCACCCAGCACCCCAAACCCACAGCCGAGCTCGAACCCTTGCACCCGAGCTCGACATCCCCTGCGCCGACGACCGGTGAGCTTCTCATCATCGTCGTTTTTCCCAGCATCTCTCCCCTCTGCACTCTCCTCCCTCTCACAAACTCTCTGTGTGCCTGCACTCTCTCTCACTTCCCTCTCTCTCTCACTGTCTCTCTCTCTCTCTATCTCATTTCTCTCCCTCTCTCTCTCACTCTCAGTTCTCTCTCTCTCTCTATCTCATTTCTCTCTCTCTCTCACACTGTCTCTCTCTCTCTCTATCTCATTTCTGTAACGTTTTGAAAATCGTTTCGGTAAAATAAGGGGGTTTTCTGTAAAAACTCAAAATACAAATATCTTATTATAAAAATTAAATATACACATTCTAGCTATGTAATTGCTATTATTTGGTGTTTATTGAGCCGCTGGTGAAATTTCAAATTTTCTGAAAAAAAATATTATTTTATTATTATTTTAAGCCGTCACTAATACATTTAATTAGGGAAAATTACAAATTGGAATGAGTTGAAACAAATTTTGTGCATCATAAAACATTAAATAAAATTTTATCATGTGGTTTTTGGAACGAAATCATTTGCCAAAACGGTTTAGAAATTATTGAAGAAAAAAGGCTTTTTTTAGCGTAAATGGATGTTTGGGGTATTGTATTTATCATTTTTCATTACCCCACACCCGTACCCACACCCACACACCCCCATTCACTTATCCCCTTGAAGAATTCAGCAACCCCCTCTTTTGTGCCCACTTGGATTTTAAAGAAAAGAAATGAAAGAAAAGAAAAGAAAAAAAGAGTAGAAAATGGTATAATTTGAGTTGACTTTGACTTGAACTAACTTTCCCCACCTCACTCTCTCTCCTCCCTCACCCAATCCCCCAAGATTTCTGGCCAAAACCTGAACCAAAACAGCCCCAAATACTTCATCTCATTTTTCCATCAAAATCCCCAAAATTTCTATCAAAAATCCACCTTTTTTCTCAAAAATTCAAAGCTGATTCTAAATCCAAGCTTTACCCATTATTCTTTAGCTATTCAAGCATGGATCTTGGAGCATGAAATCATTGTTGGAGGCTAAGATTTTTGCAAGTTTGATCTCATGCTTGTGAGGTATAATCATAAGCTTATGCTTAATTTGTTGTTAAATTACTTGAATCTAGCTATTAGGTGTTAAATTAGGGTTTTAAATTTCAAGTTTTGAAATTTAAAGAAAGGGTTTTGATTACTAAGTTAGGGTTTGTTGTGGAAATGAGTTGTGTTTGATTGTGTATGGTTTAGTGAGATGGATTAATATATTTAGTTTTGTAGAAAACTAATCTAGTTGTTAATTACAAGTTGTAACATGTAAAATGTCCAAATTAAGCTTTTGTGTAAACTAGGGTTTTATAAAATGCATTATATGTGAGGTTAAAAATGTGTTTAGGTTTTTCATGACTTCATTAACTTTATTAAGTGTGGTTTAATGCTTTAGATCATGCAAATCTAAGCTAGATTGTAGTTTGTGCATTTTTGCTTTGAAATTGTTAAAAAGGGTATTTTTTGTAAACTAGAATATTAGGGTTTTTGGAATTTAATGAGATTAAATTCCGGAAATTGTTTATATGACTTATTTAAGATATTTAATAAATATATTGGCCGCTACATTCATTTAAATATCATGTTTTGTACAAAAACGGCGAAATGTGCTTGCTAGATTTTCGGAAAAATGACCTTTTAAGTGAAATTAGGGTTTTTGTGAGTTTTAACCTAGTTTATATTAAAATTAGTGTTCGTGAATGTGCAAATGAGTGTGATTGAATTTTTCTCGATGGTTTGACGTTTGTACATCGACATCGAGGGTTGGTTTTACTATTCTTGCATGCGTAGGCGATAGGTTTGGACCTATGCGTGATACGCGTGCCGATTTGATTTTCGTATGCCGTTTCGATTTCGAATTTAGTTCTAATGCGATATGGTGCGTTATGATATGTAGGTACCCCCATGTGGACTTCGAGACGACAAGCAAGCGCGTGGCGACGTCGGTACCGGCTAGCGAGGACCAGGTGAGTAGATTTATATCTACGGGGAGAAGTCGGGTGGATGGCGTATAGCACCCCCGCAGTCCGTGGTGATGTATACGGATGCGTATACACACCAACAATTTATGATATGTTGTTAGGATTTATTATTGATGATTTTAGATGGATATTGGTGTTTGATTGGTGCATGGTTACGAAACCTTAGGTAGTGGGTGCACTACACTTACACATACACACATATACATACTTGCTACATTCCTTATTTCATATGTGCGTGTATGGGAATATATTTATATGTTCACATGGGTATGGGACTATGTGTTCACATACGGATTTGAGGAGGATACTTAGGATTGAGCTGAGTCGATGAGATTTGTTTGTGGTTGTGATCTCGGTGATATGGCAGGATTCGTACTTAAGGTACGTCCTGGTGTTATAGCGGATCTTGCGGCGGCGATACGGGTGAATAGTGTTATAAATAAATGGTCGACATGTGATCGTGATATGAGGTATAATATGCTAGGATATTGATATTAGGCCGTATCGGGCGATGTATACCCCTTGATGATGATATGTGCTGACGATATCGGTTTGTACGAGATTGTCGATCAGTAGTCAGATCATGAGTATATTGAGGATATTAGTATTGTACTAGACATAGGTCAGTACCCTAGACTATGATCTTGGATAAAGAGGATACCAGAGGAATAGTGTGAGGAATATGATATTGACCCGTACCCAGATTTGGGGATGCCGTACGACGGATTTACGTACGAGCTATATCTTGATGATCGATCCGCACTCTTAACTTGGGATGTCTGATTATAGATATGGTATCGGATATGATATTATTGAGGCGGGATCACCGACTAATATATATATAGGTATGTATATGTATCGACTCAGATGTTAGGCGGTTTCCTTACCTGTAGTCTAGCTTATAGCGTAGCCCTTTAGTTTAGTTAGTTGTTAGATTAGATTCGGTTCCTACCTATTTCAAAGCTTACGAATCGTGCGTATTTTTAAAGACAGCCTAAGGGATCCTACGGATATTTCAAAAAACGTATCTTTTCTTAAAAACACCGTAGCCCCTATTTTCAAAACCCCACGATTCGTGTTATTTCAAAAGGCACCATTGTAGGACTTATATTAGGTTAAAACAGATTAATTATCGTTGCGTCTAGTATTCAGCTCCCGCTCATTATTGTTGTTTGCTCCGCATCACATGCTTATATTATGCTTCATATTCTACTGTTGATATCTTATGGTTAGGACACCAGCACCATTACCGATGATGCGTATGTACCACGTACACTTACTTGCCGGCTCACACACATCTTCATCGGTAATTGTCATGTCACGTACACCTTAGAAAATATTATTGCTTGACATAGCCTGTTAGCTAATAGTTTAGACATGATATTAGTGTACTTGCCTTATATGTTAGTTTAGACATTATAGTTATTACCTGCTACCTCATGCATACTGTTATTCATTGTTATGCCGCATTCATGGATTCTCATGCATATATTCACTTTTTACGTGCTATTGAGGTTTTGGATTTGGATTTCCATGAGATTTTCTGGATTTGGGGAAAACCGCAAATCATATACAAACTTCTTCTTTCTCTTTTTAAATAAAAAGCGCGGTTTTTCCCATGATGTATGAGTCGTCCACCATGAGTTTGCTGATAGATTTGGAGACCCGATTCGAGGAGTTGGATGAACCGTTTCGGGTATATGGTGGACCCGGTAAGGTACCCCGGGGCAAGAAGCTCGTGGTGATGACGATGAGCCTGGCAGGGGGAGACTACCTACCGGTGATTTTACCCGACGCGTCGGATATCCGGAGGATACCGTCGTGGTCTTGAGATGAATGGTAGGGGCCAGTCTGGACTGACGGCGCCCTAGATATTGAGATTGAGACATTGAGATTTCGAGATATTGAGGTACTGAGATTTGATGATACAGGCCAGTCCGGATGGCCGGAGCCTGAGGTTTTGAGACATTGAGATTTATGTTTTGTGTCGATGCTAGACACTGTTGATGCTGATTTCATTTATGATACCTCATTTTAAAAATACAAAGGAAATCTCACTAATTTATGAAAACAGTTTCTTCATTTACATGTATTCTGTTTTCATGCATTCATACCTCATTCATATGATATATTGCTACCTGAGGCACTGACACGGGCACATGAGATCACACTCGGGTTAGATATTACCCTAGCCATTGTTATAGGCTGCATGTTATTTATATATTTGAGGATATATTATGATCATTGACCTAGGTTGCGTTATTCATGCGATTTTCTGTTCGTTGATCTTTTTCTACTCACGAGTTGGCAACTCACCCCCGTTGTGCCCCAGTTTCTTGCAGGTGTTGCCGTACGGATTTCATTACGGCTTTACGGGCACGGTTTCTTTTCGGGTGACTTGCTAGTAGGTGGGTTTATTGTATCTTACCCATCATTATACCTTGTATATTATATTTCAGTTGTATCTAGAAGTTCCATCAACTAAACTTGTATTTTTTTGAGATAGAGACCAGTAATGTTATTCTTTCGACCATAGAGTAGCATGTTTTATTTCTTGAGTTTCTTGCTGGTTGAGTTCCATTTCTGTTGTGATCCTCGCCTTTAGGCGTTGTATATTATGTTGCATACAGGTTGATTTGATATGGTTCTTCCTATTCTCTACTACTTCTCTTGGTTTGGATTTCTGGGTTTCGGCTTACTTAGCATACGTACTCCTTGAGACGTTCGTAGTCTAAGTGCCGGTCATGTTCCGTACTTTCGGGTCGTGACAATTTCTCTCTCTCTCACTCTCACTCTCAGTTCTCTCTCTCTCTATCTATCTCATTTCTCTCTCTCTCTCTCTCACTCTCAGTTCTCTCTCTCTCTCTATCTCATTTCTCTCTCTCACTCTCAGTTCTCTCTCTCTCTATCTATCTCATTTCTCTCTCTCTCTCTCTCACTCTCAGTTCACTCCCTCTCTCTCTATCTCATTTCTCTCTCTCTCTCTCTCTAAGTCTGTCTCTCACTCCCTCTCCCCCATTAACGGCCCAGCACAATCGAGCATTCACGCCTCAACAGCAAGCTACGACGCAAACCCAAGCCGAGTCGAGCCCCGTTATTCCGTCGAGCACCTACAGAGATCGTCGTTGCCGCTGCCGTGCATCGCACTAGACGCCTCCAAGCAAGTTCTCTACTTACTTCATGCTATTCTATCTATGTTACAATTTAACATCGTATATAAATTATGCTTTACCTTTCCGTTAAATTATTCGATACAACTGTTCGATACTTGTTCTCTTAGAAAATCTTTATCAAATTTGACGGAACTGGATAAATTACATTGGCCCTTGTAGAGATGGTTAACGTGTGCAAATTTCATTAGAAAATACGACTGTTAAAGATTAAAACGACTACCCCCAAGTTTAATCGTAAAACTGAAATTATATTGTACCTGAAAATCGTTAAATTCACCATAAATCATATACACACTAGAATGGTGCGTTCGAGGGCTCAAATCAAAGACAACTCGACGAACTTTAACCCTATACCAGTTTCAAGATATTCCTGTACTCAATCCATGATGATATTTGGATCGGAGTGCGACTCTGGACTGCAGTCCAGAGCGACTCCAGTTATGGGTTGCTGTTACGTAATGGGTGCCACAGGATTTACTTAACTCGTAGGTTGCGGAACTCCACTGTTTACTGTAGGTGAACCTGTTAGCTAGACAACACAATTAGTTTCATTCTATTTCGTTACCGTTTGATATTTAATCTGTAATTTAATAGATCGGGACGCATAACAGTCCCAGCAGAATCAGAACAGACATATTGGCATTGAATAGGGTATAACTCCTGACGTACAGACGCGATCGAAGATCCGTCTGTTGCGTTGAAAACCTTACTGTAAACACTAGAATTCATCCAACTGTAGCGTCGCTAAAATCTGATCTCAACTGGGATTAAAATGCGTTGCGAAACGGATTTCTGATTCTGAAACCAGATTTCCAGCCGTGAACGCTTAAAATGAAATGGTTATAACTATTGATCCCGGAACCCGATTGGCTTGAAACCAAATCTGATGGATGGACAACTGAACATACTAATTACTACCTGTTTATCATTTCACTAAATTATATATGTAAGTTTCATGATAAATCGTGCAAGTGATAGAATACTGTTTTCGTGACACCTTAATCGTGCTTAAATATTGTTCACGCATCATATCATACCCATATCATTGTAGTGATAACCTAGTGATATCGTGCATTTACCCAGTGTTAGATTCTAGCGATGATTGTGGCAAGTACGTCAGTGTTCGTGTATCCATGATAAAGTGAAAGTGATACGTACTTGTACACAATCAGTGACCCTATTGTTCTATTACATTGTCGACGTCTGTGGGATGCGTGTACGTGTGACTATAAGTGGTATGGGACACTTATGGAAGCGCTTGCACGGGTGTCACAGATAAGGCATCCGACACTGCCACTTATCTTAGATATTAGTCGGGACGTGCTTGATGGAGGTCCTGCCTCCAGTTCTCGCGCAGACTTGTCACGGATCGATTAGTATTTAGGGTTATGGTTAGCGTTTGATGTAGGCCACGGGATGTGGGGTAGTTTAAGTATGAGTTCAACAGAATCTCGGGAGTCCCATGCCGGCTTATATATTTAGGGAGATATATGGAGATTTACAGGGTATGTGATATACACCGTGATATACATGTTACATGTTGGGCTCGTGGTCCCTTGCTCTTGTGTTCTACCCTTGGGTGGAGGACACTCGCGAGTGGTTGACTCTCACACTTGGACTGACGATAGGCTTAGTGACCTGTGCAGTGAGACTTAGAGACTGGTAGGGATACTGGCATTTATATTCCTTATATACTGTGTTGACATATCGTTCTACTGCTTTACTGTTCCGCTGCATTGATTACTGCACATTCATATTCACGATGTCATTGATTTACTGCTTCACATATCTATTATCACTGTTAGAACTGTCACTTGATTTTATACATATTATATTGCTATTGTGTCGCTCTGACGACCTGAGTATGCATGCTCAGTGTGAGGAGAAGATTTAGCCTGGACCAGAACTAGACGTGCAACACAGACTTCTTGACTTGCCATTCAGAGTTGCATTCGTTTGTTCCACTTCAGGTCAGTTTATATTATTGTTCCTTTCAGTTACTGCATTTCTCATTACCTGCGCATCATTTACTGTTTACCATGAAAAACTAGAAGCCGAAGTGTGACTACGGCAGGACTTTTCCTTGACCGTAGGAGCATGGCTGGCCTTGTCTACCCCTCGTATTCCGTATTTTGGGAAGCGGGGCGTGACATCATCGTGTACTGCTTTAGGTGACCTTACAGGTCACTATTGCACGTTGATAGAGCCCCTAGGATTCTTGCTTGACTGCCAGCAGTATGAGGGCGATCATATACATGGGAGCTGGTAGTCTATAAGCACATCCTTAAAAGGTCCCTAGTCGTGGGAGTTTCGAGACAGGGCATCGATTCTCCAGAGTAGACTAGTGTATACAGTCGAGACCCCGACGAGGGGCGGTGGCCGATCTCACAAGCCACTGGTGTCAGTTGGTTCACCTAAGATGTATACAGGTGCTCATTGGGTTATGAGTACACCGGACAGGACTCGCCGGGAACCTGCTAGTTGGGTTTATACCAAACGTCAGATAGCAGTTCCCTGGTAACATGTGTACAGGTTAGTTCATCGACCTGGGATCGTCATTTGTCTCGTGTGAGTTCCCACTGTGCTTTGATTACTACCCTACCACGGCTCAAAGGAGTCGTGCAAACAGGTTTTAGTTGGGTACAGTCCCGAGCCACATGGAGGCAGTGAGCGGATCTGCAGGGGTTCGTCTCTCCCGGTATTGGGGGTGAGGTAGCGCTGTATCGAGGAGAGCCAGAACATGAAAAGTCCTTGGCCAAGGCAGGATATTTGCTGGTAGGTATTCTAGTAGTATCTCAGGGTGTTCTGGGCTGCACTCCGACACGACTTGTACCGCTTTTGGGGGTCTGACTTTTACCAACCCTCTAGGCCCGCCATGCGATGCTCATAGACGAACGGACCGGACTGTACGGATATTGTCACTGACAGGCTCAGTAGGGTGTCAGGATGAGTTCTCTCATCGACGTCCCTTTTGGTCAATAGTTGGTGGCCCGTCACGTATTGGCTTATACCTCTGACGTGCTAGTGGTTAAATCCACAGCCATAGTATTGACGAGTCTTTAGAGTCCACCACACTTTCAGTTACTCAAGCTTTCGGGCGAAACGCTGTAGAGGCCGTATGGAGATATGGCAGGGTCCGATCAGATACGTGCGGTATTGCACGGATCAGGATCGGACGGTTAGTACTAGAGGCCGTATGGATATATGGCAGGGTTCGATCAGATACGTGCGGTATTGCACGGATCAGGATCGGACGGATATTACTAGCCGGCTTTGGTTTAAGCCGGATCCTAGTATAGTACAGTGTAGATTTTGTCTCATTGCATTTGTATCCGGTCGGAATACAGATGCGGGTGTGTATGCACAGTATCGGGTTTTTCCTGTAATTTATTACGGGACCAGTTTTCTGGAGTTGCCAGTTTGCATTCCGTTCCGGCCGGTTTTCCTTTGTTCTTTCCCGGCCGGACTTTTCCGATGGAGGGGGTTATTTGCAAGTTTGCAAATAACTTATTGAGGAGGGGTTTTATGCATTTGTGGCTTCATGATATGATTATCATCATGAGATGCTTTATCCATCTTTTCCTTTGTATTAATGGTGATTAGAGTTGATTAGATTTGGAGTTGACATGGTTATCATTGCTTTGGATGTGGTCACCCTCCACCTTTTACTACACTCACCTCCCTCATGTTTTATTCATTCTCTCCACCATTTCAAGATAGGGGGCCGGCCACATTTTTGAGGAGAGGAAGAGAGAGAGTTTCATTTAGATGGTGGCACATATTTCTTCATCTCATTCTTCTTGTTTTAGAAAAATGAAAGCACCATTTTTCCTTAACCTCATTCCTCCATCACCAATGGCAACTTCACTACCCCAAATGAGACAACCATTCTACACTAGCCTACAGCAAATCTTGGGCACGTCGACTTGCCAGCTTCGTGCCCGAGTTGCCTCGGTATAGAGGCGGGAGCCCGTAAAAGATGCAGGCGATGTGGTGCCCTTCCGGCGAGGAGGCGACGATCGGAGTTTCCGCAGGAGATCAGGACGACGATGAGAAGACCGGAGGACTCGGATCACTCGGTATATCTCTAACCCATCTTGTAGTTAGCTAGATCTAGTTTAATGGCCCGATCCGGGTGTTTAGTGCGCGGTGGTGCCGGTTTGCTAAGTTCGCAAAATTAAAGTTTTTCGCTTCCGCATTTTTTGCGTCGGATTGGCGGCCGGGGCGCCGCCGTGCACTTACACTAGTGTGACTGCCATCACAACGCTGGTAGTCAAGCAAGATCCTAAGAGCTCTATCAATACGTATACTCACATATTAAGATAGATAAAACCAAGTAGCATACTACCATGTTTAGCAAGACTGTTATATAACTGTGAATATCCCAAGCTTCCATTAAGTAATATACAAGCTAGTATGATACAATAATGGCCCCTAGAGCATATACACTAACACTTAAACCCACGGACTATGATGTCCTTAACCTTGACTGTGAGGTCTTTAAACTCACGGACTATGATGTCCTTAACCTTGACCGGGATGTCTTTAAACTAACATTGGACCACCATATCCCTAAACTGGCAATCGACCGAAATGTCCGTAAACTAAACAATAGAGCCCAAATGCTCTCTTGTTGGATTTAAATGATCCTGTTAAGTTGATTTTAGTCTAGAAATTAGACTAACGTATCCTTAACACACGTTTAAGTTGATCTTAGTCTGAAACGAGGCTAACGTGTCCTTAAACCCAACCCCCAAATCCAAATCTAAGAAGATACGGATTTGGACTAATCCACGCCCTACGGGCGAAAACATACATTAGTTTCTGTATACAATCCACGGGCAACCAAACACAAAACAAACACCCACGACACGAAGTGACCATATGGAGAAGGAGAAAGTTGTTACCGCGATGCGGTAGCGTAACTAACTGCAGGGGCTTGCGCCTGCAGGGAAGAGCGTCCCCATAATCAAAAACCCCTCAAGCGAGGGGGAATCTGACGAAGTCTACTACATCGGTCGCATCCGTTTAAACCTTCGATACATGGTGCCATAAATCAACTTGGCATCTTCGGAGAGGTGGACGGATAACACCAATTAGCATATGCCCCGAATTTCAGGCAAGATGTCCGCCGTGTCTCCGTCGCGTCTTTCGGAGGGGAACATATTCTGGCACGCCCGGTGGGACCTTTTCCTCTTTCCACTTCACGCTTCGTGTGTCTTGTTCACGAATGAATCGTGATTTATTATGGTTGCCTGTGGATTCGAGGTGCTAAGATTTGGTGTCTTGCTCCGTGCAGAAAACAGAAGATCAATTGCTTCAAACTGCACTAACTACAATTGCAACTCTTGCTCCGTCCCATCCGGAGGAGTGACTTACGGGCCCCAAGCGGCCTCCATCTTCGCTATGCCGGTGGAACAGGTGACTCAGGCTACCACTGGACTATTCTTCGAGACTATGCTCCCACCGATGAGCTTCAATGCCTCAATGTCGTCGCAAGGAGCTCCAAAGAAGTCGGTCTTTGATCGGCTTACAACTACCGCGGCCCCTCTCAACGGGTCGCCCAAATCCAATACCTCAGTTTTCAGCAAACTGGGCCAAAGCTCAAGTGGGCCCATGAAGAAGCCCGTGATACCTGAAGCGGCCATCCCGAAGCAGATAGCCATTCCTGCTCCTAAAGTCACGAAGGTTGTTTCCCCTGTTCGAAAGTCGGCCTTCGCAAGACTGACTATCCCCTCTCAACGGACGTCAGTCTTCGACCGGCTAGCGCCAATAACAACCTCTCCTCAAAACAGGGGGTATGACAAAGCCATCCCCATAGCCGAACCAACACCATCTGCACGACATGCTCGCCATCGTCACTGGCGCCGAGTGCGGAAGGCTGGGGGCAGCTCCCCATCTGGACTAACTCCACCAGCCCCAACGGTGGAAGTCAATACTGCTGTTCCAACCGGGAACCGTTTTGAATTACTGAACAAGGTGCGCAGGAACTCTCCTACCACCGTACTAAAAAGATCTCCGCCACCGGTGGAGAATATTATAGAAGCAGAGCCAGAGCAGCTCCCTCAGCGGCTGTCCTCTAAGGTTTACAAAGTCTGGCGACGGGTCCAGGAGTCGGTGATTGATCAAGACTATCCTCGCCGACAGAAAAAGCTAAAAGTTCTGCAGGAAGAGAACCGTCTTGGCAAGCCACAAAGGACGACAACTGCCTGGGTGCCCGCTGCAACGGCCCCCTCAACATCAACTGCTCAAAAGAAAAGGAGGCCAGAGAAAGCCCCTATGAATACGGCAGATCGCAAAGACGCTGAGCCCAAACGCCCTAAGTCTGGGGGCATAATGGTGCATATTGTTTACATGGCTTCCGGAAAAGAGGAAAGCCGCGCTTCGATGAGTCACCGACCACTCACCCGATCCGTGACAAAAGCCCGAGAGCAGCAGCAGAAGCTTCAGGAGATGATGACTGCAATGGCCGCACTCACCAGGCCAAAAGAAAGCCAAGAGGCATCCTCGGAGTAACGCCGTGAGCAAGAAACCGATGCTGTCTTCCTCTGCAGAGTCCTCGAAAAGAAGGACAGAGAAGCAGCAGAACAAGGTGCCAACATAAAACGAATGACGCTTCTCTTCCAAGACATGGTCGGGATGATGTTACAGCCGGATCCTCCAGCTGAAGACCTTCCGGTCATTATTGAAGATGACCGAGCGGAGACGTCAAATCCCCTTCCGGCTTGTTCAGCAGCCAAAGAGGAGACCATCTCAAAAGCTGCGCTCGATGATTATATAGCTCAACAAATACGAGCTCACCGAGAGAACGAAGCGGCTGGCCAAGTTGTCAAGACTGGACGACCCTATCCGGGCTGGTATGACCAAATAAGTTACCCGCCGGGATATACGATCCCCAAATTTCATGTATACAAAAGGACGGGCAATCCCCACCAGCATGTTGCCCAGTTCAGGGCTTTATGTGGCAACACCGTAGGTGATGATAAATTGCTACTTCGCCAATTCATCGGCAACTTGTCAGAAACGGCATTCGAATGGTACTCCGAACTTCCCAACGACTCTGTCAAAACATTTGCAGAGATAGAGCTGCTGTTTACACAGAGATTTGCAAGCGCTAGCGAGCGCACCCCGATCACCGCATTGATCAACGCCAGGGTAAAGACGGGCGAAACTTGGGTTCAATACGCAATCCGGTGGCGAAATTTATGGTCAAAATGTGAGCAACGCATCGAAGAAGCACTTGGGGTAGGCATGTTCGTGGGCACTCTTGATCCGCAAGCGACCATCTCGCAATTCATGATGTTCTTCAAGCCAACTACTTTCTAGGCCTTGATTGACAAGTTGGCCCAAATGGATCAGAGGGGTCATAGACCATCTCCCCCAAAGTCGGATCCTCGAATGAAAAATGGAAAGGAAAAGCAACTTTCGTCGCTAGTACTCAACAACAGCTAGGCAACTTAAAGCCGGCTGTTCGCCAAAACAATATGCGTCCATGCCCATCCCTTGAGGAAAGACTAGGACGTCCTTACTCGTTTTCTCAGGATAAAACGAGAAGATTGTTCGATCTGGCAGTACGCAACAGACTCATCAATCTGCCGAGTCAAAAACGTCCGTTGCAGCCAGGCGATCTCAACAATCCTAATTACTGCCCTTACCATCAAGCAGTAAGCCATCCAATCGAAGATTGCTTCGTTTTCAAAGGCTGGATTGAGGACCAATACCAACAGGGCAAGTTCGCATTATCCGAAAACTGGAAGGTGAACCCGCCACAATCTCATGCCCCTAAAAAAGTGGACATGCCGGGGGCATCGTGCTCTTTTATAGAAAAAGCTCCATTAGAGGTCGCTCTTTCAGCCAAGACGAAAAGAATGCTGAAGGATCTTCACACATGCCCAGCCGTTAGGTGGAAAAGTCCGCTAGAGCCCGAGGTCATTGATGGGATGCTGAAACCACGCCCAACACCGAGAATTGATAACGGTGGGCAAAACACCCAGGCACAGCCGTCAAAGTCTTCAAAGAAAAAGAAGAAGACCAAAAAGCTCGCGCAGTTGGATGACAAGCGCATGGATCTGCGAAAACATATTGACGCACTGGAAGAATATAATCAGAAGGCGCAGACCCCAGTCACACTCCGAGAATTCCTCAACCACATCCTTGAGGACGGAGATGATGACAAAGACTCGTCGGATGAACCTGAGGATTATGTGGCAAGCTGCCATGTGATCTCTCACTCGTCGATAGACGATAAAGAAGCTCCTTGCACCAAGAGACAGGGGGCAGGTCCTGAACCGAAACTTCTATGGCCGTCAGACGAAATGATCGACGCCTTCCTGAGTGAAATTCATCTGAAAAGTAAAGCCGATTGGGAGCGTGAGATGTCCATATTTGAAAAGGCCAAACGCCGGCGACTGGACAAAAGGGTCGAAACACTCCCACCAGATCAAAGTACATCCGCCGCAAATGAAAACAGGATCAAGACAAGGAAACGATTCGCCAAAGCCATATCAATGGGGATGAAGCTGCCCTCTTTCAGAGAAAATTATCCTGGTGATATACATCTTGATGAAGAGGATGTACATCCTAACTTCTGCTTATATCATCAAAAGATCGCACATCCTACTGAAGACTGCAACTCCTTTGAGTGTTGGTAGCAAGGGTATGTCGCTCACAGGCAACACTTCAAGAGGACAAAACGTGAAGCTCGTAGACAGCGGAAAAATGCGACAGATGAGCGTAAAAGAATTGCCGGCAATTGTCATAGGGTTGATCCCGGGGGATCGCGAGTTCTCACCTTCGGGAGCGACTCCGACGAAGAAGTATCCCTCAGCCCTCTCTTTAAGGAATCCATCTCTGAAACGAAAGAACTGAGGAGTTGCGAAAACATTCAGCCGTGCAATCGCACGCTACCCGGAAAGAATCTCGGACCCGCAAACAAGGGATTGAACAAAAAGGATAAGGGGAAGGGGAAAACGACCTTCGTCGCCAACGCTCGACAACAATCGAGTGGACCTAGACCGGTTGTTCGCCAAAGCAACAAGCGGCAACCCCTCTATGAGAAGTTGAAACGTTCTTACTCATTTCCCCGGAATGAAACAAGGAGACTGTTCGAACTAGCAGTGCGCAACAGGCTTATCACTCTACCGGAGCCGAAACACCCACTACAACTAAACGATGTCAACAATCCTAATTACTGCCCTTACCACCGAGTATTGGGCCATCTGATCGAAAACTGCTACGTCTTCAAAAACTGGGTTGAAGACCAATACCAATAGGGCAAGTTCGCGCTGTCCGAAAACTGGAGCCACAACCACATGCTCCGAAAAAGATGGATATGCTGGGGGAATCATGTTCATTCATAGGGAAAGCCCCATGGACCGAAAAGTCCGTAAACTAGAAATTCGCCTCAAATATGGCAACGGCGGACCGCAATTTCCTAAAACTTGCAGATGACCGAAACGTCGTTAAACTACTACCAACCCACGGCATCCCAAGGCTGACGTGGTAAAAAAAACAAAAAACAAAAAAAAATGGTATGTCCATAAGCAAAATGGGCACGGATGAAAACCCGAAAGGGCTCCGTGAGTAAAAACAGCAGGGCTACCGGCGAGTTTTATGAAAACCCGAAAGGGCGCAATCTCGTTAGAATAAAAAAAAGAGAAAAAAAAAGAAAACGGTATGTCCATAAGCAAAATGGGCACGGATGAAAACCCGAAAGGGCTCCGTGAGTAAAAACAGCAGGGCTGCCGGCGAGTTTTGTGAAAACCCGAAAGGGCGCAATCTCGTTAAAAGACACTTTCAAGGTCCTCTCGAATTTGTAAGGAGAAACCACCTGCGTGAGATCCTTACGACTCACAAGGGAGCAACACACTTAGGGATCCCCACGATTCCTAAGGAGAAATTACACTTGCGAGATCCTCACGACTCGTAAGGAGAACCCTCTTATGGGACCCTCACGGCTCATAAGATTTGAAAGTCTTAAGCTACAGGGATCTGAACCTGTTCTTAAGCAGCCCCACAACCTCCGATACTGTCCTATAAGCGGCTCAATGTTGACCCTTGTATACAATCCACGGGCGCGAATAAACATCTCCCTAACAAAGTCCCATTCGCGACTAGGGATATGTTTGTACGGTGAACAACCCTTGTGAGTCCTCTTGATTTATAAGGAGAAAACACTCTTGTAAGATCCTTACGACTTATAAGAAAACATACACTTAGGAGTCCTCACGATTCCTAAGGAGAAAACGCACCTACGAGATCCTCACGACTCGTAGGGAGAAATACCTTTATGAGACCCTTACGGCTCATGAAGTTAAAAGCCTTAGTCGACAGGATCCTAACCCTGTTCGTTAAGCCACCTTTGTTTGACATCGGCAGAGGCAAATGATGATTCGCTCCTGGCAATATTCCAGTTGTAGCGGTGCTGATGCCGAAATCTGTGTCTAATCCCAAGCTTGCAGTAAGAAGCTAGCGAGCAACACATGCGTATGAAACAGCCGAAATGATGGGGCAACTTGCAAAAAAAATCAGTAAGTAAAAATGTATGCATGCCAAATAGCCGAAATGATTGGGCAACTCGCAATAAAAAGCAGCGAGTAAAAATGAAATAAATATCCGAAATGATTGGACACCGCGAAAAATAGCCGAAATGATTGGGCATTCGCGACATTCGCGATATAAAAGCTGAAATGATAGAGCATCGCGGAGAGAAAAATAAATAAATGAAATGAAATGAAATTTATGCCCTACAAGTGATATCACATCAATCCCTGTATACAATCCAGGGGCACAAACAAAGAAGGAAGCACACCTTCTCTCCCCAGGCTCCATCAGAAAGAGAGCCAAGTCTCGACGGTCACATCTGCATCCCAGAAGACCAACAACAGCGTTCCTCCTTATGCCAGCAAGGCACAGAAGCGACACAACGAAACGGGGCCACGACATAGTGCCCAATTCCAAATCTTAACGGCAATATCTGCAGGCTAAAAAAAAATCAGCAACGGCATTCCTTTGCAGCCCAGCAGGACGCAGACACAACGTCAACAAAAGACCTCACGTCAAAACAAAGCGGAGTGACGGCAAAATCCCGGCTCCACCTCAGCATTCGTTTCGTTACACCAGACACAATGTCAACAACGGCGTTCCTTCGTAGTCCAGCAGGACGCAGATGCAACGTTAACGAAAGACCTCATGGTCGAAACAAAGCGGAGTGACGGCAAAATCCCAACTCCACCTCAGCATTCGTCTCGTTACACCATACGCAGTGTCAACAACGGCGTTCCTTCGTAGTCCAGTAGGATGCAGATGCAACATCAACAAAAGACCCCATGGTCGAAACAAAACGAAGTGATGGCAAAATCCCAACTCCACCGCGACGTTCATCTCAATACAGCAGATGAAATGTCACTATAACGTCCTTCCTCCAACAGGATTCAGACATGACAAAACAAACGAAGCAAAGGCCAAATTCCTAGCTTCAGGGTCTTGACGGTAACTCATATAAAACCGGAAAGACCATCGGAGATCATCTCACACCAGCATGGAGTGATCACCACCTCGACGTTCGTCTCAACACAACAGACGACATGTCACTACAGCGTTCTTCCTCCAGCAGGATTCAGACGCGACAATCAAACAACGGAGCCACGACAAAATCCCTAGTTCCAAACCTCGATGGTTCACCAGCAACCTAGAGACAACCACGACATTCGTCTCGATATAGCAGACGCAATGCCAGCAAACAAAGCAAAGGCCAAATTCCTAGCTTCAGGTCTTGACGGCAACTCATATAAAACCGGAAAGACCATCGGAGATCATCTCACACCAGCATGGAGTGATCACCACCTCGACGTTCGTCTCGACACAACAGACGATATGTCACTACAGCGTTTTTACTCCAGCAGGATTCAGACGCGACAATCAAACAACGGAGCCACGGCAAAATCCCTAGTTCCAAACTTCGACGGTTCACCAGCAACCTAGAAACAACTGCGACATTCGTCTCGATACAGCAGACGCAATGCCAGCAAACGAAGCGAAGGCCAAATTCCTAGCTTCAGGTCTTGACGACAACTCATATAAAACCGGAAAGACCATCGGAGATCATCTCACACCAGCGTGGAGTGATCACCACCTCGACGTTCGTCTTGACAAAACAGATGAGATGTCACTACAGCGTTCTTCCTCCAGCAGGATTCAGATGCGACAATCAAACAACGGAGCCATTCCAAACCTCGATGGTTCACCAGCAACCTAGAGACAACCGTGACATTCGTCTCGATACAGCAGACACAATGCCAGCAAACGAAGCAAAGGCCAAATTCCTAACTTCAGGGTCTTGACGGCAACTCATATAAAACCTGAAAGACTATCGGAGATCATCCCACACCAGCGCGGAGTGGTTATGACTCATCGGGGCTCTCCAAACTGAGCCTAACCTCAAGTAAAAAGCGGCATGGCAAAATTCCTAACGCTTGCTCTTCCGACGGTCAAACTGCCTAGGAGGATTGCTTGAAGACGTCTTGTCCAGCCCCCGAAGGGATCAGGGACATGACAGTCGCAAGGCTACTCGAACAGCAAGATTGCCTATCAAGGAATACATCAGCCAACGCGATGGTACGACGGACAAAACCCTAGTACCACAGACCCTAACGGACTTCTGTCGTAAAGAGCAGAGGTTAACTGTGACGTTAGGACATCCTTGCGAGAACTTCTCGATTCGTCTCGACTCGTAAGGCAAAGCCTTAGGCAATGGGGATTAAAAAATCTGTTTCCTAAGCACTGGGGCCCTGCAAGTCAGTCCAAGATGGACTCTTGCATACTATTCACGGGTCACACTCTCCGAAGTCAAACATCGACAAAGAGGGAAACAACCACTTACAAGTCCTCTCGACTTGTAAGACGGAAAAAGTCTCTTATGAGATCTTTACGACTCTCAAGAGAAAATACACACTTAGGAGTCCTCACAACTCCTAGGGAGAAAATACACTTACGGGATCCTCTCGACTCGTAGGGAGAAAAGTCTTTATGAGACCCTCATGGCTCATAAAGTTGAAAAGTCTTAGGTAACAGATCTTAACCCTGTCTCCTAAATCATCGCTGCTCTACAAGGAGGTCAACATGGACTATCTGCGGGCCACATTTTCCAAAGCCACATTCACCGATGAAATAAAGAAGCTACTTACGAGTCTTCACGATTCGTAAGGAAAATACCCGAGTGAGATCCTTACGACTCATGGAGGCAATGAACACTTAGAAATCCTCACGATTTCTAGGGAGAATTTACACCTACGAGATCCTCTCGACTTGTAGGGAGAAAAAACCTTCTTGAGACTCTTACGGCTCGTGAAGATGGAAAAAGTCTTAGGGTACAAGGACCCTAAACTTGTCTCCTAAACCCTCAATTCCATGGCCATGCATCACTCTGCACTACTTCACCCACGTACATACTTACGTGGGCAAAGTAGTGGGGGGCATTTGTTCCCGCCAAAATTTTGGCTCACAACCTGCTCCCTTATTAAAAATAAATAAATAAATAAAAAATAATAAAATAATAAAATAAAAAATAATAATAACAACAAAATAATAAATAAATAAATAAATATAAAATAAAAATAAAAAAAATGAAGGAAAAAAAACTCCACATGCAAAGAATGTAACAAATGCCTCAAAGCCAAGAGTTAAAACATTGTGAAGCAATACTTCAGATACAGCGCCAAGTGCGCTGCGCCCTAAACAGTGCACCACGTGCAAAGCACGTGTGCGCTAGCGCTAGGTGCGCTGCGTGGAGCGCACCACGTGTCATACACGTGTGCGTAGCGCAATGTGCGCTGCCTTTTAAGCAGAGCACCATGTGCAAAGTACGTGTGCGCTAGCGCTAGGTGCGCTGCACTCCAAGCAGTGCACCACTTGTCATACACGTGTGCGCTAGCACAATGTGCGCTGCCTTTTAAGCAGCGCACCACGTGCAAAGCACGGGTGCGCCAGTGCTGGAACCCAAAAGCTCCCCAACCGTCAGATCAAAGATCTAATAATAATGATAAATCATTAATTAATCAGAAACTAAATTCTGTTAAGGAAAGATTCCTCAAAATCTTTCCAAATAACAAGATTGTGCTCTGTAAATCAGAGCACCGTTAGATCAATGATCCAATGGTAAATAAAAATTACCTAAAGACATAATAAGTTCTGTTATGGAAAGATCTTTCCAATCTTGTTTAAAACAAGAAAATTATCTTCTGTAAAACAGAAGCCTTAGGATCAAAGATCCAACGATGGGAAATATTCCCAAATCAATCAGAGAAAGATCTCTCTAACCAATTTAACAAATCAATTGGCCCTATATAAAGGCCCCTAGACTTCAAGTCTAAAATATAGAGAGACACATACAGGAAAATAGAAAAAAAACCCTCTGCAAAAAGAGCAAACTCTTAAGAAAAAGAAGATTTTTCTTCATCTTAAAGGTAAAGAACTATGTTCTTGAATAACAGAGATGAATCCGTCTCATAAAAAAGAAGAACCGTCTTCTAAAAAGATCTTAGATCTATAAAAAGACCAAGGTCTTTTGATTAAAAAGAAAAGATCAAAAAGATCTAATCATAAAAAGACTAAAAGAAGTATTTTACTTCATTCACAGATCTTTTGATCTATAAAGGCAGAGTCTTTTATAAAAAATAAGAACTTTTGTTCTTTGATCTTGAGGCAAAGCCTCCTTTGAAGAACATAAATTTGTTCTTTGATCTTAAAATTGATCAGAAGCGCTTTGCGCTATTAAAAAAGAACTGCGCCCTTGCGCTCCTTGGACCGGCGTTCAGCGCCAAAACCTGCTACGTGTCAACCAGAGACACAATCTGCGCTTTGCGCTTTTAAAAACAGAGCATTGCGCTCATGGGCTGGCGCTCAGCACCAAGCGCGCCACGTGTCATTCATTGGTACGCCAACAGACTAGCGCAATGCGCTCATACACTAAAAGCGCAATGCGCCAATAAACTAGCGCTCAACGCTAAGCGCGACACGTGTCCTCCTCGTGTGCGCTATCCAACAGAAGCGCAATGCGCTCTTTCCTTGGCGCAAAACGCCTGACGCGCCACGTGACGCACTGTCAGAACATGCTTTGTTCTGATAAATGCTTAGCATTATTAAAAGGGCCAAGCCCAAATAAAGGATCAATAGCCAAACAATAAAATGTTCAACTCATATCAACTGAGCCCATATACTCATAAACCTGCAAACAGACTTTAGTCCCAAATTGGACTATAGATCTCCCAACCAACATTGGTTCAAGGGTACATCTCTGAACTCCTCTGATATTTGTCGTTGTAATCCTTCAACGTCTTCAGAGAGGTGACGGGTCCCGACAGCCATACATTCCACGGACTATGATGTCCTTAAACTGGACTGTGGAGTCCTTAAACTGGACCGTGGAGTCCTTAAACCCACGGACTATGATGTCCTTAACCTTGACTGTGAGGTCTTTAAACTCACGGACTATGATGTCCTTAACCTTGACCGGGATGTCTTTAAACTAACATTGGACCGCCATGTCCCTAAACTGGCAATCGACCGAAATGTCCGTAAACTAAACAATAGAGCCCAAATGCTCTCTTGTTGGATCTAAATGATCCTGTTAAGTTGATTTTAGTCTAGAAATTAGACTAACGTATCCTTAACACACGTTCAAGTTGATCTTAGTCTCAAACGATGCTAACGTATCCTTAAACCCAACCCCCAAACCCAAATCTAAGAAGATACGGATTTGGACTAATCGACGCCCTACGGACGACAACATACATTAGTCTCCGTATACAATCCACGGGCAACCAAACACAAAACAAACACCCACGACACGAAGTGACCATATGGAGAAGGAGAAAGTTGTTACCGCGATGCGGTAGCGTAACTAACTGCAGGGGCTTGCGCCTGCAGGGAAGAACGTCCCCACAATCAAAAACCCCTCAAGCGAGGGGGAATCTGACGAAGTCTGCTACATCGGCCGCATCCGTTTAAACCTTTGATATATGGTGCCATAAATCAACTTGGCATCTTCGGAGAGGTGGACGGATAGCACCAATTAGCATCTACCCCGAATTTCAGGCAAGACGTCCGCCGCGTCTCCGTCGCGTCTTTCGGAAGGGAACAACATCGACAAACGAAGATCAGGTAAGTAGATTATATCTACGGGGGAAGTCGAGTGGATGGCGTATAGCACCCCCACAGTTCGATACTTAGTATACTATATATATACTATATATATACGTATGATAGCGTTAAGTGTGTTATGTTATTCTACATGTGATTCGGTGTATTATGGATAGATTCGAGTTTAGAAGTAAACTAGTATAGTTTCCTAGTTGCGAACCCTAGAATAGGTTTACATCCACACACACACACATGCTTGCTTGTATACTTATAATGTGATTCGTATTTGGGATACGACATGTGATTTTAGCGGGCCTTTGGACGTGTGTTTACACACGCATTTATATAGATGGTATCAGTTGTACTGGACTTAGATCAGTACCCCAGATCATGAGATATGATGATAACGATACCAGATAATTGATGAGATGAATGTGATATTGACCCGTACCCAGCTTTTGGGATGCCGTACGATGATTTACCGTACGAGCTTTATATTGATGATAGATCTGCACTCATGACTCGAGGATGTCATATGATATTGTATCGTACGCGGTACCTTTGAGGCGGGATCACCGACTATTATATATATATATATATATATTATATCGACTCAGATTTAGGTGGTTTCCATACCCCTCCTGATTGACTTGTTAGTTAGAGCTGTAGTTTTCCTAGTAGATGTTAGGCTAGGCCGATGTCATACCTAATTCAAAACTAACGAATCGGGAGTATTTTAAAGGCAGGCAAAGGGATTCTACGGATATTTTTAAAAGACACATCTTTTCTTAAAAACACCGTAGCCCTTATTTTCCTAAAAACCCCGATTCGTCTTCTTTCAAATGGCAAAATAGTATGATATAGATATATTGATGTAGAAACTGCACTGTTGTGTTATTATTCATTTGCCGCATATTCTTACTATTTGCATCGCATTGTATGCTAAATATGTTATTGTTATATCAAATCCATGCTGTTAGGACACCAGCACCATTATCGATGATGCATATGTTCCACGTACACTTGCTTGCCGGCTCACACACTTCATCATCGATAATTGCCATGCCACTACACTGTAGTACTGTTGCATTCAGGATATGACCCTTGCATGGCACACTCGTGTACTTACATATTGTACACTCATACTTGTGCACACATCTATTGTACATTCATACTCGTGTACTTACATATTGTACACTTATACTTGTGCACACATCTATTGTACATTCATACTCGTGTACTTACATATTGTACACTTATACTTGTGCACACATCTATTGTACATTCATACTCGTGTACTTATATATTGTACACTCATACTCGTGCACCTACCTGTTGTACACTCATACTTGTACACTTACATATTTACACATACATAGATGATTCTGGTTTGACTTGGAGATCTGGGAACCGCAAGATACTTTCTAAAACTAATTCATTTTAAAGAAGCGGTATTCCCTAAATATGTGCATATTACTATTCCATGTTGCATGATACACTGATATGCTTACATTTCTTTTATATGTCGCATACATCATGCTTTCTGATTATACGCATTGAGATATGTTGTTTCCATGATATTTCTGGATTTGGGAACCGTGGGTATTTAAAAAGAGAGTATGTATTGTTTAAAAACCCGGTTACCCTTGATATGATATTTCAGTGTGTCCACCATGTGTTTTCTCGGTTCTGAGAGTGGTATGTGAAACCCGATTCGAGGAGCGGTAGGCACCGTCTGCAGGTATACGGTGGACCCGGTGAGGTACCCCGGGGCAAGAAGACTCGTATATGTTAGACGGTGAGCCCGGCAGGGGAGTACTACCTACCGGTGATTGTATTTGAGCTCGGCGGATATCTGGGGGATCCCGACCGGAGTTGAGAGATGATATAGGCCGATCCGGACGGACGGGGCCCTATATATATGATGATTTACGTGCCGATGCTAGGCACAGGTTTCATGATGTTTTCGAGTGTCGATGCTTGGCACTCAGGTTCCATGATTTTGATATGTCGCGAGCGACACATATTGATTTACATCCTCATACTTCCATGCATATGTTTATAATATTTACATGCATGATGCTTATTGTCATTGGGTGACACGTGGACGATTTCCACATACATATATTGACATTGATGACATTGATCATATAGTTGGATGATATCCACATATTCATAGACTTCATGATATAGTCGGCATTGATCATACCTCATACTTATGATATGTTATTACCCGAGGCACTGGCACGAGCACTTGGCACTACACTCATGTATAGATGTTACATTGCCACCTTATCTTGCTTCAGACTTATTCATTTGAGGTTTATATATATATTGATCGTATTGACCTAGGATTGTGTCATACATACGATTTCTGCTCTGTGATGTTTTCTATTCACGAGTTGGCAACTCACCCCCGTTGTGCCACAATTCTTGCAGGTTTTGCCGTACAGGTTCCATTGCGGCTTTTCTGGCACACTGCTTCCTTTCTGGGTGATTGCTTTGGTAGGTGGATTCTTTTGCATCAGAACCACCATTGTATATGTATTATTCAGTTGTATTTAGAAATTCCATCAACCAAAACTTGTATATTGTTTCAGACTTAGAAAACCAGTTATGTATTATTTCGACCTTAGAGTCGCGCGTTGTAGTATTATGGTTTTCATGCTGATTTTGAGTTCTTTTTGAGTTTTGATCATCGCCCTTTGGTGTTGTATATTATATTGCTTGCATGGTTGTGACCGTCGATTGATGAAGAGCTAGCTCCCGCTTGGGGATGCTTTTTATCCTTGTGTATATATTATTCTTGTTGTACCCCGTTCGAGGCCATTATTTACAAAGGAAACTCTGCCAAAATTTTCAGAAAAGAATATAGATTTTAAAAATACATATTCGGCTTACTTATTTAAAAACCTTGTTTCTAAAACATGTTTTCTTTACTTCTTAAAAACTAGTTTTCTTATTTACTCCTTAAAATGGTTTTAGATTTCTGGGCTTTTGGCTTACTTGAATTAGATGGGGTCCTATAGGCTTCATATGATTCAAGTGCCAGTCACGGGCTATTTCGGGTCGTGACAGAAGGTCACCGCTCGAGCGACGAGGCTAAGTACGCCGCCGACTCGCTCACCAAACCGTTCACTGAGGAGCTGCTCGCCGTCCACGTCTCCTCTCGCAACAAGCCCCCGAAGGTCTCCCTCTTCGACGGCAAATCTGACCCGAAGGACCATCTGGATGCATTCACCGTGGGAATGAGCTTCCAAGACAACTCCGATGCCGCCCAGTTCCGAGCTTTCCTGGCCACTCTCATCCGCTCCGGACGAGACCGGTTCCGAGGACTCGAGCCATGCTCGATCTCAACTTTTAACGAGCTGGCCACCCAATTCCTCGGCCACTTCGTCGGGACAGGCGGCAAAAACACACAGTTGACCATCTCTTCACGATCAAGAGCGGGGACAAAGAGACGTTCAAAGCATACGTCACCCGCTTCTACAACGCCCTTCGCGAGGTCCCAGAGCACCGGGATGAAACAGTCATCACAACACTAAGGTCTGGTCTTAGGCACAAGGAGTGGTTACGCTCCTTTACATTAGCGCAACCTAAGACCATGGCCGAGGTAAATGCCTGGACTGAGCGCGAAGTCCGGCTCTAGTCCGAGGTGAACACCAACCTCCCCGGGGCAGAGCAAACCGACCAAAAGAAGAGGGCAAGGGATGAGAGAAGAGGACCTGAGCGGCCGAAGCCCTATCTCCCGAAGTTCCAGGAGTACACCCGCTCAACGTCTCCCAGACAGTGCTACTAGAGGAGGCTAAAGTCGAGGGGTTCTTCAAGCTTCCCCCGATCTCGCGCATGGCCTCAAAGCGAACCCGGGGCCCTTACTGCGGTTTCCACAGGTCGCTAGGCCACTCCACGGAGAGCTGTAAGCAACTCCGAGACTACATCGAGGAGCTCATCCGTTCGGGGCACCTCGCGGCGTATTTGAGGGACAAGCGGCAAGATGACCGCGAGCAGGAGCAGCGTCCCCCTCCCGCCGAGCTGACCATCGGTCAAATCATGGTCGTGTCAGCCGAGGATACGTCCGGTACACATAAAACTCGGTACCCTATGCCGAGCATAGATGCCAACATACATCCGAGGGGCTATAGCTGCGCGAATAAGAACATCTACTAGCATGTATTTCTTTCCAAAGCGATGTACGCCTTTCTTGAGATCTTTTTGTTTATATAATAAAAGGGGTCAATAAAGCATTGCAATGAAAGAAAAAGAATCTTATTCATTCAAAGGGTACTATAGGCTCCTCAACCCTACAAAAAAAAGAGGAAAAATTATAACAGCAGGGGAATGGGGTGCAAAGAGCACTGCTCGTGGTACTTTGAGCATATTTCCTCCAGCCGAGCCTTCACGGCGTCTAACCTTTGCCTTCGACTCCCCCCGCGAGCGTCGGCGTTGTGCCTCAACTGGTAGCACTCAAGGACGAGCGCCTCCGAGCGGTGTAGCCGACTCGCAGAGATCAGGCCGAAGCGCCTCAGAGACCGTAGCTTGCCAATAGCCTCGTCTTTCAGCTGTTCGGACAAGGGGTTGTAGAACCCCGGCGACGCCCTTCGAATGGAGTACATCAACAACTGAAGGAGAGGGGAGCGCCGGGGGAGCAATCGGCCGAAGTGATCCTCGATGCGGTCTATCACTAACTGCACCGTGTCTTCAGTGCAGTACTGGTCGTAGAGGTACACGTTTTCGAAGTTTATGATGTCGGGGATAGTGAAAGGGAAGTCCTCCATTCTCACGTTTCGGGGTGAGGAAGGGGATAATCAACACTCCCTCCGTTTTATAGCCCACAACGCCCCCGGAATTCAACGGTCGCCCGTTTCACCCGCAAGTAGGCTGCCACGTGGCAGGCATCTCGCCGCTAGATGCGAAACCGAAACGACACTACCCCGACGCTTCACATCCCCCACGCAACCATGACACGTGTCGCCAACGACCGTCCATCTTCGCCGCTCGATGCGCAATAGAAACGACGCCCCTCCGACGCTTCGCGTTCTACACACAATCACGACACGTGTCGCCAGCGACGTCCCTCTTCCCAGTATTCACACCAGAAAGTACGAACGGAACCTCGCACAAGAGCCGGCCCGGCAGCTACCCTGCTCGGCCGTCTTTAGAGATCTAAGCCCTCACCAAGAGGCAGCCGAGCGGCTACCCCGCTAGGCTATCCCTGGCCGGTAGCTCCCCTACCCCCACAACGCCAGGGATCGAAGCTCTCACCAAGAGGCAGCCGAGCGGCTATCCCGCTCGGCTATCCCTGGCCGGTAGCTTCCCTACCCAACAACGCCAAGGATCGAAGCTCTCGCCAAGAGGCACCGGGCAGCTACCCTGCTCGGCTATCCCTAGCTGGTAGTTCCCTACCCCACAACGCCAGGGATCAACGCTCTCACCAAGAGGCAACCAAGCAGCTTCATTGCTTGGTCAATCCTTAGTAGGCTTCCCACGGCCCCTCCCGTGCTAAGGATCTAAGACCTCACTAAGAGGCAGCCGAGCGGCTACCCCGCTCGGCTATCCCTGGCCGGTAGCTTCCCTACCCCACAACGCCAGGGATCTAAGCCTTCACTAAGAGGCAGCTGAGCGGCTACCCTGCCCGGCTATCCCTGGCTGGTAGCTCCCCTACCCCACAACGCCAGGGATCAAAGCCCTCGCCAAGAGGCACCGGGCAGCAACCCTGCTCGACCATCCTTAAGGATCAAAAGCCCTCACCAAGAGGCACCGGGCAGTAACCCTACTCGGACAATCCTTAGTAGGCCCCTTACGGCCCCTCCCGTGCTAAGGATCAAAAGCCCTCGCAAGAGGCAACCGGGCCCACCCTTGCTCGGTTATCCCTGGCTGGTAGCCCCCTACCCTAACACACCAGGGATCAAAGCCCTTGCCAAGAGGCACCGGGCAGCAACCCTGCCCGGCCCGTCCTTAAGGATCAAAAGCCCTCGCAAGAGGCAACCGGGCCCACTCTTGCTCGGTTATCCCTGGCTGGTAGATCCTACCCCAACACACCAGGGATCAAAGCCCTCGCCAAGAGGCACCTGGCAGTAACCCTGCTCGGCCCATCCTTAGTAGGCCCCTTACGGCCCCTCCCGCGCTAAGGATCAAAACCCTCACCAAGAGGCAGCCGGGCTCGCCTTTGCTCGGTTATCCCTGGCTGGTAGATCCCTACCCCACAACGCCATGGGTCTAAGCCCTCGCCAAGAGGCAGCTGAGCAGCTTCACTGCTCGGTCCATCCTTAGCAGGCCTTGTATGGCCCCTCACGCGCTAAATATCGAATCCCTCACCAAGATGCGGTCGAGCGGCTACCCTGCTCGGCCATCCCCGGCTGGTAATTCACTACCCCACAACGCCAGGGATCGAAGCCCTCGCCTAGAGGCACCGGGCGGCTACACTGCTTGGTCCATCATCAGCATGCCTCTCCGAGCCTCCCACACTAAGGAACATGACCTCACCAAGAGGCATCCGGTCTATCTACGTCTGTGCGATCTCCACCTCGACTTCGGGGCCATGGAGATACCGTCTTCCCGCCGGTCTTCGCACACTCGGCAAACGAACAAATTCAACTCGACGCGTAATCTCTAGACAGAGAACCTACTGTGCAAATACAAGTGTTTACCGACAAAAGGAAAATACGACCACAAAAAGTCTTTATTCACAAAATCAAAGTCTTTACAAGGGTATTGTGGGCTCCCCAGCCTTACAAAATGCCCGGAGGCCTACAGAATTCCCGATGCAACAAAAAAAGAGAAGAAACAAGAAAACAAGGGGCTTCAGGCCTCAGGGCCATACGCACCCCCAGGAAGCTCAACACCTACCACGGCTCGGGCGGCGTCTGGGGGCTCATCACCCATCACATCGACCTCGGCGTCGCCCTCGCCGGGAATCTCTTCCCCGGCATCGCCCCCGGGGTCGTCCCCCTGCTCGTCATCCTCGTGAGGATATTTGGCTCGGAGCTCTTCGTCAGCGAACTCCGGCATCCGAGCCTTGACGGGGTCGAGGGCCTCATGCCAGATGGCGGTAGTGGTCAAGGCTAGGACGGTGTAAAAATGTTCCGACTTCTGGAAGTTCTCCACCGTCTTCGCCGCTCTGAGGTCGGCTCGCTTCGCCGCCTCTACTGCCGCCTCCAGCTTCTTCCGGAGAGTACTCGTCGACTTCTTCATGGTGCCGACGAGCAACTTGGAGTCCCGAAACTTGCCCTCGGCGATCTGGGCGGCCTCGCGGAACCTGGCAACCTCCTGCTTCGCGGCCGCCGCCTCCTGCTTCGACCCTCGCCATCGCTGCCTCCAGCTCCCGCTTTGAGCTCTCCCCTAGCGAGGAGAGCTCGCCCGCGGCTCGCATCGCCGGGGTTATTTCCTCCTCCTCCATCCGGATGACGAGAGCGACATGCTGGAGGACCTGAAGAGAGCAGAGGGGGGTCAGAAAGAAAAAGGAGCGCCAAATCTCGCGAATGGCGAGACACTGAGTAAAAAATTGAGTGAGGTATGAGCACTAATCTGCACGACCTCTTGGGCGATGGACGCCATTTGCGCCTTCAAAGTCCCCCCAGGGACCTTGCCCCCGGCCGACCTCTCCATGTCGGATAGCACGCTGTTAGCGACGGAAAGCCCCGAGGGCACCTCAAAGCGGAGCTCCCCCTCGTCCACTAAGATCGGGGAGCCCGGGGTCCGTGGGACTGCGCGGGGGGAACCTCTTGAGGGCCGACGGCGGAGGGCTAGTCTCTGCCTCCGAAGCCAGGGCCTCCTATCCCCGAACCCGCTTTCGGCTCGGCGTCTTGCTGGGCCCCGGGGCACGATCCGCACCCGAGCGCTGGGGCGGAACGGCTGCTGGGGGGGCCGGGATCGACATCTGACGAGAAGAGCTGGCCCCTCCAGCCTTCGACCCCTTCTTCGGCTTGCGCATGGCCGCTCGAAGGTAGCTCAAGTCCATGGGTTCTGCACAAGGCAAGATACAATAAAGTCAGCAACACAAACAAAATAAAATAAACGCAAGCCCAACAGAACGCCTACGAGCTCCTAACTTACTGACGAACTGGGCGGGGCTGAGCCCAGCCCAACTAAGGACCCGCTCAGAAAGCAGCATGTCAGCCCGGGGAATGGGCTCCCACTCCGCCACTCTCACCGCGTCGGGGTCGTTGGACGGGCTTCCCTGCCAGTACCTATCCCTAGACTACTGGATGGACACGGGCCAATCCTCACCTTCTGGCGGCCCTACAAAGAAAAACTTCTTCTTCCAATCGTGGATGGAAGAAGGCAAGACGACGACACCTGACCCGGCTGCACTCCCCCGTCGTTTCCTAAAGGAGAGGTAAACCCATCTCGGGTCGCCCGCGCGAGTGCCGGGGTGACCTTTGTAAATGAGAGAGGAGGCAAGGATGGATAGACCGAAGGGGATCATCTGCAGCTTCAAACGGACCAGGAACCTAAGGAGAATCCTCCATGAGTTCGGCACTAGCTGGCCCGGGGCTAACCCAAAATAATTTAGCGCTCTAACGACCTCGGGGGAGAAGAGAAGGCGCATTCCGGTTGTAACACCCGAGCCCAATGCTACTAATTTCAGTTACCGTTTGAACGTAGTGTGGCACTTATTTCATTTATCTTGCTTGATTGTTACTTATTGTAATTTTTACCTCATCAATTCATTTTTGCATATAACAATTTAAGGCATCTAAAATAAAATTAAAAATATTCGTCATGGCCTGCTTGACACCCCTAACCCTGTTGTAGCGTCCGTGCATCGTGTTCTCGTCCCGTTTAGTGAAACAGGCGAGTTTGGACGGCTACGCGCGCGTACGTGTGTCCGTTTTGGGGGTATGCTTTTTGATTGTAAAACACTTCATTTTAAATTTTGGATCCCGCCTAAAATTTTCTTATTTCAATTTCAAATTTTTGGACCCGACCCGGGCGCAATTTGAAAATATTTTACTTTGCGCCAAAATCCCAATTTCTAACATTTCTTTAAACTGTCGAATATATATTTTAACCATATAATATTTTTTTTTTATAATTCTAAATCTTTCAAATTTTTCTTTACAACCAATCGCCTTCCTCCTTTTATTCCGTGGGCCCCACTTCTCTCTCTCCCCCCGTCGCTCTCTATCTCTCTCCTCTCTCTCTCCCCGTCTCTCTCTATCTCTCTCCTCTCTCTCTCCCCGCCTCTCTCTCTCTATCTTTCTCTCTCTCTCTCTCCTCTATATATTTTCTCTTCTTCCTTTCTATTTCTTTCCTTCAGCGAACCCTCGTCGCAACCCTAGCCGCCTCCCCCTACGCCGCTGCAGCCCCAACGCCGACGCCATCACCACCGGACTCGTCGTATCCTCGCCCTCGACCGATCCACTGCACCTCCCTCCTCCTTTCCCTTTCCACCCGAGCACCTGCACGAGGGGACTGAGCACCCTGCACGCGTCTGCGCCGCCGGGAGTCGCCGCCGGTGACCTCATCCCCGTGTCCCCAACCTTCGTGCGCACTCAGTGAGCATCGCTTCCCCTCCTCTCCTTCTTCTCCTTCCTTCTTTTTCTTTCCTTTTCTTTACAGTTCTTGATCGCCGGTGGTCGCTGCAGGTACCCCGCCGGAGCTCCGTCGATGTGGTCGGCGATCACCACCCCTCCACAGATCCGCGTGAGCACCCTCTCCTCTATCCTCCTTCCCTTCTCTCTTCTTGATTATTCTCTCATCTTTTCATGCATTTTTAAATATGGTTTGTTCATTGGTTTGGTATCTCGCCGGAATCCGGCCATGCCGGCGACGTGTCCCGACGATCCGGCGAGGTACTCTGGTCTGTGTGGTTCCACTGTTCGTCGTTTGGGTTCATTCCGTGAACCGTGCGCCCGTCGCGAGTTTTCCCCGCCGACGCTTTATGTTCCGTTTTCCCGATTCGCGACCCGTCGAGGCAAGTACCCCTTGCTACATGCTAAATAATATTTACATACACATTGATGACACCCTAAACCTGTAAATTTAACTTTAGTACGATCATTTCTCATTTTCGTGTTCAATATTGATATATATCATTTTTATCTTTCAAACTTGGAACCTACCTGTTGCAATTACTGTTTTGGAACCTAATAATCACATTTACATGTTTTAATTTCACTTTCACTGATGATGTAGCCTATGGCACCTTATCTACCGTTTTACTTTATTCGGACACTCGTATACATTTAACCTGCATAAACTGTGATTTCATCCGTGGAACCTATATATACATATAACATTGCATCCATGAAATTCTTAAACTGGTTAACATGATTTAACGGCCAAAATGGTCATACTGCATTCTTATGTTGTTGAAATCATCTCAGAAAACACAACTGATAACTGTACTGCCAATTAATTGAATCTGCTTTATGGTTTAATTTATTGTTTAGATTATGTTATTGATAACTATGCTTGATTATGTAACTGAGTATGAGCACACTCATGATATCGTTTACATCTTGACCTGACTTGCTACATACATATTGATTGACCCGACATGGTACCATATACTGCTTGACTTAACCTGATGTACCATGACCTGACCCGTTACCTGATCTTGTATTTAATGCCAACAAACCTGACATGTAGTCCTCATGGACCGTTCCTGTTGTCTATCCAGACAAACCTGTTTACCTGATCCTGTGTTGGCATTAGTTTCTTGATTACGGGATACCTGACTTGACTTACACATATACCTTGGGGGTATGGGGAAATCAAAGGTGAAACCTGACTTATAACTCAACAGTTCACTACTTGTTTTGATCAGTTTTAGGCTAGGCCAGCCTTGGAATGATGATGCTGACATCATTCATCTGTACACATTCCTGTTTGGTGCCTAGCGGCATGTCTCGGTTTCAGCCCGAGAATCTGGGGCCGTGGTCTCGGGTATGTACGGGATACTATTGAGTTACATCGATGATTCATCAATTTGGTTTCAAAGACTTTAGAACAGAAATCCTGATAGAACAGTTTAGTTTACCCACTGCACACTGCCCTGCACTGCTCTGATTCATATTATTGTTACCTTTGCTTTATTCATGTTTATATTCGCATTGCCTGTTACCCTGTTTATTATGTTATTACTTAATGACTTGACGCGCTGACGTCTGGGTTTTGCATGGCCCGGATTCTGTACCGCTGTCGCAGTCCGAGCAGGAGTACTCCAGCCGACAGGCTGAGCTGTGAGTGTCAGCAGTAGTTAGTTTTCTTTCCTGCATATATTTCCTGATGTGAGCCCGCATTATGGGACATACATTCCAGTTATTTTGTATTGGATCTTTCGCTTCCGCATTTTTATTATTCTTGACTCATGTTATCTTGAATTATGGACATGTTTAGATAGTTTTATTTTGTTCTTGATATCTCTACAACCGTAATGTGACTGTGGTTGGATACTTCCGACCCACAGGTAGCATGGTTGGCTATGTCGCGTGCCCACTTTAGCGTACTCTGGGAAGCGGGGCGTGACACCGGCCCAAAAGGATTCCAGGTACAAGGCAATCTCTTTATCCCGCACCTGATCCGCCCTCTCCCCTTCCTCGGCCAAACGTAGAGTATAGCCGGGAGGGATATGGAAGCGAGCCCGAGCGGTGGCAAGCTCGCCCTCGTACCTCACCAAGGAAGGCACACCAGGAGCGTCCGCCACCCCCACTCAGGGATCCTCCCCTGACGCGCGACCCCGGGAAGAGGATCTGACCCTAGCTTCCCGAGAAGACTCCGACTTGGCAGAGGAATCCCTAAAATCTACCCCGACGACATCTACAGACTCCTCAGAGGAAGACATCTAACCTGATAGAGAAGTCCTCGGGAACGCAGAGATCTAGCCTAAAGAGGAGATCGCCGAGCTTACAAGATCAAGGACAAGGAAAATATGAAGAGAGATGGGCCCTGAAGAGGACCCCACCTCTATTTATAGCCACCGGCGTCCTCATCCAACGGCGACAGTCGACTCCCGCCAAAAACAACTCTTCGCATTCGACGAGCACGATTGCTCCATCTGTCGTACGCACATTGGCCGTACCCCATCAGGCGCTAGCGGTCTGTGGCCAGTCACATCAGCCAACCGGCACCCGACACGTGGGCTGTCGCTTCAGCGAAAGTACGCACGATCCGGCGCACCCTCTTTAATGCAAAAGATCTCGCCCTAATTCGCTGGCATCATCCAGAAAATACAACGGATTACCCGGGAACACGCCCGACGATATCTTCGAAAAGGAGCTCACATCGGGTGACCCGACAGACCACTCTCGACCCGATCCGTCAGCTGGCCGGGACGAGAGTGAGGAGCTAATGATGATGCTCGATATCGGTGATCTCCCAGATCATGACACGTGGCAGATGACGTGTCCCAGAGCATGCAAGAAATGACCTACAGTGTCCGACCATACCACTCATATACCCATCCTACAACAAAGCTGGCTCGCCTCCGAGCCCCCAGCACAATCGGCCTCCTCGGCCTCACAACTCGTCTCCGGGCTACCACAGAACCAAGATACCTCGGCTCTCCCGCTCGTCCGCGAGCTCTCCCGCCGATGTCATCTTCCTCGGTCTCATCGACCGACCAACGGCACCGCTCACAGGCGCAACCACCATCCCGTGATTCTCGCCATGCGCGGGATTTCCGCCGGCCATATCCCATGTTCCACGCCATCACGATCCCCCATTAACGAGTCTGTCTCGCCATTAATGGGAGATCCTACTCATCACGCGGGCGTGACGTCCGGCCGGCGTGATTGTCGCGCCTGCCCTGCCTGCTGCCACCGCTATTTAAAATCCTTCTTCAGACGGTTCAAGTAAGCCATTTTTACTCCACCAAGCCGTTACTCCGATCGGATTTCCTTTCTAACTTGATCGTCGGAGAGTCCTCGGTGGTATAACTATCTCGGGACTTCTTTGCAGGTAGCTCGGCGACAACCAATCTCAAACCCAGATCCACACGCTTCAGGAGCCTGTCTTCAGATCTAATCTCAGCCATCCATCGCCGCCGTCAACAGATCAACGGAAGGTAATATTTTGGTGCGATCTAGGCCGCGTCACAAATAGTTTCGAGGTCTTCCCTTTTGCTTCAGCTGTACTACAAAAGTTGATTCTCTCCCCTAAATTCTTCTCTTTTAATTCTCTCTCCCTCTCTCTTGAAACCCTAATTATAACTCCTCACAATTCTTGAAAAACCCTAATCCAGTCAGATCTCAATTCCCAATGCCTTCCATTGACTTCGCCCATTCAAATCCCCAGCTCTTTAGGTCTCCATCAAAATCTTAGCTTCTCACAGATCTAATCCACCGCTCAATTCTCAATAATGGCTACACCAAGAATTTTCTCAGTGATGCTCTTGATTTTGGTGATACTGAGAGCGTCCGATGCTTTACCTCGAGCTCTAATGGCGGATGAGACACCAAAGCCTGATAAGGTAAGGAAATCGCTTCACTTCTTATTTGTTGCTGAATTTAGGGTTTATTGATACTAGTTTCGAAAAAAGTTTAGATTTTTGGGACTTTTCCAGGTGTCTCAACCAAATTCTCCGACATCTGAGAAAGATCTGAATAAGGATACACAACCAAAACCCTTAGGATCCCAGCCTGATGCTAATAAACCCAGTGAGAAAAGCCCTAATGATTCGCCAATCACAGATGGTGGAAATGATAGTAAAAAGGATGAGGGGATGAAAGAAACCACAAGTCCTCAAGATAAACAAATCGAAGATCCTGGGATTGATAAAAAGGATGAGGGTTTGAAACAAGATGAAAATCCTCAGAAAGATAAAAAGGATGAGGGTATGAAAGAACAGGAAGGCCCCCAGAATGATAAAAAGGATGAGGGCATTAAAGAAAATGAAGGTCCTCAGAATAGTAACAAAGATGATAAACAGAAAGAAAGCATAGATCCTTTGAAGAATGACGATAAGAACGGGGGAAAGGATGATGGTAAAAAAGAAAGCAAAGGACCTTCAAAGAGTGAAGATAAGAATTTGAAGAAGGATGACAAGCAAAAAGAAAGCGATGGTCCTTCAAAGAGTCCAGAGAATGTTAAAAAGGATGATGGGCCAAAAGGAAACACTGGCCCTTCGAAGAGTAAAGAGGACAAAAGTCCTTCAAAGAGCAAAGAGAATATGAAGAAGGATGATAACAAGAAAGGAGGAAAAGGGCCTAATGGTAAGGAAACTCATGAAGATAAATTTCAGTTGGAGAAATGTGACGTTCAGAAATGTGACGATGCACATGATTTGGTTGCTTGTCTTCGACATTCTAAAATTGGTAAGTAGACCTTCTCATACGCAATTAAATTCTTTCCTTTTTCATTTATGCATTGTTGGTGAATTTTTAGTGATTTGAGTTTATATTTCATTCAGTGAGCTTATTTAGATTTTATTTAGAAAGCATATCTTCATCTTTCATAATATGATTTAGGTGCATCACGCTAAAATGATGAATTTCTACTTGATTTAGTCATTGTAGTATTTGTAAGAGTCTTGTAATAAAAGACTATGAACATGGAGAACAATCAAATAGATTTCAACTCTCAAGTAATCAGTACACGCAGGCATATTAAATCTTATATTACATATTATCCATGTTGAATTTGATGTTGATGAAGAAATTTTTTTGGTCTCGCTCTACAAAGAGATGGATGGATTCACAGCATTGCAATATGCTGATTTTGGCTGAAAGGAATATTCATCAACTTCCTTGCTAGTTATTGAAATATAATCTCTTGCTTAGAAAAGGGTTAAATTAGAGAACCGACAGTTGACTTGCAGACCATAACAAGATGTTTCGAGCATTTCTCAACTATGTAATGTTGTATGTTGATCTTTTTTCTAATCATTCTTATTTAAGAGTAATACTTGCCAGCACAAAGTTGTCAATTCTTTCTTGCTATTTGCATCTCTGTTATCTAAGGTCTTTCTCTTGCCTGATCCCAGCAATTATGTTGTTCCCTCTTCTGAGTGGCACATGGTACCTACTCATTCATTTTATATGCCCATATATTATACGTCTTACACTGTGACTCTAGTAAAATAATCCTCACTTGTTTTTTGTTTGCTATGCATAAACTTGTTTCTTATTTCCAGTTGTTTTTCTTTTTGGCTATTTTTGTTGCCCGGTAAATCTTTCTTTACAATGGTCACCATCTTGAAAAACAATATGAAATTTTGATGTGCCTATGCCAAGGGTCGTTATCACAACAAATGAATGTTTTGAGGTCTGTTCAAGCATGTCGAATGTTAAGTTGGCAAGGACAGAGAATCCATTATATAAACATACTGCTGTTTCATAGTTATAAATTCCAAGAGTTGGTCAAATCCACTGTTTTGGATTGTATTCCAGCGGAGTTTGTCACTTCAATACTAAAAAGTGGATATGTGATTTATTAAAAGTCCAAGCCATATTTCCAAAGGTGGATTTAAACCTGAGTTAGTTCTTTTTAAATTTTTACATATGGAAATATATTATTACATTTTCATTTTTTTCATATATTGTAGCATTTTTATATGTTTTGTCATAATATTTTTTCTTTATATCGAGGAGGTCATCATCTCATGGGAGAAATCAATATTATTATACTATGTTATCCAAATACAGAGATTGCATTGCAGAATTCAAATTCCATCTAACATTGAACATTAATAAATTCTAGCATCCCCTATTAACGACACTGATAGGAACTGTATATGAGTGAGAATTTCATGATATGAAAGAAACCATGGAGTGCCAGTCCCTAGTAAACGTAGTCTCTAATGGTCATTTTTGGATAAAACACTTATATACAAATATTGGTAGTCTGGAATCAGGGTCACAGTAATATAGTACACCTGGCTGTTCATTAATGTTATCTGGGCCTTTGAATTATAGCGCCATGTTGTTTCTTGGAACGAATGGATAGACTGATAGAGCCTTATGTAATAATTGTGAACGTGAAATCAATCATTAAATTATGAACCTATTTGTCAGCCCAATCACATTATCCTTAAAGAAATCATCTAAACAAGAGTTTATTATTGAGCCGTGAATTTCGCTCTTTCCATACCTCTGAATCAGAAGTAATAAACAATTAATGTAAGGATTTCTGTTAATAAGTCAATAATAATTTAGAAGGGTCAAATTTAGTATTACATTGTTTATGTAGAGTGTTTTTCGTCATCTTATTAAGATAAGATACGCTTGTCAGTCGGACGTTGTACAGATTCACCCTACCTAAAATAGACGGGGGTTTAATAATTATGGGGATCATAATATCCGGCAACTGTGGATAAAGCTGTCGTTAATTACCACCCGTTTTGAGACGAGAGAACCTCCGATTACCGGGTCGTGCGAATCATGCGAATTCAATGTGGAATGAGCGTGTTTTGAAAAGAATGCAAGCGTGTTCATTTCATTTTTTGTTTATTTGTTTATATTTATATATTATTTTATTTAAAATGACGCGCCGCCTCCTGAGGCAGCGGGGACCCCTTTAGGGGGTTCCAAAGCGAGGAACCCTTTTTGGGGGGTCTTCGATGGCGGGAGCCCCCCTTTGGGGGTCGGGGGGTCCCCGACGGCGGGAGCCCCCTCTGGGGATCCTCGAGAGCGGGATCCCCCTTTGGGAGGGTCCCCGGAAAATCACTTTTGCAGGGATTTCTGAAACGGAAAATCCCCTTGAGGGGATATCCGAAGGTAATGGATAACCCCTTTATAGGGGTATCTGACGCTGGTCATCTCTTCATAGGGTGCGGAGGCTTTTGTCGAGTTCCCTATTCGAAAAATATGCTCACTCGGGGTGAAAGCTTTTGGCTTTCACCCCGAGAACCTTTGTGTTCTCTTGTTTTTCAAGCTTGATGAAGAAATCTTGTTCCTTTTCTTGGTCTTAATCTTGGATTTTGGACTTTTGAGATGAGCTTTCTTCAAGTGATGGGTTCTCTTTCAATGGGTTATATTTGGGGAAGAAATAGATAGAGAAGATGAGACAGATCCAAAAAGAACTTTTCCCTTTGGTTCTCTCTCTCTTGAAGAAGAGAGAGCGGCTTGCCTCTTTTCTTTTGGTGGAGACGCACAACCCTAGAAAGATTGGGAATGAAAAATTCTTATTAAATACTTCAGATGTTAGTTTTATATAGGCTTACAACTTTACACATAGCTGTTTGGGCTTTACAAAATTGGCTTTTTGTCCATTATTTCCACATTATTCATACTTATTATATATTAAATCTATTTTATTGCACTCTCTTTTCTTGGCATGGGGGCCGACCCTATGCTTGAGCTTGGACCGGTCTGGGCTTGGGCCCATCTGCTTGGACTTGGGGTCGGGCGTGGCCTGGCTTGAGTTTGGGCGTAAGCCCAGTTGCTTGGGTGTTGACTTTGATTTTGATTTGTTGACCTCGATCGTGGGGTGTAAATTTTGACCCCAACAAGTGCCCCCATTAATAAGTGCACGCCGCATGTGTGCATCGCGTGCAAGAAATTGATGGATTTTCTTTCATGAAGAGATCAACTTGATTCCTTTTTAATGACGTGGAGGTCGACGCTTGACTTGATTTCTTTTTAACGATGTGGAGGTCGATGCTACCATTTTTGCGACGTGGACGGTTAATACTTGACTTGATTCCTTTTTAACGACGTGGAGGTCGATGCTGCCATTTTTTCTACGTGGACGGCCGATACTACCATTTTTGCGACGTGTGCGGTCAATACTACCATTTTCCTTTTTAACGACGTGGAGGTCGATACTGTCATTTTTGCGACATGGATGGTCGATACTGCCATTTTAGCGACGTGGACGGTCGATGTTTGAATCGGTTGATTTGTTTTGGAAATTTCCTACACGTCCCGCAGGATTTTTGAGCTTGGAGTACTGCAGGTTGGGACTTTAGTTTGATACGTTTGGTTCCACCTGCCTTGTGCGGCGGGGCTTTTAAGCTTGGAAGCACTGCCGAGTGGGACTTGGAATTTGGATTTTATTTGTTCTTAGTTTAACGACATAGGGGTCATCTATTTCCAGTTTAATGATTTAGGGGTCAATTTTTGGATTTATTTTCTTGTTTGGCAATTTTGGCGCATCTTTTTAGGGCTGTCTGGGATTAACTTATCTGCAATTTGGAACATTCATGCGTAGTATTTCTTGAGGTATCGATCGTTGATGGGTGACATTGGCCTATTTCTCTCAGCACTTATCACTTGGTAGGATCCTCCGTCAAATACTTTCTCGATGATGTATGACCCTTCACAGTTTGGCTCGAATTTTCCTTTTGCATGTTGTTTGGGGATGATTGGTCTTTAGGGACCAACACCAATTCGTCTTTTTTGAAAACCGGGAGACAGGTTATCTTGTCATAGGCCTATGACATCCGGGTTTTGTACAACTCCAGATTTTGTTGCATTGCGGGTCTTTTTTCTTCGAGCGCGTCGAGCTCTTCAAGCCGAAGGAGAGCATTTTTCTCCGTCAGATTGTGCTGGATGGCCATTCTTAAACTTGGAATTTCGATTTTGAGGTAGAGAATTGCCTCCATCCCGAAGAGCAGTGAGTATGGGGTAGATTGGCTTGGAGTGCGGTGCGTGGTGCGATGTGCCCACAGCGCCTCGTGGAGCTTCATATCCTAGTCTTGTTTAACTGAGGTGTTTTTCTTCAAGAGCTTGCATAGGATTTTGTTGAAGGTTTTGGACAACCCATTGGCTTTTAGATTATAGTTGGAAAAATATCTTCAATCTATCTTGTGTTAAGTGGCGAGCCTTGAGACCTTGAAGCATTTGAAAGAAGGCATGTTAGAAATGATTCTTCTTGGTGCGTCAAAACGGTATAGAACATTATGTCGGAAGAATGTCTGAGATCTTCTGTCTTGACTTCTTTTAGTAGGACAATTTTAGCCCATCTAGAGAAGTATTCAGTTACGGCCAATATGAACCGGTGGACTTTAGATGACGGAGGATCGATTGGGCCAACTATGTCGGTATCCCATATTTCAAATGGCCATGATGCCACGGGAGGATGTAGCGGATTGGAATGCTTGTGTATGAAGTTGTCGTGTATTTGATTGAGGTGGTATTTCTTCGCATGTTCTTCACAATCCTTTATCATGGTAGGCCAGTGATATTCGAGCCGCTTGATTTGAAGGCGCATTTTGAGGCCAGATTGGTGTCTTCCGCGGATGCCCGAGTGGATTTCTTTCATAACTTTTTGGGTTTCGGTCGAGAACAGACACCTGAGCCAGAGCTGGTCGTATGATCTTCGGTATAGTGTGTTATTTACGAACACATATCGGAGAGCTCTCTTCTTCAGCTGAACCCTCACTGATTTTTCTTCTGGTAGCTTATCATATCGAAGATACTCTATGAAGGGTTCTATCCAATCAAGCTCGCCTTTAATAACCAGGGCTTCTTCAGTAGGATAGTTCTCTTGCTTTACGATTTTTGTCCCGTAGAGAAACTGGAGGTCGAATTTTTCGGCTTCTAACCGTGATCAGGATTTCATCCATGTCGGGATCAACCAATTCTTTGGCTAGACGAGCGAGTACGTCGGCTTTTCCGTTCGATGCCCGGGGGATTTTCATCAGTTCGATGCTGACAAACTGTTTCATGAGTTTCATGACCCAGCTTCTGTATCGAGCCAACTCGGGCTTGTATATTTGGTAGTCACTATTTACTTGGTTGACGACTAGCTGAGAATCTCCGTAAACATGTAGTCGGGTGATTCCCATTTCTGTGGCAAGCTCAAGACCGGCTATTAGCGCTTTATACTCAGCCTCGTTGTTTGTGCAAGGCTACGTCGTAGGGCCCCCCATGATAGTGTGATGAACACCAATCGTACCCCGGCTTTTATCTGCGGGATGTTTGATTTGTTGGAGGACCTCATTGATGAGTCTCCATCGAAGTAGAGATTCAGCATGGTTTGTTATTTTCGAGGTGTAGCGCTTATTCATCGGGTAACTCGCAATTTAGCGGTGACCCTTCAGGTATGAGATGAGCAACGAGGAAGTCGGTTAGGGCTGGCCCTTTTACTGCTTTTTGAGGAGTATAGATTATGTCAAACTCGAACAGCATGACAGCCCATCTGGACATCCTACTCAAATTTTCCTTTGTCATTAGATATTTCAGCGGGTCGATCTTGGAGATCAGCATAATTCGGCGAGCGAGCAGATAGTGCCTCAGCTTCTTTACGGCGAATATCAAAGCCAAGCAATGCTTTTCGATCGGAGAGTAATTGTTTTCCGCTTCGACCAGTGTTCGGCTGAGATAGCAGAGGGCGATTTTCCCCCCTCGTTATTTTGGATGAGGAGCGCGCCGAGTGATCTGTCTAATGCACCAGTGTAGAAGATCAGTGGTTTATTTGGAATGGAAGCGGTGAGCATTGGAGGGTGCAACAAGTATCGCTCGATGCTTTCGAATGTAGCTTGACATTCGACGTGCCTGACAAAAGGAGCACCTTTCTTCATGAGCTTTGAGAAATGGTATCTCCCTGATAGGTTCGAGATGAACCTTTGTATATAAGCGAGCTTGTCTTGGAAGGATCTTAGCTGCGTCGGATTCTTTGAAGAAGGCATCTCCATGATTACCTTATTTTTGACGGGTCGATTTCGATCCTTTGATGTCGGACTATAAAGTTCAGGAATTTTCCCGATAACACACCAAAAGCGCATTTCCGAGGATTCATCTTTAGATTGTACTCTCTCAGTCTAGTGAAAGATGGTTCGGAGATCTTAGGCGTGATTGGCTTTGGCTTTAGTCTTGACGACCAAATCATCAACGTAATATTCGACGACTTTATGAATTAAGTCATCAAAAATCTGTCATTGCTCTTTGATATATAGCGCCCGCATTTTTTATTCTGAATGGCATGATCTTGTAGCAGTATATGCCGATCGGGGTTCAAAACGCAGTGCGTTTCTCATTTTCGGACGACATCTTGATTTGGTTGTATCCAGACGAGCCATCCATGAAGATGAACAGCTCGTCGTTGGAGGTGTTGTCGACCATCATTTCCATGATCGGTAGCGGGAAATCATCTTTAAGACATGCCTTGTTGAGGTCCCTTAAGTCGACGCAAACTCGGATCTTCCCATTTTTCATCTTTATTGGGACGATGTATGTGATCTAGTCTGTATATTTCTCTTCTCTGATTAAGCCAGCATCGATGAGTTTCTTGGTTTCCTCAATGATTTTTTCTTCCAGTTCCCTTCTCATTCTTTGAGGAGTTTGCTTGACCGGCTTGGCATCAGGAGATATAGCCAGCTTATGCACAACCACCTCAGGGGAGAGGCCGGGCATTTCTTTGTACGTCCACGCAAAGCAGTCGACGGACTCATGCAGCAGGGTGATAATCTGCTCTTTTACTCCCTCTGGCAAGAGCGAGCTGATATAGGTCAGCTGTGGGTTATCAGGCGTTCCCAAGTCGATTTCAATTAGCTCGTCGAAAATTGCTTGTCAGCCATCTTCGAGCTCTTGAGGGGCTTCTCCCAGCTTAGTTAGTTCGTCATCATCCCCTGACTTTCCGCTGGCCTCATCAATGTGGATGATGTAGTAGGACTTGGCATCAGGCTGGATGAAACTTATACCCCGTCTATTCGGGATTCGCCCATCGATGGGTGGTCGGGTTTGTGGCGGGTGCCATAACCCTTCGTAGAATTTTGCTTCGGAGTTCGTTTGGTACAACAGGCATCCATATTTCTTAAAATATTCCCGCATAGCGGACGCATAATATTTAGGGTTTAAGACAACTCCTATGCCTCTTTCATAAGGAAGGCATATTAAGAACAAATCGTTCGGGTGCATGATAGGGTCTGACCCATAAAGCAAGATACCTCTTTGCCCGCTTTCTTCCGGGGACATAGAAGGTTTTCAATTGATCCACAGTGGAGACTGACAGCGCGTCAAGCTCTTTGTACATCTGATCCGAAATCCTTGTGATGGCCAGAGATCCTTATGTGATTTCGGGGGTTACTTTCAGGTTTGCTTTTTGCACAAGAGTCTTGTTTGCACACCTGTTGCAGGACAAATCCTTTGCATCTGATTCATCAGTATCGCTGCCAAAGTGCGAACGGATTTTGCTGGAGGATGGACCTTCAATGTCAGACTTGTCAGTGTCGTTGCCAAAATACGGGCTAACTTTACGGAAGGACGTGCTTCCAGCGTCGGATTCATCGGTGTTACTGCCGAAATGCGGGCGCACTCGAGACTGCCCCAAGAGTATTTTGTATGATGTGTTAGCGTCGATGATATATATCTTAAGCCTCCGTTTGCAGGTTTCCAAACTTGATTGGCAGAGCTATGAACCGCAGGACTTGCTGGAAGTTTTGGTTGAAGTCCTGAATGACAATCATTTCCTTTGACAGGTGTCGGACATCCGTCGATAAACTTTATAGAGTCCGCAGGTTCATGATGTTCATTGAGGATCCTGGGTCAATCAATATGTGATCAATCATGTCTCCGTCGATGTATCCTGTTATGTAAAGTGGCTTGTTATGCTCTTAGCCGTCCTTAGTAACAGGTCTTCATCATTGAATGTGATTGAAGCTGTATGCAGAGTGTACCGGGTTTCTTTCATATTGATTTCCGCGAAGCAAGATTGGTACCGTTCAGTGTTTTGTAAAGCGTAAAGGAGAACATCTCTAAGCTCCTTGGTCAGTGCAAGAGTATCATAGACGCTCATGAGAGATGAAAGCTTCCGAAGATGAGTCAAGACGTTGTAGTTTACTGAGGGAGAGCCCGAGTCTTTATGAGCTGGCTCTCCATCGTCCCTTTCAGCTGCAGTGTGTTTTTCCTTTTCCTTCGGGGAGTTGCCTTGCTTCGATGGTAGCATCTTACCGCTTCGAAGTCGGATCTGGTTGGCTTTTGTGGCCGGCCCGTCATCTCCTTTGGGAAAACAGAGCTCTTCTTCGGAGTCGCTGCTTAGATGGACGACATAGCAAGTCACTACAGGGACCTCATCATCAGCATCCTCTTCTATCTCTTCCAGAATTTTTGCTGCTTCGTTAGGGAGGAACTCTTTCAATGTAATTAGAGCTTTTTCCTTTTGCATAGTCTTTTGAGGGAATCGATGTATCTTTAAATAGCCGATTTCCTCACCGATTGCTTTTGGGCCGCATTTCTCTTCTTCTTCCGGGAGTTGGATTCTTGGATTTTGGATTTGGTCGAGCCGAATTGATGGCCGAGATAATGGGATCTATTTGGTTCTCCCAGTCGATGTCTAGCTCTTTCTGAATCAGCTTTAACATTTTTCTCGTCTTTCTGGACAGATGTGTCCCATGGAGGCCGAGGCAGATCAAGATCGCTTCTTTGAGGGGAAGGTTGAGCCTTCCGTTCCCAGAATACTTCGGCTTCTGTTTGTACGAAGTTGACGGTAGCGGCTTGATTATTTTGCTAACACGTCTTTCGACAGTTCTATTTCCCCTGCCTGGTATTGTTTCTCGACCCAATTCTTGAAGACATAGCAGTCCTCAATGACATGGCTCACTACTCTGTGGTATGGGCAGTACATGGGATTGCCAGTCATATTCTCTTTATTAAGCCTTTTGATTCTGGCAGCTGCAGACCGTTATTCAGGACGTGTTGAATATTTTACGGATTTTGTCTCTTCTGAAGGAATATGCCTTATTCTTCCTCTCTTCCATAATCGGTCCTTCTCTTCCCAGTACTGGCTTTCGAGGCCGGTTAGTTTTTTATCTGCCTGCTCTTCGCTTGCCTTCATCGTCAGATGCATTGAAAGCGCCGGTATGGTTGGAACTCCCGCTTTTGCGATTATCGTCTTTCTGTTCTTCAAGGGTTGTTAATTTGAAGGTCCGGGGTGAACTCGTGCTTTGAGCGTTCCAAAATCTGAACCTTCTTAGTCAGTTCCTAGAATGTTTTGAGGCCAGCTGTGCATAGGAAAGGAATCATCCAGTTGCTGAGATTTCCTATAAGAAGACTGACTGACTGGTCCTGCTCTAACAGTGGTTCGCACTTGACGGTGAGATTACGCCATCGGGCTATAAAATCCGTGTTGCTTTCGTTATTCTCTGGATTAGTCCTCACAAGGTCAGTAATGCTGATTTTATTGCCGACACTCATGAATCTTTGCTTGAACAGAGATTCAATTTGAGCGAACGTCGTGGCCGAGCCGTCCGGTAAGCTTGCGTACTAGTCGAAGGCAACGTCGATTAAGCTGTTGACAAACTGTCGGAGGAGAAGCGCATCATTGCCCCCAATATTCCGCACGATGCTTTAAAGTGGGCAATGTGCTGGTTTGCACTTTCCGTCCCATCAAACCTTCCGAATTTGGGGACGACGTAGCTGCTGGGAAACTCTACGAGATCATATCGGGTAGGGTACGGTCTCCCATTATTGCCGATGTTTTTTTGTGCTTTGGCTTCGACCATCAATGTTTTGACTTTGTTGGTGACCAAGTCCATTATTTTATCTTGAGTTAGCACGCTACGGTCGTCGAGAGTCGAGATATTTCTCGAAGCTGAATGAGGTCGAACTTCCTGCGGCTCGCCCGTCTTTGGACTTAGGGGGACGGGCGTCGATTGCTTCGGGTCGTCGTCCCTATCCCATAAGTAGAGGTTTGTGCCTATTGGGCTGTGGCCGGGCAACTTGGGTCGTGAGCTGCATAATGACATTCGTCAGATCATCAATTTTAGAGTAGAGCTTGGTCATCTTCTTGTCTTTACTTTTAAGCTGTTTCTCGAGTTTTTGGACTAGCTGCTGTTCTGCGGTTTCTGGGACGAAAGTTGGATCCTCTTCACTTTCCAAGCTCGACTCCTCATGAACTAGGGGATCTTTTTGCTTAGCAGCCTCGCTAAAAGTGTTCTCATTGTCTTCCATAAGAGGCTGGGCCTGAGAAGTGGCGGCCACATTCAAACCATATTGGGCATGAGAGGTGGCAGCCATATTCAAACCAGCTTCATCTTTGCTCTTGCTGTGAAGGTTATCATTGGGGCGAGTGCTTGCCATATAAACCGTATGTACCGTGCATCCGGCTGTCCCTTTATTGTTGGCAGCTGGTCTTTCGGACCATTGTAGTGGCCTTTCCTTTTCAGGAAAGGACATGCGACTGAAGACGGTCGGCCTAGCTGGGCTCTTAGGCGGCCTTGGCACCCTCTTTTGGAACTCCCAGTTGCTTTCACGCGGCTAGAAGCGCTTGGTAAACTTTTGATAAGATAGTGTCACGCTCTCGAATCGGAGGCTCAGACACGCCTCTTTGCAAGACACTTTGCATCGCCTGCTTTTTTATTTCGCCATTGATTTGGAACTTCACGAATTCCAAACGGGCAGGAGCTCTTGCCTTTTTATTGGCTCTGTATCTGAGTCGTTTTTGCTTCAACTTCTAAGTTTTGAGGGCCTGGCGGGCATATGCTTTCGTAGCTGCCATAGGCCGACTGATAGAGAGTCTGGAGTGGACATTTGAGCGTGTGGTCGTCAAGGGAATCGCTTGAGCTTGCTCGAGACGTCTTGCCGTCTCTTTTGACTTAAGGGTCTTGCCTCTCTAGCTGGGCCGATAGAGAGCCGTTCGAAAACAGACTTACGTTTGGGCTCAGACGCCCTTGCAACTACGACGTTCGGCCTTCCTTTTGAGGTTGGTTTGGCCACTTGACTTGCTGGAGCCTCCACGGTAAGAGCACTGAAGGTTGAGGTGAATGTGATGGACTTGAACGGAAGCGGTTGTTCCGTCCATTGCTGCATAAGACTCGACGGAAAAATCACCTTGGCAGTCGTCTTGATTGTGTACGTGACTGGTTGCGTTAGAAGCTGAGCTTGTTTGTTGAGACATTGTTGAGCGATACTGATTGTTGATTGCTGCATAAAAGAGCACGATTTCAGTACAAACAACGATATATATGTTAAATGAGTTCACATGATCATTTGAACCGAAATATGGGAGAAGAGAAAATGTCCCACCAGGCGTTGCAAAATCTGTAGAGTATTTTTCGTCACCCTATTGAGATAGGATACGTTTGCCTGTAGGCGTTGTACAGATTCCGCCTACCTAAGATAGGCGGGGGATTATTGAATGTGGAGATCCTAATTGAAAATTCCTAGTCTCCTTGCCGCTACAACCGCGGCCAATGCGGAATCGAAAAACAAAAATTTTACGGGGAGTATTAGAAACTAATCCTTAGCGATCGTTCCAAATACTAAACTAGAAAACCAAGCAAGCAGGGTTTAGAGATTACAACCTTTGTCGTGTGTCCACCTAATCGTGGAAGACCCCTACAAATTCCTCGTAGGCCGTCGGGAACAAACTTAAGAGGCGACCGTCCTTGCCGAAGATGATCCATCCGAGGGAAACCGATCTAAGCTCCAGCTTTATCCAGTGAAGCAACCGACGTTCCAAGCTTGCTAGTAATGGAGCGTGGGAATGCAGGATTTTTCCACTATAAATATCTCTTATTTTTCATGCTCAAGAGCATCCTTACTCAAAGTGGAAGGAGGAGGAGAGAGGGAGTGTATGTTTTATTCAATGAGAGTTGGAATGGCTTCATGTTATTTTTACAACCATAAGAAAATATCATAACAATTTTGCATTAAACAATTGAAGCTCATCCCTTTCTACATGCCCTCAACCATATCCAAAGCCACCTCACCCTCTGCCTCATTTCCAATTGATTTTCTAAAAAGAAAATCAATAATGAGGTGTCCTCCTTCTAGAAGTGTTACATATAAATACGGAATACAACCCGGTATACGTATCGAAGTACATATACGCGTATCTGTATAAAAATACGAATATCCAAGAGAGAATGAATATTGAACAATAATGCTAGAATATATATATATATATATATATATATATATATTATTAAATCAAAACTTGATTTAATAATCCGGCTTAATCCTAAGTCTGCTAGTATTATCAACTGTCTGATTAAAGTCCGTGTAGCGAGTACATGTATTTAATCGGATCTCTGCACGTATCAATATACGGCCTCTACATTATATCGCTTGAACCGGGAAAAATCTCTGTGTGGGACTCTAAAGACTCGACAATACGCTATCAGTGATTTACTGGATAAATCCAAAATCACAAGCACGTCAGCGGTACTAGCTGTACGTAACGGCTTCCCAGGCATATGTCGAAAGGGAGGTCGACAATCAAGTCCGTCCGTACCCTACTGAGCCTGAATGTGATAATTTCCGTACAGTCCGGTCTCTTCGTTTAAGAGTATCGTATACCGGATTTAGGGGGTGGATAACGTCAGACCCCTAAATCTCATCCACCATGGCCACGGATTTAGGGTGATGGCCAACCGTACACAGCGTGACATCGACTCCTAATACCAGGAGAGACGAATCCCTGACAATCGCTCACTGCCTTATGTATCTCGGGGCTGTACCTAACTAAAACTTGTTTGCACGACTTCTTTGAGCCATGGTAGGTAGTAATCTAAGTACAGTAGGAACTCACACGAGACAAATGATGATCTCAGGTCAAAGGACTAACCTGTACTCGTGCCATTAGAGAACTACTATCTGACGATATGTATAATACCATCTAGAAGTTCTCGGCGAGTCTGTCCAGTGTACTCACCTCTAGTGAGCACCTGTATACTATCTTCAAAACACCAATTGTTTGTGAAACCGGCCACCGTCTTTCGTCGGGGTCTAGAAACGTATACACTAGTTTACTTCGGAATATCGATACCCAGTCTCGATACTCACTCGACTAGGGACATTTAAGGAAGTGCTTATGGACTATCCGTATATCATCGCCATCATAATGTTGGTAGTCAAGCAAGAATCGTACGGGCTTCATCATTATGTATTAGCGACACGTAATAACAAGTAAAATGTATACACATCAATGATAAAGACAAACTAGATAGCATACTATTATTTCGAGTAAGATTTTTCTACCTGTATAGGTCCTCATTCAATTATCATAATCGCCTAACTGCAATTACAATAATAGTCTTGAGGGCATTATAGCCAACAATCTCCCATTTTGCACTTAAGGCTAATTATTGCGGTATCGCATACCCACATCCCGTGTGCTATCGAATACCTAATTTCTCTGCCAATCAGTTTCGCAAAACGTGTTTGTGAAACATCCGTGTTCGAGAAATAGCCTCGGTGAGTGGATCCACTATAATGTTTCAACTTTCTCTTTCTACATCTCAACTTGATGGAGATCAACAATTTTTCGAACTGAGCGACACCCTACCTCAAGAATTTGTCTGGATACTTGATAGGACTAAGTTCATAAATGAACAATTTTATCCAACAAACTTCTTGGGATGTATCCTCCGTTGAGTCATAACTAGCATCCTGCATCATGCCTGCCTCAGTATCCCTATTGGAACCCTATCCAATATATTGCTCCCCAAAAGAGGGCAAACCCAAAACTATGGCAGCATCTCTGTTATCCAGGTCATTATGGAATCCTGAACCGGTAACCGCCTTCTGCAGGAGGCTACCGTTACCATATACCAAGAACATCTTCTTATGTTCTTAACAGCTTCCTTTTGTTTCTTCAGGATTGGATTAATATCTGCTTACTACGGCAAGTGTAGAAGCAATATTTGGTTTGGTACAGGACATTGCATGATTGACTCAATTGCCTAAGCAAATGATATGTCATTCATGCGAGCCCCTCTCCTCATCTGTCTGAAAGAAACCTCATTAGTCTGAAAGAAATCTCTTTAGAGAGGGTGACTCCGTTACCTGCGGGTACAATACCACGCCAGGAGTTGCCCATTCTAAACACTTTTAAAATGCTGTCTAAGTACCCGGATTGGGACACTTCTCAAATATAGATCTAAAATCATAGATCTAGTCATCAGAATCCCTGAAATTTTATCCATATCCAATATCCAATATGGAGAAAACACCTTGTGACAACCAAAGTTTGACCGATTGTAATATAGAAACATCATTTCCTATCAGGAGTATGTTCAAATCCCAGGACATAACTCCCTACATTCTTCTTACTCGGTTCATCTGTTTTGATGAAGTCAATCATCTTGACCGTCGCATCAAAACAGATGATCCGTTTCCGCTATGCCTGCTTTAGTCTACAAATAGACATAAGCTACTTGCACACCTTCCGCTGCTCCCACTGACTACGATAACTCTCTGGCAGAGTCATATACACATGCACTTCCAAATTCCCATTTAGAAAGACACTATAGTCATCCACCTGCCAGATATCATAGTCAAGAACAGCAGCAGTGCCAAGTCATATCCATATGGATTTCAGCATAGACACCGAAGTAAAATTTTCATCACAATTCATGCCGGGATTTGATGAAAACTTTTACAACAAGCCTAGCCTTATTAGGCTAACACCTTTCTACCTGCACAGATCTCGAAAGATCTACTTGCAACTAATGGGTTTTGCCCCTTCAGGAGCACCCAACAAATTCCATAATTTTCTGAAGTGTGTAGTCCAACTTGGATATAAAGCATCCAGTCATCATCCGGAAGTCACCACTTCTCATGGTGTGCTGATAACTAGTAGGGTCATCATCACCATGATGCTGACCTTCCTGTTACTGTTTACGAGGAAACTGAAGTATCTCTTGGGTGGCTGAGGTCACCTGCTAAATCTGCGGAGTGGCTAAGATTTGTCGAGTCTAATTGAATGTTCAGGTTCTACTAAATTTTCAGTATCTGTTTGTGGTTCTGAAATCACTTTCAGATCTACCATACTCCTACTAGTTTCTTTTGCAAAAAATTTCCTTTTATAAAAAAGGTGGCAAGTCAAGAACAATGTAACTATTGATCTTGAAAATGGTAGAAGCAAAACCCTAGCATATGCTTGGGATAAACCACAAACTGCCATTACCGAAGCGTGTCTTGAGTTTGTTCAGATTCTTCTTTTAAACAGAAACCGGATAACTCCACATCTTAACAATCTTAAGATATGCAACCATTCTATGTCCATATAGAATCAAAGGCACTAGTTAGATGGAACCAGATTCAAATATCATGCAGCTGTTTCCAGTGTATATCCCAAATGGAAAAATGCCATACAACATTACTCACCAAGGAGCGCATCCACAGATGAGTAACCTGTGAGAGAATCAAGTTCTTAATATTACTACGACGGAATACCTAACATAAGTATTTACATTTTCGATCACTTCGAAAAATCCCGATACTACCAACGCATGGTTCTCTACTTTATTTTTATATCTATAAACTTCTCAAAATTTTTGGACCTTGCATTTCAATGAATGCGTGTCTAAAAACCAGAGAACTCATAGGTAAGCCCGAATGAAGTAAGAATACCAACCCCTTGTGCTTAAAGACACCGGACAATATACATTATCATGCATAAGTCCTAAGAGTGTACTAACTCAAATTCTATGTGTTGTAAGTTGATAACTGTATTTTGGTCAAGAATGTCTTACACCGTTATTCAATGCACTTTACTTTATCCTCAACTGATAAAAGTAAATTTTTAGAACATATTTTTCAAAATTTATATCCCACTTTATAAAATAAAGATACAGATATTCAATTTTAAAAATTGGTGCATAACAACGGTTATTCGAAAACAAATATTTGCCGTTAGGAAAAGCCAGGCGATTTAATCTAATATCATCAATTACTACGAATTCCGATATTGAAGATCAAATCGTCCATTTCCCAATATTCTACTCTTTCTCAACATCTGTAATGTCCTACAGATGTGAGACCCTAATGTGGTATATATATACGCTGGAGTCGGAATTAATTGGGAAAACAATTTTCAATTACAAATACATAGAAATTCTGAAACATAAATGTTTCAAAGGGGTGGTCGGGTATTCCTAATAATGCCTCTTCCACTAGCCAGATTTACGACAGTAATCGCAATTTCTTTGCCCTCACTCCAACTCTTTATGTCTCTATATCTTACTTTTTGTATACCAACTTAGGTTAGTTGGTTTTTTTTTCTTTCCCTACCTTTCAACACCTGCCTAAGGTTTGGAAGAAGACTATCTAACAAGCGTAACATGTGTACTCTCCTAATACAAGGAGCTCTCCAACTATAGAGAAGGTGAAGAAAAGAGAACCGAATAATCTTATTCAATTTCTACAGAACCAGTTGCCATCCTCGACTGAAGTAACTAACTCGAGTTCGTATGTAACTATACGATGGCCTTTCCAAGCAATATGGATTATCGTAGTGATACAGAGTGTTCTGGAGAAGGCTAAGGTAAAGCAGGAGCAGCAGGGAAACATAAGACTTTGTCATGAATCATGACAATCTAAAGCCAAAGTGTGTAAGAAGGTTCGGTTAACTTGGTTAATGAGTTTTAGTTTAAGGTCAATCATGGTCGCAAACCAGAGAGAAGAAACACTCAGCGTGCACTCTATCAAGATTAGATTGGTTAATTACTTTATCTAATCAGGATGGCTCCCACCTTACAAACCCTAGAAGGATAACTTAGTCAGGATCATGTACACCTTACAAGTTCGCTAACCGTTCAACCATGTCGATGTTGGTACTCCGAGGGAGGTCCCCAGTGCTTTCGCACGAACCCAATTTAATAATCCCGTTTCCGCAGATGCGTAACCTCGTTAACACTTTCTAGACACCTAATAGTTTAGCTAATTGTGAAGTGAAAATCTTCCGAGTAATACCTACTCATCACTGGGAATCGGGACCTAACTATCATTATGTGATAATTTTGATGGAAGCTGACCAAAATTACCACACTCTAGAAGGTATGCGCAAACTTAGTAAGTTTCCCTTATATTTGAAACCCCCGATATGGTTTTTACCCCTAGCGGCTTATGACCTTGATAAGATCAGTAAACCATAAGTCGCTAGTCAAGTTCAACCCGTCATTATCCTAGATTAATCTAAACCCACCCGCACGAGCTCTTGACAAGGTCAACAAGGCCGCGCGACCGTCCTAGTTAATCACATCACCATGCAACAGAAAAGCATTACAGAGCTACTGAACACTACGTCATCAAACGCAGCACGACTACTAAACAATACTAATCTGAAATGACGCAGAGCTACAGCTGATATTTGGCGAAAAACCTTTAACGTAATTAACTTGATATCGTTGAAGGAACTCGAGTGGCTTCTAAAAAGGAGTGGTTTAGGCTCCACATTTAAAACGAGTGGTTTTGAAGAAAACCGAGTATTTATTGTAACAAGCTTTTGCTTAAGAGTGAACTCCCCGTAAATGGATCAAGGCTCTTTCCTCATCGAATGTGGTGCATGCAGGATATTCCTAACTGAATACCTCTATGCAAAGCAAAAGAATACGGCTATAGTTTTAAAATTTGGTTCCAACATCATTAGGTTTGGTTTCCTTGCATTTAATGCAGTCCTATCATTATAAGTTTCTAAGCCACACCAGAAACAACCAAAATAGCATGCTTTTATATGCCATCCGCATTCGTCATTGGGTCCCGGGTTTTCACCATAAGGTTACTTAACTTACGGCAGGGCGGGGATAGGGCTAGCGTGGATGCAAAACATATAGAAGCATCTGATATATAATATAATATATATATATCATCACAGGCATGTAAAAACATCACATGCATGCGGCAAACAAAAAAAATGGAATAACGGATAAATTAGGAGCCCCGCGTTTCATTTGAGCCCAAATAAACCATTACATTTTCCGGTCGTGTGGATAGCCCGTATAATATCAATCCTAGATCCCTGCGAGTGCGGAAAGCCACCTGCCAATTCTAGAAACTAGATAACCCGCCCTCAACACCAAGAGTTGGTCACCCGTCGCTTTCTAGAATTCGGTAACTTGGGCACTTCTCCACGGGTCAATCCTATAACCCCTACAAGTGCGGCGAGCAACCCGCCAATTCTAGAGCGAGGTGGTCCGGTCTTAAACATCATGAGACGGCCACCTACCGCACTTAGAATTCGGCTACTCGAGCATTTCTCCTGGGTTAATCCTAGTACAGAAAAGAAATATATACAACAGTGACATTGACCGCATTTTGGTTGACCCCAATAAAAGAATATACATTAAACGGAAACGGCAACCACAAGTTGGAGCTCGTCCCGAACAAATGAATACAACAATATAAAGCAAAAATGTACAAGCAATCACACGTGGGGCTATCCGTCATGACAATCCAACTAAACCATCCCAGAGATATATATACAACAAGCAACAAGTGTGAAACCCCGTCTAATCGAACATATAGCAATTAGGGGACGTTTAACAACACACTCAAATTCGGATCATAAACGATGTAAAAATTTCGACCGAAAGTTTTCCGACAAACGAAAACAACTCCAGGTCACAGAAACTGAGACCTGGGCAAAAACAAAGTATACCAAAAATCAAGTTTCTTCAATTCCAAGCCAGCACAAACCTAATTCAAATTTTGATGCGTAAAAAGCGGCTAAAATGAATAAATAAGCGGCCAGATATTGGAGTTAGGTCATCGAGTTTTGTGGCATATTTTTCATATCTCAAAACAAGTACACTGACATACTAAAAAAAATTTCAGGTTCGTTTTAAAAAACGGACAGAAAACTTGGAATTTGAAACTCGATTCGGTAAAACTTTCGGCGTCGAAACTAAAACACCGTCTATAGTTAGTTCTAGTGTTTGGTTGGCTCTAATACCATTGAAAGTTCTTAGTGCCCTTGCTGTTACAATCACGACCAATGCGGAATCGAAAAACAAAATTTTTACGGGGAGCACTAGAAATTAATCCCAGCGATCGTTCCAAACACTAAACTAGAGAACTAAGCAAGCAAGGTTTAGGGATTACAACTTTTGTCACGTGTCCACTCAATCGTGGAATACCCCTCTAAACTTCTCATAGGCCGTCGGAAACAAGCTTGAAAGACGACTGCTCTTGCCCAAGATGATCCACCTAAGAAAAACCGATCCAATCCAAGCTCCAGTTTCACCTGGTGAAGCAACCGACGCTCCAAGCTTGCTAGAAATAGACTGTGGGGATGGATTTTTCCACTATAAATATCTCTCATTTTGCATGCTCAAGAGAGCATCCTCACTCAAGAGGAAAGATGATGAGAAGAGAGAGTATGTTTTATTCAATAAGCGTTGAAATGGCTTCATGTTATTTTTACAACCATAAGAAAATATTACAACAATTTTGCATTAAATAATTGAAGCCCGTCCCTCGCTACATGTCCTCAACCATACCCAAAGCCACCTCACCTCTATCTCATTTCCACTTGATTTTCTGAAAAGAAAATCAATAATGAGGTGTCCTCCTTATAGAACTATTCCGTATAAATACGGAATACAACCCGTTATACGTATCGAAATACATATACGCGTATCCGTATAAAAATACGAATAGCCAAGAGAGAGAAAATGAATAGTGAACAATAATACTAGAATATATATATATATATATAAATTATTAAATCAAAAATTTATTTAATAATCCGGCTTAATCGTAAACCTGCTAGTATTATCAACTGTCCGATTAAAGTCCGTATAGCTAGTACACGTATTTAATCGGACTTCTGCACGCAACAATATACGGTCTCTACATCATGTCGCTTGAACCGAAAAAATCCTTTGTATGGAACTCTAAAGACTCGACAATACACTGGCAGTGATTTACTGGATAATTCCAAAACCATAATCACATCAACGACACTAGCTGTACGTAACGGCTACACAGCTATATGTCGAAAGGGAGGTCGACAATCTAGTCCGTTCGTACCCTATTGTGTCTGAATGTGATAATTTTCGTACAGTCTGATCTTTTCGTCTAAGAGTATCACATACCAGGTTTAGGGTTGGATAACGTCAGACCCCTAAATCTCATCCACCGTGGCCATGGATTTAGGGTGATGGCAAACCGAACACAGCGTGACATCGGCTTCCAATATCAGGAAAGACGAATCTCTGACAATCGCTCACTGTCTCCATGTGGCTCGGGACTGTACTTAACTAAAACCTGTTTGCATGACTCCTTTGAGCCATGGTAGTGTAGTAATCTAAGTACAGTAGGATCTCACACGAGACAAATGATGATCTCAGGTTAAAGGACTAATCTGTACTCATGCCGCTAAAAAACTGCTATTTGACGATAGCTATAATACCATCTAGAAGTTCTCGGCGAGTCCGTCCAGTGTACTCACCGCCAGTGAGCACTTGTATACTATCTTAGGTGACAAAACACCAATGGCTTGTGAGACCGGTCACCGTCCTCGTCGGGGTCTAGAAACGTATACACTAGTCTATTCTGGAATATCGATGCCCAGTCTCGATATTCACTCGACCAGGGACATTTAAGATTGTGCTTATGGACTACCCAGCTCTCACGTATATGATTGCCATCATAATGCTGGTGGTTAAGCAAGAATCCTACAGGCTTCATCATTATGTATTGGCGACACGTAATAACAAGTAAAACATATGCACTTCAATGATAAAGACAAATCAGATAGTATACTATTATTTCGAGTAAGACTGTTCTACCTGTATAGGTCCTCCTTCAATTTTCATAATCGCTTACCTGCAATTACAATAATTGCCTTGAGGGTACTATAACCAACATTGATCTCCGGCAACCACAGACAAAACTGTTGTTAATTACTTCTCGTTTTTAAACGAGTGAAAATCCGATTAACGGGTCGAGCGAATCATCCGAACTCAATGTAGAATGTGTGTTTTGAAAAGAATGCAAGCTTGTTCATTTCTTTTTCTTGTTTATTTGTCTATTTGTTTATATTTTATTTTTATTTTTATATTTTGATTTATTTAAAACGACGCGCCGCCTCCCGAGGCAGCGGGGACCCCTTTGGGCGGTCCCGAAGCGAGGAACCCCTTTGCGGGGAGCCCCTTTGGGGGTCCCCGAGAGCGGGAAACCCCTCCGGGGGGTCGGAGGTAAATCCCCTTTGCGAGGATTTCCGAAATGGAAAACCCCCTTGAGGGGATCTCCGAAGGTAATGGATAACCCCTTTATGGGGTATCGGACGCGGGTCATCTCTTCATGGTGACGCGGAGGCTTTTGTCGAGTTCCATATTCGAAAAATATGCTTACTCGGGATGGAAAGCCCCCGAAAACCCTTGTGTTCTTTTGTTCTTCAAGCTTGATGAAGAAAACTTGCTCCTTTTGTGGGTTTTGATCTTGGATCTTGGACTTTTGAGATGAGCTGAGCTTTCTTATTTAGGTGATGGGTTCTTTTTCAATGTGTTATATTTGGGAAAGAAATAGATAGAGAAGAGAGATCCAAAAAGAACTCTCTTTCCTTTTGGATCCTTTGAAGAAGAAGAAGAAGAGAGAGAGAGAGAGGGGCTTGCCTCTTTTCTTTTGGTGGAGGCGCAGAACCCCTGAAAGATTGGGGAATGAAAAATTCTTATTAATTTCTTCATATATTAGCTTTATATAGGCTTACAACTTTACACATAACCGTTTGGGTTTTACAAAATTAGCCTTTTGTCCATTATTTCTACATTATTCATACTTATTACATATTAAATCTATTTTATTGCACACTCTATGACTCTTCTCGGCATGGGGGCCGGCCCCATGCTTGAGCTTGGACCGATCTGGGCTTGGGCCCGTCTGTTTGGACTTGGGTTCGGACGTGGGCCCGGTTTGAGTTTGGGCGTGGGCCCAGTTGTTTGGGTGTTGACTTTGACTTGCCGACTTTTTGACCTCGACCGTGGGTTGTAAATTTTGACCCCAACAATTTAGTTTATCTTGAGATTAAGCAAGTAAAGTGTTTGTTTGTAATAACATTTTTTGGTTTTCTGCTTCAGATCCTACAAAATTGGTGGTCATCGTCCAGAATGCAGGGATTGATCCTCTAAACGTTAATATTGCAGTGCCTACTTCCATCATAATCGATACCAAACAGCTAAATATTAAAAAACACAGCACTCAAGAGGTATTATGTAATGTTCTTTCAGTTCATTTTTATTATGCATATCTTTTGATTTTCAATCAAGTATCGGAAATTCAGTATGAACTGAATTCTTGTAAACTTCCAATGCAAATGAACTTCCTTTGGTCAACAATATGCTAGAAGCTAAAGTTCTGTTGCACTTTAGATGAACAAAGCTTTGAGTGCAAGCTACATGATTACAATCTGCAATATGCATTTCTTTTACTATAATAACTCGAGTATTGTGAATTCAGAACAGTTTTTTTTAATTCTAATTCTAGTTGGCTTTCATTAAACTGTGACATGCTAGGAGGGAAAATTCTGTCGAGTTTTAGATGAATAAAGCTCCAACACAAGCTACATGCTTACCATATACAATTGCATTGCTTTTGATAAATTTAAATCAAGAATTGAAAGTTTCAGTGCATACTATGAGTGCTCATAAACTTTCATTTAATCCACAACATGCAAGAAAGTGAAGTTCTGTGGACTGCTAGGTGAATAAAGCTCCAATTACAAGCTGCATGTGTACCATCATGAATATTTTTCATTACTAGTGCCTTGTGCACCCTCTACAGGTTGCATGTGGGAGAAGAAAATTGAATTAAGATACGGTTACAACATGATTAAGTAATTAAATTTATAATAAAAGGATGCATATGAAGCAGTAGTTTTGGTTTTATTCGTATTTAGAACTCTTTGAATGCATGATACTATTGCCACCACTTACTTAAAGTCTGGGATTTAAAAAAAAAGGTATACTGGACTGGATCTGAAGTAGTGGATCCAAAACTAACCCCTACATACAAGGCTAGGCTGATAATTTCATTTTTAGTTAAACCAAATGGATTCACCTGGTTTCAGATTAAAGTTGGTAGAAGCATGAACCTTTCAAAGATATGTTGATATGGCATTCTAAGGTTTTTACAGATGAGGGAAAAATAAGCAAACAGAACGAATAAGAAGAGATTATGCTTTAATCTAATGTCTAATACTGAGAGTGAAAGCCAAAAAAGAGGGAAAAAGAAGAAAAAGAGAATGAGAGCGCGCGCGAAGAATATTGCGAAGTGATTAATACCTTATTGTACCCTAAATGTATACTAAAGAACACATTTATCTTTCTTAAAATTTTCAACTATTCCTCTCTCCCCTCACCCCCACCCACACCTTTACGATGTGAAGCCTTTTGGGTATTAATATCTTGTTTTACCCCTAAAATATATAATATAAAACAATATATAATTGCTATTGTCAACAAAAAAAATCACCATATGTCAAATCGGGTTGTACTTTGATTAGTAATGGTCGATTCGAAGCCGTCTACATGTAGGATCAAGTGTTCCCGATATATGAAATTTTTATGGTGTTATGAGTCATTTAGTTTGGAAACATGATCTCACATGTAGAAGGCTTCAAATTGACCAAATATTTTATACACGTAGATCACTTTATATGTAGAACAAGGTGGACAGACCGAATCATCAATTCAATGGTTAGATTGGGCCATTTTAGACGGGAGATGATGGTTTTTCATGAGCTAAGGAGCTGATATCTTGTCCGCTCTCACCCTTTATATATATATATACACAGAGAGAGAGAGAGAGAGAGATCCTATCGGTAGAATTTGGAAACAAATTCTACTTATATTGTAACCATTGGATATGAATAAAGATATGTGCATGCAACCATGTGATTGATAAGAATAATGAATGTTTATCTTCATAATTGTTAGCACACATTTCAATGTATATCTAATGGCTAAAACATATGTAGGATTTGAAAACATATCCTACCTATATGATTATAGTCTCTCTCTCTCTGATCCTATGAGGCTGGACCTCACTTCTTGTTTTGAGATCAAATTTTTAAACACAATTTGTCATGTTTTATACGGATCTGTACCCCGAGCTTTGATCTACATGTTTTAGATAGGTCACTTTGATCTACATGTTTTAGATAGGTTATGTATGAAGTTTCATGAGATCTGGAGACCTCCAACACATTGTTCAAGTGATGAAATATCAACGGCTTTTCGGTGCATGAAAAATGCGTTCGCTTGATGGTCATGTTAGAGATCTCAAAATCCCTTGAAACTTTATGCATAACCTATCCAAAACATGATCAAAATACCAGGTAGAGATCGATGAAAAACGTGTTTAAAAGTTTGGCCTGGAAATAAGAAATAAGATCCGGCCTCATATGATCAGTTCCATATATATATATATTCACGGTCGATGAAACTAAAATCCTTGGCATGCTTTGATTCTTCCCCTGACATTCTCTGTAAAGAAAATACAATAAATCCATTTGAATTTCACCTTATCATATCGAAGACCATTTTATCTTGTAATCTTTTATTATTTTAAAGAATTATCATATTCTTTGGGTATGAAGTGTTGCGGTTATTCAAAAACTAAGGTGGCGGTTAAATTCCAATTCAATATTCTGAGTCATTAAAGAATGGTTTAAACCTCTTAGAGCCATTAACGAAAAATCATTTCATTTTATACTAATTCAAAAACATCAAATTTAGAGCGCAAACGGAATTCATAATCTGAATTGATAATCAATGTTAGTTAAAGCAACTGTTCAAGTAATAGAAGTAGTTATTAGGTTTATCCCAATAAACAATTTTATCCAATAATTATCAATTTGGTAAAGCCTTTTGTAAAAGATTTCGAAAATTTGAATTGTCAACGCTGAAATCATAAGTTATCCGTTAATTTTATAATTTTTATTGTTATTCATGATTATGGGTAGCTACCCTGCACGTGTGACAACCCCAGTGCTGTCAATGCGCAAGACGCGATACGAGGCGCAAAGGATCTAATGCGTCCGAGATGCAAGGCGTGTGCCCGAATGTGTGAGGCAGACAAGATCATAACAAAATAAGAACCACATAAAATTCCCACCAAAAAATTTAACTTAGGAATAAAAAATCCAAGACCAATAACATAAAAGCAAGGAAAAGAATAGGAGAAGCTATATCTAATTTTATGTTTTAGGTCGTTTTATTTGAAAAGAGAACCTATAACTTGAGAAGAAGATGAAAAGATCCTAGCCGTTAAAAAACTTGAGGAGCCGACGACAAGCCGACGATGAACTCGAAAAACTTTATACAACGACGAGACAAGAGAAATCCCAGCTCTCTTGTGGTGCTCTCGAGTTATTGTTTCCCAATAGCCATTTAATTTTATGTTCTGGATTCGGATTTGTTAAAAAAATCCAATAGCCAAATCCACGCAATCCATTTACTGAAACCTAGCCACTTAGAACGAGACACACGCCTCACATGAGGCGCATACGCCTTGAGCGCCTAAGTCCGTGCATCACCGCTGTATAGCGTCTCGAAGTTTCGAGAGGCGCACTTCAGTCCCTAGTTGAGCCTTGCACGTGAGGCGCAAAGCCTTTTGAGCCTTTGACAGCACTGGACAACCCAAATCCTTTTGACCCCAACCACCCACACAAACGCTTACATAAATATACAATGAGAGAAGAGTAAAAAATTAATTAAAGCAGGCATGCTTCATTGAAGTTACCCCTATTTGAGATTTTTTATGACGTGTTTCCTTAATCTTTTCCTTTCTGAATAATGCTCATGTATCCATGACTCATTTACATCGATCATTGATTAAACAATCAGTCAAAAAAGATGTACCGGAAAAGTAACATATTTTGTTTAGTGGAAAAAATAGATCTAGATAGCATATTTTGGTGATTGTATTAAGATACTAAGCTCAACGTCGATCTGTTTTCCCTTCGACCTATTTTCGTCACTTAATGTATCAACTCTTATTTCAATTTTTTTACTTTTAATGAAATGTGGGTATTCTCGTCGTTGGGGTGAGTCTCTCCTTATCGGTCAAAAATTCAACTACGTGTCAACATTTTTAGTGATTGGCACTGTACGTTTTGATCAACATATTCTAAGGTTTGCATACACAAAAAATCATATGATTTCGATCCCCCTTGCACTTGCATAGGAGGGTGGCGAATTTAACGGTTTACCGACATTAGAACGTTTTCCATAACCAAATCAAAGGTCAAAGTTGTATCAAAATCGCATAGAAATTGGTGTGTGTATACTTTTGGCCATGACGATCAAGATGGATGGTGCCGAACATAAAAAAAATCGTGGAAAATTTACTTTTGACCAACTAATCGAGGAACTCTATCCTATCACAAGTATACCTACATTTCTCTTACTTTTATTATAAATTTCACAAATGTCCCCTTAACTATTACTGTTTTCCCGTAAAATACCTTAATTTTTTATAAACATGAACTCCCTAAAAATTTAGTTATTAATTTTTTAAAAACTTAAATACCCTTAAAATATCGCTTTAGGGAATTAAGTGTAACAAAAAATGCTAAGATACATTAATGAAAAATAACAATAGTTAAGGGTATTTTTGCGAGTTACCTTTACCTAAATGTCTCTAGTTACACAATCAAGTCACTGACTATTTTGCATTGTGTAGATCAACATCTCAGCAAACGCCACGGAAACCCTAAAAATAGTTTTGAATGCCGGGAAAGGAGCATGCATCATTCAAATTGGCATGAACCCCTCGGTTTCTAATTGGTTCCCGCAGTTCCCAGTCACAGCGGGCGAGTTAACACCATTACACGGTGCCTATTTCTTATTCTTTACCCTTGTAATTGCATTATCTGTTTGGGGTTTATGCAAGTTTAGGCAAGGGGGAAGAAGAGCCGGAGATGGAGTTCAATACCATCAGCTGGAAATGAGCGCACAGGTACAAGCCGGTACAGAAAATGTTGAGGAAAGCACAATTGATAACTGGGAGCAGGGTTGGGACGATGATTGGGATGAAGAAGAGGCTATGCCAAGGCCTTCAGCGACAACCCTTAACGGAAATGTTTCGTCTAATGGTCTCTCGTCCAGACCTGCCAATAAAAAGAATGACTGGGACATCGATTGGGATGATTAGTTATTTTAAATCCGGAAATCGCAGAAAAGATTTTTTAGTGAAAATTTATTATTGTGCATATTTACTCCGACAAAGGATGTGAGAAGTTTTGTACAATAGAGAGGTCAGAGCAGCATGCATACATGTTGATATAGAATCGGATGGAACAAATGTAATAACTGGTTGTGGGGGCATTGTCATGAAACGAAACTTTGGATGTTGTTCTGTAGTTTGTTGAAATGGTTTTTGTTTTATTCCCTTTTTGTTGTGTAATTTTTTGGACAGAGCTCAAGAGCAGGATAATATAAGCATTGTTACTGGAAGAGGAGAGAGAACATTTGTTTTTGTTTTTGTTTTTCGGTTTTTAGACTATTAGATATTCTTGGGTAGCTCCTTTTCTTATAACTTTTTGAAAGAATTTCTTGGGTGGCTCTGATGCCTGCATTTTCATTATTTGTTTGTATCGTAAACTCTGGACCAAACTCTTCTCCATTATCTGATCAAATTGCAGAGTAAAGTAATGTGAAAGAAGTTCAACATATATCACTCATCCATAAAATTCCAGTTCATGAAGAAGATGGAACATGATCAAGCTAAATCATCATTTGGAGTGGTCTTAGCATTTTTCTGTTATTAGAATTTCTCTTATTTTCCTCTAAACGTGATGACAGTAACAATAACAATAACAATAAAGAAAAATTCTCAAAAAAGTACCTCAACCTTGAGCATTCTTACATACGAATACCCAAAATAAAAACTTGAAACTCAAGGCCTAGACAACTCGGTTTTGATTACGTTAAAAAACGAAACCGCCGTTTGTTTGTATGCAAATCTTAGTTTCCTAAAATTGGGACTTCACAAGTTCACTTTTATTTGGCAATATAGTTTTGAAATCAAGTTTTTGTCTAATTAAATTTTAAAACTCAATTATAAGAAACTAGCCATTGTGACTAAAATTAATTCAACCACTATTTAATGAAACCATGACATAAAAATCAAATATAATTTTAAAGATCAAATTTCAAAAGGTACAAAGCGAAAAGAATCTAACTTAGTAAGATCTTCAACCATATCTGGAAATTTCAAAATTATTCCTAACTAAAAATGTAATACCTTGTACTTCTTTCTGGGATCAGTTTGTTGGTTCGAGAGGCCGAACTAATGGATATTAACGTAAGCATTTAACTTAAAATATAGATTTTTCATATGCAAGGAAGAGAATGCATAAACGATTGCGAGAGAAAGTGCCCGTGCGAAACTTTGTGAAAATCCGTTGCTTTTGGCGTTAAGAAAAATAATATTACGATCCATCAAAACTTTTTTAATCCAAGGTCGGGAAAGCTCTCTTCAATTTTTGGAGGCGGCATCAACCCCCGCTCAAAACCGTAACATTGTTGCCAAAGGAAGCCCAAGTCTTTCTCACCTTAATTAGCTGCTTATGCCTTAAAACAATGAAGGGATCAATAAAGCCAATACGATTCGCCAAGGAAAGCATAATTTTTATATTTTTGGTTCAAGTATGATATCAGGGCTTATGTATATAAGGGCGTAAATGTTTAAAAAAAAATTATTTGTAGCTAAAGCGATATGTATTGGCCTTCTTTAAAAAATATATACTGCAACAAGTTCTTTTAGATATTGCTATGGAATAGGTCTATTATTTTTATTTCTTAAATGGGTTGAAAATATATTTTCTATGATATTAGTAATTTATTATACATAAAATGATTACCTTATTACGTATTGTTGCTTTGGAGCAAACTTTTGGTCCTGCTATCAAAAAAGGTTTCCTTCTCAGTTCAGATGCTGGGCTGCTTCTCTCTCCCTTCCTCCCTCCGTACTACTATGGTCAATGTTTTAAATGTGGGCATGAAAATTTTCAAGTCGGATGGCGGATGCCGAGATATATCGGAGACATTTTCTAAATATCAAACTATAAAATTTTATGTCCTAATTTGGACTTTAACAAGGATGACATTCAATAAATATATCAGAAGCTAATCCTAATGACAGATCGCCTAAATAACAAGCAAACATTAGAAAAAACATATATTTATGTGATTTATTGATGAAATTACAAATCCCCCAATATAATTTATTTGATTCATCAAAGAAAAGAGGTGAGACTATGAGAATCGAAGGAATTCTTGAGAACTCCCAGATCTAGGGTTTTGGCGAAGACGAGAGGAGAGACTATGGGATGTAGGGTTTGCTGAGGTTTTATCAATGAAAATGTTCTGAGAATAGAGGTTTTCTGTACTTAACTATTACAAATCACATCTGAATTAGTAACCGAAACCCCAAGGCAGAACATGATAGAAAAGTCCTGAATTTTTACTGCTACCAATTTTCTGCTTGTCGGCCGGCATATCTCCAAAACACCACCATGCCGTTAAATTGATAAATTGTCTTGTTTCTTTTCCCGCGAGGTATCCGGCGCGATAGATTTTCACTAGGTTCGTTATCTCGCAATGGAGTGTCCTCTTTCTCTCGTTTCGAACGAGGGTGGGCTCCCGGAGATTTCGATACCAACTCCAGCGTATTTTAACACACGCATATAGTTTGGTTTGTGACTTTCAGGCTATTTGTTCATCCAATCATCATCAACCGACTCAAGGAATTTCGATGTGAAACTTTGCTAGCATAAGAGCAGCTAGTGAGCAGCTAGTATCCGTCAGAAGCAGATTTCATACAGGTTGCCTACCAATGCTACCATCAAAAGAATAAGCTGCTTTCAACTAGATGAGCACGCATCAAGTATACTAGTGCTAAAGAGAAGGGCTTTTCATTGAAGATTCCATCGCCTCTCCTTTGAAATCTCCTTGTTACCATCCAGATTCTCCGAGTCAGCGAGAGAAATCTTCCTCATACCACTCGAGCTCCACACCTAGACATGTTGAATCTTCAGGGGGCCAACATGGGGTGTTGGTGATATCTCCTTGATGATGCTCGATATTGGCGACCTCCAAGATCAGGACACGTGGCAGATGACGTGTCCCAAGATTCAGAAGAAAGGGCCTACGGAGGCCGATCGGGCCACCATGTGCCCGACCTGCAAGCGCAAACTGGCCCTCCTCAGGCCCCCCGTAAATTAACTTCCTCGGCCTCTCAGCTCGCCCCGAGCTGCCACAGGACCAAGACTCCTCGGCCTCCTCGCTCGTCCCCGAGCCCCCAGCCGAGGCCGTCTTCCTCGGTCCTCCGACCAACTCCACCACTCACAGCTCCGCAAATCTCGCAATGCGCAGATTCTACGCCAACAACATCACACGTTCCACGCCATCACGATCCCCATTAATGGGCGATCCGCTCCCTGCGCGGGCGTGACGTCGGGAGCGTAACTGCCGGCGAGATTCTCGCGCCTGCTGCGTGCCACCACCGCCATATAAACCCCCATCACAGAAGAGTCAAGTAAGCCATTTTTTCTACACTTTACGCCGTTACTCTGCTCGGATCTCATCACTAACTTGAGCGTCGGAGGGTCCCCGGTGGTACCAAACCATCCCGGGACTTCTTTGCAGGTACTCGACGACAGCCTCCTCATCCCACATTCTCCTCTCAAAACCCATTGAGACCCACACGCAACGAAAGACAATCAGCCAAGTTCATCTCGAGATCAACGGAAGACAACATCTGACGGAGGCTCGAAAAGAAGCTCCATCAGTTGGCGTCGTCTGTGGGAAATTAAATTCCACAAAATACAAAGTTGGCCTTCCTATCTCCTCTCTAATGGCGGACGACCATCCTGGGGATCCCAGTACCAGTCGCCGCCTTCCGCTCACTGAAGGCGGGGATGAACCTCCCCCCATGACCGTCATCAACGCCTTCGCAGGCCGGATAGATCGCCTGCAATCCCTCGTGGAGGCCCTCGTCCGTGTCCAAATAGCCGCGCCCGGCCCCCAGATCGTCGCTCCACCGCCTCCAGAAGACTCTGTCCCTGTCTGGACGGCCAACCACCAGCAGGCTGCATCCCCTCGCCGCCGGTCCTTCGAACCGGTGCTCCCTGAGGCCCGCTGGGCACCCCAGGGCTCCACGCCGAGATTCGCTGCCAGGAGGCCTCGCCCCGAGCCTCCTCGCGACCCTTACCCCCCTGAGGAAATGTCGGTCACCTCTCCTATCCACGAGCGTGGCCGACCCCACCACGATCGGCGGGAACGCACAGAAGGGGTCCGCTCCTGCGACTCAGGAGCTACCCCATCCCGGGACCTGAGGCACCTCATCGAGAGAAACCGGGGCCGCTCCCAGACGCAGTCCACCCGCAGCGGGGCCCGAGAATCCCGAGACGCCGATTCCTCGAGGTACCACGGTCGGCTCGACGACCTCGAGAAGAAGATCGAGGGCATGCGCCGAGAAGCTCACTTCTCGAGCGACGGAGCTAAGTACGCCTCCGACTCGCTCACGAAGCCATTCACTGACGAACTGCTCGCCGTGCGTGTCTCCTCGCGTAATTAGCCTCCGGCCGGCAGCTCCCCTGCTACAACGCCGGGGATCAGAAAGACCTCCCAGAGGCAGCCGAGCCCGAGGTTCCCTCGCTCGGCTATCCCCAGCGAGCAGCTTCCCTGCCGCAACGCCGGGAATCAAAAAGCCCTCTTAGAGGCAGCCAAGCCCGAGGTTCTAAAAGTTACAATAGCGGGGGTAAGGGGTGCAACGAGCACTGCTCATGGTACTCGGCGAAAATCTCCGCCAACCGGGGCCGCGCAAGTTCCAGCCTCTGTTCCCGGTTCCCCCCGTGGGCGTGGACCCCGAGCCTCAGCTCGTAGCATTCGCGGATGAGCGCCTCCGAGCACGCCAGCCGGTTCGCGGACATCAAGCCGAAGCGCCTCAAAGACCGCAGCTTGCCTACGGCCTCGTCGAAGAGCTGCTCCGACAGGGGGTTGTAAAGCCCCGGTGATGCCCTCCAGATGGAGTACATCACCAGCTGCAGCAGGGAGGAGCGCCTAGGGAGCAGCCGACCGAAGTGCTCCTCAATGCGAGCAAGAACCAACTGCACCGTGTCCTCGGTGCGGTCGCGGTCATAAAGGTACACATCTGTAGAACTGATGATTTCGGGGATAGTGAAAGGGAAATCCTCCATTTTCGATGGCCTATCTGCGAAGGGGGAAGAACCAGTACTCCTTATATAGCCCGCCGTGCAGCCCAACGGCCGCCACGCGGCGTCCATCGAACGTCACCCGGTGGAAACGAAGCGACGCGCCACGCGGCGTCCATCGAACGTTACTAGGTAGAAACGAAGCGACGCGCCCTTGTCGCTTCGTCTCCCCCCACATTCCATGCACTAGATGTGCGCGCCGTTGCCCCGACCGTTCCCATTCCCTGCACCTACAGCCGAACGACCAGGCTGCGCTTCGTCAAAGATTCAACTCAGCAGCTACCCTGCTCAGGCATCCCCGGCCGGCAGCTTCCCTGCCACAACGCCGGGGATCAGAAAGCCCTCCCAGAGGCAGCCGAGCCCGAGGTTCCCTCGCTCGGCTGTCCCCAGCGGGCAGCTTCCCTACCGCAACGCCGGGGATCAAAAAGCCCTTTCAGAGGCAGCCAAGCCCGAGGTTCCCTCGCTCGGCTATCCCCCGTGGGCAGCTCCCCTGCCACAACGCTTGGGATCAAAAAGCCCTCCCAGAGGCAGTCGAGGCCCGAGGTTCCCTCACTCGGCTATCCCCCGCGGGCAGCTTCCCTGCCACAACGCTGGGGATCAAAAAGCCCTCCCAGAGACAGTCGAGGCCCGAGGTTCCCTCACTCGGCTATCTTTCAGGACAAAAGCCCTCGCCAAGAGGCACCGGGAAGTAACCCTGCCCGGCCAAGGGTCCTTGGTGGGCTTCCTACAGCCTTATAGCTTTCCTTGCGCCAAGGGCCAAAGTCCTCTCTGAGGTATGATGTACATCAACAGTCATCTCTCAACTGGCAGCTCTAACAATGGCCCGATCATCCGGTGCAAAACCAAGCACTCGCCTCCACTTGAGGTCACAGTCATCAATACTAACTCGAGACGTTCCCATGTCACCAGAAAACACAATGGTCAGCCCTCGTACCAGACGAGCTCGCACTGACCGTAACCCTAGCAGCAGCCCAAACTGCGCTCAAACATGGCGACATGAACCTCAATCGAGTATCGAAGAGAGCAGATCAATGGCAAGAAAGGAAACAACAGATCCAGAGTGGATACACGATCATAAGAAGGAACAGCATCAATGAAGGTATGATCATGGACTAATAGAATCGGGGATCGCAAATGGATGTATAATCATGGATATAAAGAGAATCACTGATCTCGAAAATATGTATATCCTAAGGTTCCTTAAGCGGAGTGGCGTGTCGTAAGTATGCCGCGGAACATACCAACGGTACGTCACTCTACTTTAGTCACCTATTCCATCAACCAAGGGTCATCCTATACGACGAAAGTTCGGGTCTAATACCCCCTCGACTAAGTCTAAGTTCCGTAAGGTCAAGCCTAAGTTCCGTATATATATAAACGCCCTAGGCTCCACATAGTCAAACTTAGACTCGAACCAAGGTCAACCTAGCGCTCTGATACCAACTTTGTCACGACCCGAAAGAGCACGTGACTGGCCCTCGAACCATATGAAATCTATAGGACTCCATCTGATCCAAGTAAGCCAAAGCCCAGAAATCTAAAACCATTTTAAGAGTAAGTGAAGAAAACTGGTTTAAAGAAGTGAAGGAAAATATGTTTGAAGTCGAGGTTTTTAAATAACTAAGCCGAAAGTGCATTTTTAAAAGGTAAAGTCTTTTCTAAAAATTTCGGCAGAGTTTCTTTTGTAAATACTGGCCCCGAACGGGATACAACAAGCATAACATATATACAATAATAAAAGGCATCCCCAAGCGGGAGCTAGCTCTTCGTCAATTGACGGTCACAACCACACATGCAATATAATATACAACGCCGAAAGGCGAGGATCGATCCAAAAGAAACACAGTAAGTATGAAAACCGCAATACTACTAAGCGCGACTCTAAGGCCAAATAAAACATCACTAAAGTCTGAGTCTGAAACAATAAACAAATTTGGTTGATGGAAATTCTAGATACAAAGAATAATATAAGTATAATGGTGGTTTTGATGCAAAAGGAACCACCTACCAAATGCAATTCACCCGCAAGGAAGCAATGTGCCAGAAATGCCGCAAAGGAACTTGTACGGCAAAACCTGCAAGAACTGTGGCACAACGGGGGTGAGTTGCCAACTCGTGAATAGAGAATAACTACAAGCAGAAACCGAACGCAAGACATAATCCTAGGTCAAAACGATCAGTACAAAATCCTCAATATAAAACTGCAGCCTATAACAAGGCTAGGGTAAATATCTAACCCAAGTGTAATCTCCTGTGCCTGTGTCAGTGTCTCAGGTAGCAATATAACATAAGAATGAGGTATGAATGCATGAGAACATAATACATGTAAATGAAGAAACTGTTTTATACTTTAGTGAGATTTCCTTTGTATTTTTAAAATGAGGTATCATAATGAAATCAGCATAAAACAGTGCCTAACATCGGCACAAAACGTAATCCAAATATCCCGATATCTCTGTATCCCAATCACAAAATCTAGGGCGCCGTCAGTCCAGACCGGCCCCTACCATCAATCTCAAGACCACGACGGTATCCTCCGGATATCCGACGCGTCAGGTAAAATCACCGGTCGGTAGTGCTCCCCTGCCAGGCTCAACGTCATCACCACATTCATCTTGCCCCGGGGTACCGCACCGGGTCCACCATGTACCCGAAACGGTTCATCCGTCTCCTCGAATCGGGTTTCCAAATCCATCAGCAAACTCATGGTGGACGACTCATACATCATGGGAAAACCGCACTTTTTATTTTAAAAGAGAGAAAATGTTTATCTGTGTTTTTGCGGTTTTCCTCCAAATCCAGAAAATCTCACGGAAATCCAAATCCAAAACCTCAGTAACACGTAAAATAGTGAATATATGCATGAGAATCCATGAATGCGGCATAACAATGAATATCAGTATGCATGAAGTAGCAGGTAATAACTACAATGTCTAAACTATTAGCTAATAGGTTATGTCAAGCAATAGTATTTTCTAAGGTGTACGTGACATGGCAATTACCGATGAAGATGTGTGTGAGCCGGCAAGTAAGTGTACGTGGTACATACGCAACATCGGTAATGGTGCTGGTGTCCTAACAGCATGATATCAATAATGGAGTATGAAACATAATATAAGAATGCGATGCAAAGCGAACCACAAAAAAAGTGGGAGCTGAATCTAGACGCAACTATAACTAATCTGCATTAATCTAATATAAGTCCTACAAATGGTGCCTTTTGAAATATCACGAATCATGGGGTTTTGAAAATAGGGGCTACGGTGTTTTTATGAAAAGATACGCCTTTTGAAATGTCCGTAGATCCCTTGACCTGTCTTTTAAAATACCCGCGACCCGCTAGTTTTGAAATAGGTAGGAGTCTAATCTAATCTAACAACTACACTAAACTATACAGCTGAACTAACAAGCTGAGCTACAGGTAAGGAAACCGCCTAACATCTGAGTCGATATATATATAGATATAATAGTCGGTGATTCCGCCTCAATAGTATCGCGTACGATACAATATATCATATGACATCCTCAAGTCATGAGTGCGGATCTATCATCAATGTAAAGCTCATACGGTAAATCGTCGTACGGCATCCCAATAGCTGGGTACAGGTCAATATCACACTATCTCATCACACTTCAGGTATCACTATCAACATATCATATAATCTGGGGTACTATTCTATGTCTAGTATAAATCGATACCATCAATAAAGTATGCATACGGGGGTAAACACACATCCCAAGCCCGCAAGAATCACATTTCGTATCCCAAATACGAATCATATCACATCACCGATCTCGCGGCACAAAGCCCAATATCATTGACTCATCTCCAAAGTCATCCAATATCATCAACACAGTGCCAGTATAAGTAATATGCAAGGGTGTGCGTGTAGGTGTAATTCTATTCTAGGGTTCGCGACTATGAACTACACTAGTCACTTCTAACCCTACACTATCCATAATACACCTAACTATCATATATAATAACAACTACGGACTGCGGGGGTGCTATACGCCATCCACCCGACTTCCCCCAGTAGATATAATCTACTCACCTAGCGTCTTCATTTGTGGACGTCGCCACGCGCTTGCTTGTCGTCCCGAAGTCTTCATGGGGTACCTACACATCAAAATATCGTATATGCGCATTAAAACCAAATCAAAGCTAAAACGGCACATGAAATCCAAAATGATACGATAAGAGGCCTATAGGTTAAAACCCATGGCACGCCTTCAAAACCATCAACACATCCTCTATATCGTCATATAAACGCCAAATAGTCGAGGCAAAACACAATCCACAATTGCAGAATTAAAAATACGGAATACGGAAACATGAATCTAAAACAGCAACTTAGGAAATATGCCCCAGATTTTACCCTAAGTCACTTTATACAAATCTATATATACCAGGGGTCTAACATGAACATGTAGGAGCTACAGAACCAATACGAGCCAAAATGGTGGGACCCAGGCCGCAATTTGCGGCCAATGGGGATAAATTGGCGGCCGGGAAGAAGAAGTGGGAGCTGGGGTCTTGGGGTTAGCTTCCTGGGTGCCTGCACGTGTCACTGTCCAATCAATTTTAATTTAGGGTGTCTCGGGTGATAGCAGATTCAATATACCCTTCACAGATTTCATAAATTCCCCGATATCGGTTTCTAAAATCCGTATTATGGTTTAAGCTTCAGGTTTTGGATTTCCAATTCATACACTAGGGTGATGGTATAACCTCTACTGACCTCAATTCCATATTACAACCCATAAATCATCACAACCCTAACTAGGTTATCCACAAGTCCACAATATCACACAATATCGATTCGATCTTAATATGAGGGTAAAGGAAATGCATAAACTAAGTTTAAGGTCCAGAAAATACCTCATTTGGCAACTCAAGAATTTTCTTGAGTTGCCCCTAGTGTCCAAAATCCTTGCTTCTTTAGCACCAAGTGTAGATCTAGGGATTGTGCACACATTTAATGAAATGGAGATTGGGTTTTGGGGTTGTTTTAGAGCTGTTTTGGAGCTTGAAGAGGGGAGGGAAAGGAGGTGCAGGAGCAGCAGCAGGAGAAGGGAGAAGAGGGAGGGAAATGAGGGGAGAAATGGTTAAGTCCTTAGTCAATGAAGCCCATACCTCTCTCTCTCTCACCAACTACCCATTTCTTTATTCTTTTCCTTTTCTTTTTCCTTTTAAAACCCTTCACACTTAAATAGTAAACCCAAATGAAAAGCATGGCAAGAAAATGCACAAGTGTGAAAAAGTGATATGTGCATGTGTTGCACAAAAAGCTAAAAACCGATTAGCGATTTTTAATCGTGATTAGCACTAAATTAGTGTCAAATTAATCACAAAAACTTTAAAATGTCATAATTCTCTAATTTACCCTATTTTAGAATTTTCCAAAATTTTCCAAAATTTTTCCCCATTTATTTGTATTTAATAATTCCAAAATATTAAAATATTCAATAAAATAATATTAAATTATAAAAATTCCCAAAATTAACATTTTATCTTTTTTGAAATGTTACATATTTAAATATTATCCTCATATGTTCTAAGGCTATATGTTGAGTGTTAGGATCTTCTCGACTTTATGTTCGGTCTACGATGTAGCCGAATGTGTTTGGAGGAGAGAATGGATAGAGAATGGAGAAGGTATCAATAAACTATTCTTATATTTTCCTTGCTTTTTTAAAAACTTTACAAAACATCTCCTTATATAGGAGTTTACATGCCCCTTCATTATGACTCTTCATAATACCAATTGATTACAATAACCGTTACATAACCTTTCATTAAACCTATTCATGAATTGGTATCCCTTCCTTTTATAACCGATGTCTCTTCAATTCTTTGTAACCGAAAACAAGTTTAATTTCTAACATGCTCCCTTAAACTTGTTTTACCATGCCGATCTTTTCTCGCAATTTTGCGAACACTTCAAATTTTAGGGGCTTTGTAAAAATGTCGGCCAGTTGATCTTGTGATTTGACATGAACGAGTTCGACCTCTTTCTTCCTCACATGTTTTCTGATAGAGTGATACCGAGTATCAATGTGCTTGCTTCGTTCATGAAACACTGGATTCTTCGCCAGTGCTATAGCAGATTGGTTGTCCACATACATCTTCGTAGGTCCTTCCCGTTCAACCTTTAGATCTTTCAGCAGATTTCTTAGCCATATAGCATGGCAAACTCCAGCCGATATAGCAACGTATTCGGCTTCACAAGTTGATAGTGTCACTATCGGTTGCTTCTTGGAACACCAAGTAAATGCTGATTCACCGATGAAGAAAATGTACCCTGTCGTACTTTTCCGGTCATCTATATCTCCTCCCCAATCGCTATCGGTATATGCATATAATTCAAAATTGTTAGATTTCGAATAGAACAAACCGAAATTTAGTGTACCTTTGATATATCTCAATATCCTTTTCTCCGCTGATAAATGTGTCAATTTCGGTTCTTCCATGTATCGGCTGATCAAGCCGACTCCATATAGAATATCCGGTCTTGTGCATGTAAGATACCGAAGACTGCCTACCAAGCTTTTAAAATGTGTCGAGTCCACATTGCTCCCTTCATCGAACTTTGATAATTTTGTTCCGCAGTCTACTGGGGTATTGACCGAATTGCTTTGCTCCATATTGAACTTTCTCAAAATCGACCGAGCATATCCTTCTTGGGATAAGAAAATCCCATTCGGTCTTTGCTTTACCTCTATTCCCAAATAATATGCCATCTGACCGATGTCGGTCATTTCAAATTCTTTAACCATCGAGCTTTTGAAGTCATCGAACATACGTGGATTGTTTCCTGTGAAGATGAGATCATCCACATATAAACATACTATAAAAATATCACCTTTTTCGGACTTCTTTATGTATAATGCATGTTCATAAGGACACTTCATGAAACCGTGTGCTTGGAAGTATATGTCGATTCGACTATTCCATGCTCTCGGTGCCTGCTTCAGGCCATATAAAGCCTTCTTTAGCTTCAGTACTTTCGACTCATGTCCTTTCTTCTCATAACCGAGTGGTTGCTCGATGTAGACTTCTTCTTCAAGATATCCATTGAGGAATGCCGATTTAACATCCAATTGATATATCTTCCAACTGAATTGAGCCGCCATAGCAATGATCAGTCGAATTGTCTCGAGTCGCGCTACTGGTGAGAAAACTTCATCATAATCAATGCCAGCTTGTTGTTTGTAGCCTTTGACCACTAACCTTGCCTTGTATCGCTCGATTTCTCCCTTAGCGTTCTTTTTCTCCTTGTACACCCATTTCACTCCTATGTGTTTCTTGCCTTTGGAAAGTTCGGTGATCTCCCAAGTTCCATTTCTCTCAATAGCACTGATTTCTTCGTCCATTGCTTCTTTCCACCTTCGGTCTTTGACCGCTTCTTCAAAATTCATTGGCTCGCATTCGGCAAACAAACAAAATAATGTTAGATTATTTTGCATTTTGGTTACCTCATATAACTCGGTCATAGTTCTCGTCCTTGGATTTCTTGGTGGAGTTGAACTTGACGACGCTTCGGTTTGTGGAGAACCGACTTAAGGCGAATTGAACCGAGGTGTTGTTGCAGGCGATGGAACATCAACTTCGACTTCATTTCTTTTCTTTTCTTCTTGACCGAGTACTTCATTCGGTCTGCTGCTTTCGGCTTCATCGCTCCAACTCCATGAGCTTTCTTCATCAAATTCGACATCTCGGCTAACAATGACCTTCTTATTGACTGGATCAAATAGCTTGTAGCCTTTGGTTCTTAGATCATAACCGATAAAAATCAACCGAGAACTTCGGTCATCAAGTTTTACTCTCTTTCGTTCGGGGACATGAGCATATGCTATGCTCCCGAAAATTTTAAAGTGACTTACATTCGGCTTATAACCATGCCACATCTCCTGCGGTGTTACATTTTGTAGACTCTGGGTTGGGCATCGGTTTAGAATGTACACAGCACATGCAACCGCTTCTGCCCAAAATTCCTTCGGCATATTTTTACTACTCAACATACATCTCACCATGTTTAATATGGTTCTATTTTTTCGTTCGGCCACTCCATTTTGTTGTGGTGAATATGAGGCCGTTAAGAAATGCCGAATCCCATTTTCTTTGCAAAAATTTTCAAACTCATTTGAAGTGAATTCTCCACCTCGGTCTGACCTGACCGATTTTAAATAAAACCCACTTTCTTTTTCCACATTCATTTTGAATCTTTTAAAATTTTCAAAAACTTCCAATTTATTTTTTAGAAAATATACCCATGTTTTCCTTGTGAAATCATCAATAAATGTTAGAATGTACCTTTTTCCACCAAATGAATTTGGAGTAATTGGTCCACATACATCGGTGTGGACAAGTTGTAATGGCTCCTTGGCTTTAAACTCGGCTTCTTTTGGAAAACTTGCTCGGTGATGTTTACCAAGTAAACACCCTTCACATAACTCTTTCGGTTCATTCATAATCGGCAAACCTTTGACCATGTTCTTCCTCGCCAACAAGTTTAGTCCGCCGAAATTGAGATGTCCATACCTCATATGCCATAACCGAGCCGAATCTTTCACCGATGATTTTAGACACTTTGCTTCACCATATTTGATATCCAATAGAAATAGCCGATTCTTCGTCATCTGCACTTTTGCTATCAACTTCATTCGGTTATCTCTTAAGAAAAGAGTTCGATCCTTTAAATGAATATCGAAATTCTTTTCTAAGAGTTGTCCCAAACTCAAGATGTTGTTTTTCATATTCGGCACATAATACACATTTTCGATATATTTTTGTGATCCATCTTTCAGTCGAATTAAAATTTTACCTTTGCCTTTTACTGGTACCTTCGAACAGTCACCGAATGTGACTTGGCCACTCACCGATTCGTCCAAGTCTACGAACATATTTCGCTTGCCACACATATGATTACTTGCACCAGTATCGAGATACCAAGTGTCGGCACTTTCTTCGTCACCTTTAAAAGCCAGCAGAAGTACATCGTCATTTTAATCTTCTTTCTCCACAAAGTTTGATTTTTCCTCGACTGTTTTTCCCCAACAGTTTGCTGCGTAGTGACCGAATTTCTTGCAATTATAGCATTGAACATTCGGTCTCTCTCTTACACCAGTCGATCGTCCTCGGCCTCGACCTCGGCCGAAATTTTGGCTTTGGCTTCTATCGTCATTGTTTTGACCTCCTCGACCACCTTGTCCTCGACCGAATTGATCTCGGCCACGGCCTCTTCCTCGGCCGCGTGTATTTCCTCGATTTCGGTCATTTTGACCATTTTCAACCGAATCACCTTTCAAATTAACTTGTGTTTGTAGTAATTTTTCAATCGGTTCTTGCTTTTTCACGAACCGTTCTTCGTGGGCTTTTAGTGAACCCATCAACTCATCTATCGTCATTTCTTCAAGATTCTTTGACTCTTCAATTGAACACACAATGAAGTCAAACTTCGGTGGTAGTGACCGAAGAATTTTCTCTATCACCCTTACATCCTCCATTTTTTTTCCGTTCCTCTTCATTTGGTTGACCACCGTAAGCACTCGGGCATTATAGTCAGTCACCGATTCATTCTCTTCCATTTTTAACAATTCAAACTCCCTTCTTAGTGATTGTAAGCGTACCTTTTTAACCTTCTCGACTCCTTGGAAGGTTTTCTCAAGTATTTCCCACTGTTGCTTTGCATTAGTGGCAGCCGAAATCTTCTCGAAAGTCGAATCATCGACACCTTGCTCGATAAAGTATCTTGCGGTACAATCTTTCTCGAATAATTTTTCGTGGGTCGTTCTCTGAGCTGCCGTCAGTGCAGCTTCATCTTGAGGCCGATCATAGCCTCGGACCACCACATCCCAAGCGCCTACTGCTCCCAAAACAGTCTTCATTTTGATGCTCCAATTTTCATAGTTATCTTTGGTGAGGCGTGGGGCGTTGTACGAGAGTGTTGTCTTCGACATTTTCTTCGAACCTTGGCTCTGATACCACTTTGTTAGGATCTTCTCGACTTTATGTTTGGTCTACGATGTAGCCGAATGTGTTTGGAGGAAAGAATGGATAGAGAATGGAGAAAGTATCAATAAACTATTCTTATATTTTCCTTGCTTTTTTAAAAACTTTACAAAACATCTCCTTATATAGGAGTTTACATGCCCCTTCATTATGACTCTTCATAATACCAATTGATTACAATAACCGTTACATAACCTTTCATTAAACCTATTCATGAATTGGTATCCCTTCCTTTTATAACCGATGTCTCTTCAATTCTTTGTAACCGAAAACAAGTTTAATTTCTAACATTGAGAACCCCGCATTAACTCAGTTGACTAAGAATGAAACCCATATGCCTTCTCAGTCCTGAAAATGATATCAAGTATGATATACCCTCCCATTCTCCTTTGAAATTTGTTGATATCTTTTTGTAACTTGTTTCATATGAATTTGAGATGTAAAGAGATGTATATATCTTTAAATTGTACAATAATCGATATGAATGGAATCTCATGATGACTCTTTTATGTTACTTTTCTATCTTGCAAGTATACATGTCTGTGATGTGATATTTCTCGTAAGTAATGTGATTTAAAGCAGCCTAACAAGATGTCCCGTCTAGGTTAAGACCTGAGACAATAGGGTATAATTAACGGTAAGTGTTTGCGCTTGTTGGAAGTCTCGAACCTCATGACCTTCTGGTCAAACTTTCAAACCCTAAGCTTTATTTTATTTAGACTCTACCTTTCTTTTAATGTTCAATCGTTAGAGGTCATAAAGAGGGTAAACAAAAAAGGCGACTCCGCTGGGATCATGATTTCTCCTTAAGTTGCTTTAAATCATGCCAACTTTTATTTCTGGTTTTGCAGACCAGAATCTTCTTTTAAAGATCACATATACTTGCAAACATAAAGTCTACTGAGTTTTATAATGACTCAGAAGGGCTCCAGGTCCAACAGATCTAAATAAAGATTATTTTTGCCCCTATTGCTTTGTATCAACTTCATCTCTGAAGAAACCAACTTCTTGGAATGCAAGAAGGAACGAATGGAAGGCAGAGTCCCTTATACGTCCTACCGGCGAGTCCCGGGCATTAGTACAAGGAACTCATTTTGCTCCACTTCAGGGGCAGACGACTCAAACACGACCGATCCTGCGACATTCTTTTGAGAAGAAATGGAACACCAATCATAAAGTGTATTCAGCTTATAAAGAAGCAAAGAACGTACAGAGGTCTGCCCCCCAAAGGTTTCTATAGGAAGAAGCAGATCTGGAATAAATTGGTAAGCGAGAGCCACGTGCTGATTATAACCCCTACAGATTACCCAAGATATCCGAGGCGCTCGCGAAGAGAAATAGGTGAATCGACCTCTCGACCTGCGACTCATGCTTGCAGGGCGATCGCACATCGGCCAATCGTTTACACATGCCGAATGGCTCCTCACTCGAATCCCAATGATCCCCAAACAAGCAAGACTGATGGTCTTAGGCGGTCTTCTCGACTCAATCCCCCTCAAGAAAATCCGAATGCTCCAACAAGGCATGAACATGAAGTAAATATTGAAGAAGAAGTTGGAGACAATGAGGAACAGCTGCTTCCCCAGAATTTGAATGACAACCCTATCTATGAAGAGGGTGAAGGCGATGAAATAATGAAGAGGTAGAAGAAATCCCGGTGGAACAGCCAGCAATGAATCCCAATCAAGAATTGAGAGAAGTAAAAACACAAGTAGCCGAAATATCAACAGCCATCTAAATCATGATGGCTTAGATCCAAATTCTAGCTGAAGCGTCGAGGTTCAATACACCGATACAGAGAGCTAATGTTGCAGATACTATACCCAGGACAGCGCCAACAGTATCCCCGGCAGTGCAACCAGAAGCAACGACACGTCCAGTTCCCGTGCCTCTACTAGAATAGCGAAGGCTGCAACTACACCGAAATCACCTGTTACTATAATGGTAGCATCCAGGCCTGCTCCAACGATAGTGCACGCAATCTGATTCTGCCGTGATACCTGCAGCGATTGCTAATCTCGATGTGGAAACTCTGTAGAAGTTAATTGTCGAACAGCTCAAGCAAATCAATTCTCAAGAGGATGCACCCGTAGCCAGTTGTATCCTGCTGACTATAATCGTGTTACACGATCCCTAAGTTCCGAACATTCAACGGAACAGGGAATCCTGAGCAACATCTAGTCCATTTCAAGGTGACCTACGGAGACTCGGTGCAAGATGACCGGTTATTACTCCGGCAATTCTCTAAAAGTTTAACGGGATCCGTGTTCAGCCGGTATGCCGAACTCGAACCAGGGTCTATAACCACCTTCAAGCAATTAGCCGAAAAGTTCAAAGAAAGATCCGCGGGCGGTATTTCAGACAAGGTTACGATGGTGCAACTTTCAGTTATGCGTCACGAAGAAGGAGAACCTACTCTCGACTTTGTACTAAGATGGAGAGATGCGGTTATGCAATATGAACAACATGTGCCCGATTCGCAATCCATACCCTTCCTCCTTTCCAAAATAAACGGTCCGATGCAATCGTATCCAGCCGCAGCTAAAAGGGAGACATCCGGAGCTGATCGACCAAATAGTGGACCTTGAGCAACACAGAGCGCGAGTGGCTTAAAAACTCAACCGCCTCTCAAGATAAATCTACATCGTCTCAAAAACCAAAGTATCATATGAAGAACAAACAGGCAGCTACTATGGCTATAGATACGAATGAGGCGGTTCCTAAAACATCACATCGGCAGATGCCTAAACCAACCATGTCAGGGGGCAATCGATCTAAGCCTGCATTGGCGGAGATGCGGAATAAAGAATATTCCATTAAAAGGGAGTATACAAAGAAGAAAGGTTTAGAATTACCAGCTCCGAAGAAACCCGACGAGGTTAATAAGATTGATCATTCGAATTGTTGTCCTTATCACCGGATGATTAGCCACTCTATCGAAAATTGTTTTATCTTCAAAGGTTGGGTAGAGAAGCAATACAAAGAAGGGAAGATTATCCTTGCTGATAAATTCAAAGTCGACTTCCCCATTGCGCATAACCGTCATATAGTGGCTCATAGCGATGCATCTACTACTTGATCGAATGCAAACCCGTGATGTCAGTATTTGGAGTTGATCGCGATGGCATTATCTAGGCCAGATATCAGAGCTCAAATGTCAAGGATCCATTCTTGCAGGTATGCGACTCACAGGGCCTTGAATGTAGAGGAAGTTGACGAAGTCCGTCATGAAATGGATGTACCTCAGCCTACCCCAAGGAGAAGCTAGCAATGTGCAACCCGAGGAAGAAGGTGAAATACCTCCTGAGACGATTGTTGAAACAGTGTCATCAAATGAGGGTTCCGATCCTCCTCCAGGTACCATGTGGAAAGAGCTTGTCAGCGCAGATGGAAGTCCGATCAGGCGAATACCAATACCTGTACCTATCCCTATACCTCAAGTGGATCCGAGATCACCACCTTCCCAAGCATGCCCATGACCTCACGGAAGGACTGTGTCAAGTGCAGATCTGACGGAAGCTGTTATCTTGTTTGAAGCATGCAAAAGATACAGTTGAATGCATGCAACAGCATCCCGAACAATTTTGGAGCTAAATGACTGTTGAGATGTGAGAGACTAAAATAGTCCCACGTTGGAAAAACTACGAGAGTTACATGGGTATAAGATATAAGATGGGCCAAATCTCAACAAGGCTTAAGTTTTATTGTTGGAGCCCACTTATATCAAAAATCCGTATACACTCATAAATAAAATATATAATCGCCCGCTCAACTTTAAATAATCAAAACTTTAACATGGTATCAGAGAAAATGGCTCGATCTGAAACCTATACGTGTAGAACAGTTGGTGTCAGTTAGCCACCTAAGATAGTGTACAGGTAGTCATTAGGTTATGAATTACACTTGACGGACTCGCCGAGAATATGCTAGATGGTATTATACCTATTATCAGATAGCAGTTCTCAGGTGACATAAGTACAGGTTAGTCTGTCGACCTGAGATCGTCATTTGTCTCGTGTGAGTTCCCACTGTGCTTTGATCCTACGACGGCTCACAAGAGTCGTGCAAAACAGCTTTTAGTTGGGTACAGTCCCGAGCCATATGGAGACAGTGGGCGGATCGTCGGGGATTCGTCTCTTCCGGTATTGAGGATTGATGTCGCACTGTGTAGCCCACCGACATGAAATATCGTGTTATTAGGGGTCTGACTTTATCCACCTCCTGGACCCGATATACGATACTCTTAGATGAACAGACTGGACTATATGGAGATTGTCACAGACAAGCTCAGTAGAGGTTCGGATGAATTTGCTCGTCGGCTTTCCTTTCGCTCAATACCTAGGTAGCTGACGTGCTTGTGGTTAAACCCACTGTCAGCGTATTGACGAGTTTTTAGAGTCTCACATAGAGGGTTTTCCTTGTTCAGACGAAATGATATAGTAGCCGTATTTTGATACGTGCAGAGTTCCGATCGAATGATTGTACTAATTACCCGGACTTTCGATCGGACGGTTGATAATACTAGCCGGTTTAGGATTGAGCCGGATTATTAAATCGGGTATTGATTTAATAATTTACGTATATATTTTTCGATATGTATATTCTAGTATTATGTTCTTTGTGTTATTCTATCTCTTTGGGTATTCGTATTTGGTACGAATACGGGTATGTATATACAGTTGAGTGTATTCCGTATTTATATGGAAAACATTCTAGAAAGTGGACACCTCATTTTGGATTATCTATTTATTGATTTAAATGGAAATGAGGTATAAAGGTGATGAAGAGAGAATGGTGAGAACCATGCTTGAATAGCGTTGACAAATGAATTGTTAATTCATTTGTGCAAACTATTCAATAATGGTTGCAATATGTTTATTGAAAAATTGTGTTTTACAAAACCATGCTTGAGGTTTTTCTCTTTCTAGTTTTTTTTCACTTGAGCTTTCTTCACTTGAGTTTTGCATGGTTGGTTTTTGAAAAACACTCTCATCATTTTGCTTGCTCTCTTCACTTACATTTCTTGACCTCCATCTTCTTCATCTTCTACGCTACTATCTCATCTGTTGAGAAACAATAATAGAAGAGAGATAGATAAATACTTAGAGCCACTTACTACATTCCTAGGCACTCTAGATCAGCAATCTAGAGTCCTTAGTTGCTTCACTAGAGCCATGAGCTACATCTCTCGGGTGGATCATCTTCGACGGAGGAAGACCGACGGCCAAGCTCGATCGAGGAAATCTCTAGGAGCTAAGGAAGATGGTAGAAGACCGAAAGACACGGTTCATTCGGTATACAACTTCTATCTTAGTAGTTAACCTCTTTGCAGCTTACTAGTTTCATATTTGGTTTCTATTCTAGGTAGTTGTTTCTAACGCCAAGTTTTTAAACACCAAAACTTTTCGTTCCGCAACGGCCGCGGTCGACGGCCAGGACGCTAGGAACTCCAACATGGTACCAGAGCCACCCAAACATTAGAAACTAGTAGTAGACGATACATTAGTTTCAAAATCGAAAAATTCTAATTTCAAAACCCACTCTCTGTTCTGAAATTTTTTTTGTCTCTAAAATTTTTTAAACAAGTGCAGAGACTTAGTCTAGACATGTATGTGACACATGATGAAAACGAGGGCATTCCCTCTTACTTTGGCTGGCTAAATTCCCAAAATTCCTAATACTGTCTTTTTACTATTCACCAATGTACCTCGTTTTCATACAGTGTCTTGGGTTTTGTAAATTGGTGTTTTTGGTCTTGTTTGATTTCTCCAGATTTCACTTAGTATTGTCTTTGCTTTGGGGGAAACTTGGAAAGTTTCAAAACTTGAAATTTTGCTTCGTTTATATTTGTGACGTGGTGTATGTGTTTTTCAAACGTCATCTATTTGCTACATGTCATTTAGACGGCGATACTGCTGTGATGTTATCAGTAATGGTTTGTAGATGGATTATCGTGGTGGATAGTCTATAGTGCAATGGTAGTAGTACAGTTCAGATTCATTTGTATATTCGTTATTACGAGGCTAACGTCCGATTTGTGGACTGTCGTTTTCGCTAGTTTTTATTAGGGCACGACCGGGTTGAGGTCGATATCACCGTTGTATATATGTTTTTCTTTTCTGTACTAGGATTACCCCGCGGTGGAGTGCACGAATAGCCGTGTTTTAGAGGACAACGGGTCCGTATCTCATGGCGTTGTGACGGAGGGGACCTTACTCTAGAATTGGCGGCACACTCGTAGGGGGTATAGGATGATCCACGGAGGGGTGCTCAAGTTACCGGATTCCGTGAAGTGCTGGGTGACCCATTCACTTTGTTGATTGGGGTTGCCTCACTTCTGGGATTGGCGGGTAACTTACCGCACTCGTAGGGGTCTTGGTTATACATTGCACAGGCTATCCACACGACCGGGGAATGTCGGGTTTCATTTGCGGCTAAAAGGAAACCCGGAGCTCTTAGATTATCCGTTATTCTGTGTTGCTTATCGCTTTTCTGTGATGTTTACTTATATCATGCCTAGGACGAATGTTATATATATATATTTATATTTATATATACTAGTAGATGTTGTATATGTTTTGCATACGTGCTAGTCCAGCCCCTGCTCTGCCGTTAGTTAAGTAACCCAACGGTGCATGATGGGCCCCGTGGCGAATGCGAATGGCATATTCGTATATTGTATTTTCGTTCTTTTCTGGTGAGAAATGGATTAATTAATGGGACTGTATTAATTCTGATTAAAGCAAGGAAAACAAACCTAAATGATGTTGGAACCAATTTTTGAAAACTGACATTACAGGCATTTCCTTTTGCTTTGCACAGTGGTATTCGGTTATGAATATCCAGCACCCCATTCGATGAGGTAAGAGCCGAGATCCCTTCATGGGGAGTGACCTCTTGGGCAAAAGTTTATCATTATAATAACTTCACTATAGTCGATTCTTTTGCTTTGCATCGTGGTATTCAGTTAGGAATATCCAGCATCTCATTCGATGAGGAAAGAGCCGAGATCCCTTCACAAGGAGTGACCTCTTTGGCAAAAGTTTACGTGACTATAAACTTCTCGGTTTTCTTCAAAATCATGGTTTTCTACAAAATCACTCGTTTTAAAAATGTGGAGCGTAAACCACTCCTTTTCAAAAACTGCTTGAGTTCCTTTAACGATATCAAGTTCATTACGTTAAAGGTTTTTCGCCAAAAAATAGCCGTAGCCCTCCGTCGTTTCGGATGAGTAGTATTTAGTATTCGTGTTGCATATGTTGGCCTTTGTCAAGGTGTAGTGTACGATAGGTAGATATTGCTTGTCTGTTGTATAGAGATGCGATTATCTAGAACAGTCGTATAGTCTTGTTGGCCTTTGTCAAGGGTTTGTACGGGTGGGTCTAGATTAATCCAGGATAACGACGGGTTGAACTTGACTAGTGGTTTATGATTTTTTATCCTTTGTCATGGTCATAAACCGCTGGGGGCAAAAACCACATCGGGAGTTTCAAATATACAGGAAACTTGCCAAGCATGCGTATACCTTCTGGAGTGTGGTGACTTGAGTGGCTTTCATCAGGCTGTCATGCGATGATAGTTGGATCCCGATTCCCACTGATGTGTAGGTGTTACTCGGGTGATTTTCAGATGCTCCCGACTAATCCTCCTTTTAGGATTTGAAGGGGAATTCGAGAAAACAGCGGGAACCATCCTGATTAGATAAAGTGATTAACTAATCTGATCTAGGTTAGAGTGCACGCTGAGTGTTTTTCTCTCTCTTTGGCAGCGACCATGACATGATCTTAAACTAAAACTCATAGACCAAATTAACCAGACCTTCTTACACACTTTGGCTTTTGGATTGTCATGGTTCACGATAAAGTCGCATATATCCTTGCCACTCCTACTTCTCCTTTACATTTTTCCGGAACACTCCGTATCACTACGAAGATCTATATTGCTTGGATATTCCATCGTATAGTTACATACGAACTCGAAGAAACTTGTTTCTGTTCGAGGATGGATTCCGGTTCTGGAGAAATTGAATAGGATTATTCGGTTGTCTTTTCTTTTTCCTTTCTCTCAGGTTTCGAGAGCTCCTAGTATTAGGAGAGTACACCTATTACGCTTATTGGATAGTCTTTTTCCAAACCATAGACAGGTGCTGAAAGGTAGGGAAGGAAGAAAACCGATTAGCCTAAGTGTGGTGTACAGAAGTTAATAAGTAAAGACATATAAAGGGATTAGAGTGAAGATAAAAGAAGTTGCAACTACTATCATTCACGAAAAATCGGGTGTGACCATTCATAGGGTACTCGAAACTTCGCTTCATAAGGTCAGGCGGTGATGTTCATAAAATAAGCAGACAAGTCGGGTCCGGCTATCCGGACTGGCCCAAATCCTTAAATAAAAGACCACGTCGGTATCCTACGGATATCCGGCGCGTTACAATAAAATCACCGGTCAGTAGTGCTCCCCTGTCTCATGCTCAACGCCATCATCTGCGACCTTCTCGTCCTGGGGTACCGCACCGGGTTCACCATGCACCCACAGATGGTTCCTCCTCCTCCTCGAATCGGGTGTATGATATCGCTTAAGAGCCGAGAAAACTCATGGTGGACATCTCAAATCATATCAGGAGAAAACCGCAATTTTATATCTTTTTAAAATGATAATCAGTTCATAAAATCTTTGTGGTTTCTCCAAATCCAGAAATCTCATAGAAATCCGAAATCCCAATCTCAAGAGTAAATAACAGTAAATACTGGGCTCCGGCAATCCGGACTGGCCCTATAATATTGCATGACAAATGAATATATGAATGCATCTGATATTAAGCAAAGAATGCAATAATTGAACTAGCATATGAAGGCAATACCATATATGAACTATCAGCTAGCAAGTTATGTTAATGAAATAATGTTCTCTAAAATGTACGTGACATAGCAATTACCGATGAAGATGTGTGTGAGCCGGCAAGCAAGTGTATGTGGAGCATACACATCATTGGTAATGGTGCTGGTGTCCTAACAACAGATTTCATCATTTCTCACGAAAATACATATAGGCATGCAATGCAATGCGAACAACAGAATAAATGGCAATGAATAGTAAATGTAGCAATAATGAAGTATACATTCCTATATACGAGTCATACAGTTTTTGGATATCTGAAATCACACGAATCGTGGCGTTTAGAAAATAGGGCTACGGTGTTTTTATGAAAAAGTACATTCTTTGAAATATCCGTAGTATGCCTTGGCCTGTCTTTAAAATACTCACGATTCGTTAGTTTTGAAATAAGTATGACTCGAGCCCAGTCTAACATCTACCAAGTAAACTGCAGGACTAAACTAACATACTAATCAAAAGGGTATGGAAAACCACCTAAGTCCGAGTCGATATATATATATATATATATATATATATATATATATATATATAATAGTCGGTGATCCTGCCTCAATAGTATCACGTACGATACAATATATATAATATGACATTCTCGAGTCAAGAGTGCAGATCAATCATCAATATTTATATCTCGTACGGCGAATCTATCATACGGCATCCCAAATCTGGGTACGGGTCAAATATCACATTTATCTCATAATTCATCTGGTATCCTTATCATCATATATCATGAACTGAGGGTACTGATCTAAAGTCTAGTACATACTGATACTATCAACATATATATATATATATACATATACATATATATACATATACATATACATATATATATATATATATATATATATATATATATATATATATATATATATGCGTGTGTATGAAAACACATCGCTTAAAGACCCGCTATAAAATCATGTCGTATCTCATAATACGAACCAAATCACGTCACCGATTTCATGGCATCATACCCAATCACATCGACTCATCTCCAAGTACCATATACTATTCTCATATCCATGTATACACACACACACACACACAGTCTCATACCTATGTGTATGTATATATATATACCCATATGCGCATAAGAAAATAAAATGTATGCGAGTGTGTGTGCGCGTGTATGCAAATCATTAATCTAGGGTTTCGTGACTAAGAAGCTAAACTAAATTACTTCTAATTACACTAAACTAACCCATGAACACATAAACCTATCTTGATAATCATAGCCTCACAATACACACCTTTATATATATAATATAATATATTCGTATTTTACACTACGAAACTGCGGGGGTGTTATACGCCATCCACCCGACTTCCCCCGTAGATATCTACTCATCTGGACGCCTCGGCTAATCTGCTCCGATTTCAGCCCTGTCCTTTCTGTGCCACACCCGACGCCTCTGCACCCGATTCTAGCAACGTACACAAGTAAAAGAGAATAAATATAAATATTCGCGGACACAAACAATACAAGTCAATCACGCGCATTAAAGCGACACGCACACACTTGGTGCACGAAACGCGCAGCGACAACGCCACAAATCACCACTAGGGTCGCAATACGTGAAAAACACTAATCCTAGTATCCACTCGTACCAATTGCGTGTTCACAACACACTAATTATGATATGAAATAGGGTGCAAATCATCAAAACCTTAAAATTAATCAAATCGTTTTATTTCCAAAAACCTAGTAAGCCAAAATTTCCCGTTTTAGAACAAATCTAAATATTTTAACAATTTTAGTGGCCACAATTCTCACCAATTAACTTAATTAGGTCACAAAAATATTAACTAGATTTTTAAACTCACTGTTTACCCCAATCAGAGCAAAGCTCTGTTCAAATTCCAAGACGGGAGATGAAGCAACGCTTCCGATTCCCCCCAATCAGAGCAAAGCTCTATTTTGAAAATTTAAATTTTAATAAATGAAGCAACGCTTTAGATCCTCTGCGCTGTGCGCAGGACGCCACGTGTCAAAATCAGGCACGCCAGCGCAGGGAGCGCAGCGTCCAAGACACCGCGCCCAATCAGAGCAAGGCTCTATTTAAAACAAAATTAAAGGAAGCAACGCTTCAGTTGCGCAAGCACTGCGCTGCGCGACACGTGTCAGCGCTGCGCGACACGTGTCAGCGCAGTGGCGCAAATGCAGTTGCGCTGCGCGACACGTGTCAGCGCAGTTGCGCTAGCTCTGCGCTGTGCGACACGTGGCAGCGCAGTTGCGCTGCGCTCTGCGCTGCGTGACACGTGTCAAGCGCTGGGGCGTTTGCACCAAACAGAATTAAAATTCTAGTAAGATCCTTCTGTTCTTGTTAAAACAAGAAGATTGTCTTCTGTAAAACTGAAGCCCTTGGATCAAAGATCCAACGGTGGGGAAAATTCCCCAAATCACTCAGAGAATGATCTCTTTAACAAACTTAACAAATTTATGGGCACTATATAAAGACCCCTAGACCCCAATTCAAAGATCATCAACATTGAGAACATCAAGAACTTCAAAAACAAAACAGAGAGAACCTTGAAGGATTGTGAGAAGAACTCAAGAACAAAAAAGGTAAAAACCTTTATTCAAGAAGAACTTCTTCTGAATATATCATTGATCTAAGAACAAGATCAATGATCTTCAATAAAAACTAAATAATAATAGTTCCTTGCATTTTTTTATGAACCATTGGTTCTGAAATCTTAAAGATTCTTTTCTTGAATCCAAAATTGGATCAAGTTATTGAAACAGTGCCTTGCACTTGAAAATCTGCACTGTTGCGCTCTTGGGTTGGCGCAAGCCACCAGAAAGCGCCACGTGTCTGCTCCAGAACAACTTGCGCTGTGCGCTTTTAAAATAGAGTATTGCTCTCTGAAATTGGTGCAACTCACCAGAGCGCGCCACGTGTCAACAGCGCAGCGCACTGCGCTAACTGCGCTTGCGCTCACCAGAGCGTGACACGTGTCACCACCACAAGCGCTTGCGCTCATTAATTGGCGCAAAGCGCCTGACAAGCCACTGTCAAATAATTAATGCACTGCATTATTTACAGAAGGGCCAAGCCCAATTAAAAAAAAAGGGCCTAACAGGCCAAATTAAATGCAGTGCATTATTTTAAAGAAGGGCAGAGCCCAAACAGATGCTCTGCATCATTTATAAAGGGACAGAGCCCAAATCAGAAAGGCCTAGCAGGCCAAAATAAAATGCAGTGCATTATTAAACAGGGGCAAAGCCCTAGCACATGCCTAATAGGCCAAAGATAAATAAAAACGTTGAACATATTCTCAATTGGACTTAGCCCAATCATGGTCGTAGGTCCTCAAATTAAATTAACTGAGCACGGCTGCTCTCTTAAATCAATTTATATCCGGTTCAAGGGTACATCTCTAAACTCCTTTGACTCCTATCGTTGTAATCCTTCAACGACGTCAGAGAGGTGATGGGTCCCAACAACCAAAACATATTCTCAACTGGACTTAGCCCAATCATGGCCGTAAGTCCTCAAATTAAATTGACTGAGCAAGACTGCTCTCCTAAATCAATTTATATCCGGTTCAAGGGTACATCTCCGAACTCCTCTGACACCTATCGTTGTAATCCTTCAACGACGTCAGAGAGGTGACGGGTCCCGACAACCACACATCGATACGGACTGCGGGGTCCCTAAACTCGTGGACCGAAACGTCGCTAAACTAATATTCGTCCCAAAATGGGAACGTTGGACCGAAATGTCCTTAAACTAATGCTCGTCCCCAAATGGGAACATGGACCTCTACGTCCCTAAACTGGAACATGGACCCCTATGTCCCTAAACTGGAACATGGACCATCATGTCCCTAAACTGGCAACGGACCGCAATGTCCTTAAACTACCTATGGACCACTATGTCCCTAAACTGGAACAATAGAGCCCCCAAATGCTCTTTTGTCGGATCTAAACGATCCTGTTTAAGTTGATCTTAGCCTCAAATATGGCTAACGTATCCTTAAACCTTCAAACAAACTTCAGTCCCAAATTGGACTATAGATCCTCCAATCAACTTTGGTCCAAGGGTACATCTCTGAACTCCTCTGACACCTATCGTTGTAATCGTTCAACGACGTCAGAGAGGCGACGGGTCCCGATGGCCATGCATACTATGGACCACTACGTCCCTAAACTGGAACAATAGAGCCCCTAAATGCTCTTTCCGTTAAGTTGATCTTAGTCTCAAATCAGACTAACGTATCCTTAACGAACGTTTAAGTTGATCTTAGCCTCAATATGGATAACGTATCCTTAAACCAAAATATCAAACCCAAATCTAAGAAAATACGGATTTGGACTAATCCACGTCCTACGGGCGACGACATAAATTAGTCTCCGTATACAATCCACAGGCAACCACAAACAAAACAAACACCCACGACACGAAGTGACCATCTGGAGAAGGAGAAAGTGGTTACCGCGATGCGGTAGCGTAATTAACTGCAGGGGCTTGCGCCTGCTGGGAAGAGCGTCCCCACAATCAAAAACCCCTTACCCTGAGGGGGAATCTGATGAAGTCTGCTACATCGGCCGCATCCGTCTAAACCTCCGATACACGGTGCTATAAATCAACTTGGCATCTTCGGAGAGGTGGACGGATAAAACCAAATAGCATCTGCCCCGAATCACAGGCAAGACGTCCCTGTCTTGGCCGCTGTTCGGAGGTGAACAGATTCTGGCATGCCCGGTGGGACATTTTCCTCTTTCCACTCCACACTTCGTGTGTCGTCTTCGCGAACGAATCGCGGTTTGTTAATGGTTGCCTTTGGGTTGTAAGTTACTACGATTTGGTCTTTTGCCTGGCACAGAAAACAAGCATCAATGGCCTCCAACTGCTCAAGCTGTTCAAAGTGCCAATGCAACCGATGCTCCACTTCACCTGGAGGTGTAGCTTATGGGCCTCAAGCGGCCTCCATCCTTGCCATGCCGGTAGAACAGGTGACCCAGGCCACCACCGGCCTGTTTTTCGGGACCATGATCCCGCCTGCAAGCTTCACCATGCCAGTGCCCACTCCAGAAGTGAACAAGAAGTCGGTTTTCGATCGGCTCACTGCTATAACGACCCCTTTCAACGGGTCATCCAATAACAAACCAGCAGCCTCTGTCTTTGCCAGGCTGGATCAGAGCTCTGATGGGCCTGCCAAGAAGCCTATGAACCCTAAAGTGGCTGTCCCAAGGAAGGCAGCAACGATTGCTCTTGAAGTCGCCAAGGCGGCTTCTCATGTCAAGGAGTCAGTCTTTTCAAGGCCGGCTATTCCGTCTCCTGCCCCTGCTCAAGGATCTGTCTTTGACAGATTGAATATCGCTACTCAAAGGATAACATCAGTCTTTAAGAGGCTGACACCAGCAGCACCTCATTCAGACAGGGGGCAAGAAGAAGCTGTCTCTGTCGCCGAGCCAGCCCCAACGGCTCGTCATGCTCGACGTCGCCACTGGCGCCGAGTAAGGAAGGCTGGGGGCAACTCCCCCTCAGGGCTAACTCCACCTGCTCCAGTGGTGGAAGTTAATGCTGCTGTTCCAACTGGGAACAACTTTGAACCACTTAGGAGGGTACGTAAGAACTCTCCAACTGCTATGCTAAAAAGATCTCCTCTACCTATGGAGAGGGTTCCGGAAACGAAGCTGGAGCAGCCCCCTCAGCGGCTATCCTCCAAAATTTATAAAGTTTGGCAAAGGGTTCAAGACTCTGTAATTGACCAAGGTCACTCTTGTCAGCCGAAAAGGGCGAAAGTGCAGGAAGAAAAGGACTGTCCAATCAAACAGCAAAGGACGACAATCACCAGGGTGCCCGCAGCAACGACCCCTTCAACTTCAACGGCCTACAAGAGAAGGAGGCTGGAGAAAATCCCCACGCCCGCATCAAATGTCAAAGGCGGCGAGCCCAAACGCCCTAAGTCCGGGGGCATTGTAGTCCATACTGTATACATGGCGTCGGGGAAGGAGGACAGCCGTGCATCTACAGGTCATAGACCGCTTACACGGTCAGTGACCAAAGATCAGGAGCAATAGAAAAAGCTCCAGGAGATGATGAACGCGATGGCCGCACTCACTGGGCCAAAAGAAAGCCCTGAAGCGTCCTCGGATGAACGCCAGGAGCAAGAAACTGACGCTGAATTCCTTCGTCGGATACTGGAAAAGAAGGATAAAGAGCTGCTGAACAAGCAGCCAACATAAAGCGAATGGCCTTCCTGTTCCAGGACATGGTGAGAATGATGATCCAACAAGATCCTCCAGCTGAAGATCCCCCGATCGTCCTTGAAGACGATAGGGGAGAAACATCAAATCCTCCACCAGCTCTGTCAACAGCCAAGGAGGAGACAATCTCCAAAGCTGACTTGGACGAATATATAACCCAACAGATATGGGTTCATCATGCGACTGAGGCAGCAGGTCAAGTCGTAAAAACAGGACGACCATATCCGAGCTGGTACGATCAGATAAAGTACCCGCCAGGCTATACAATACCCAAATTCCATGTCTATAAGGGGACGGGTAATCCCCACCAGCATGTTGCCCAGTTCAGGGCGCTTTGCGGCAACACCGGCGGTGATGATAAATTGTTGCTTCGCCAGTTCGTCGGCAGCTTGTCAGATACAGCGTTCGAGTGTTACTCTGAGCTCCCAAACGACTCTATCAAGACATTTGCGGAGATGGAACTGCTGTTTATCCAGCGTTTCGTAAGCGCCAGCGAACACACCCCGATGACGGCATTGATTAATGCCAGGGTGAAGCCGGGCGAGACATGGGTCCAATATGCTATACGGTGGAGGAACTTATGGTCAAAATGCGAGCAACGCATAGAAGAGGCTCCGGCAGTGGGTATGTTTGTGGGAACCCTCGATCCGCAAGCAACCATATTGCAATTCATGATGTTCTTCAAGCCGACTACCTTCCAGGCCCTGATCGACAAGCTAGCACAAATGGATCAGATGGGCCATAGACCTCCCCCTCCAAAGCCGGACTCTCGAAATTAAAAGGGGAAGGGAAAAGCGATCGTTGTCGCTAATGCTCAACAACAGCCGGGCAACTTGAAAACGGCTGTCCGTCAAAATAATATGCGTCCGCACGTACCCTTTGAGGAGAGGCTAGGACGTCCTTACTCGTTTCCCCGAAATAAAACGATAAGGTTATTCGAGCTGGCCTTGCGCAACCGACTCATAAATCTGCCGGATCCAAGACGTCCGTCGTAGCCAAATGATGTCCATGATCCCAACTAATGTCCCTATCACCGAGTACTGGGTCATCCGATCGAAGATTGATACGTCTTCAAAAATTGGATTGAAGACCAGTACCAACAGGGCAAGTTCGCGTTGTCCGACAGATGGAAGGTGAATCCGCCGCAACCTCATACCTCTAAAAGGATGAATACGCCGGGGGCAACGTGCTCTCTCGTTGAAGAAGCTTCATGGGAGGTTATGCTATCAGCCAAAACGAAGAGGATGTTGAACAATCTTCAAACATGCCCAGCGATCAGGTGGAAAAACCCGTTGGAATCTCAGATCATTGAAGGGATGTTGAAGCCGCGTCTAACTCCAAAGACCCATGGTGGTGACCTAAGCACTCACAACCAGCCGTCAAAATCTTCGAAGAAGAAAAAGAAGAAATCCAAGAAGCCTGTGAAGCCTGGCGACAAGCGCACGGACTTACAAAGACAGATTGACGCGCTGGAGGAATATAACCAGAAAGCACGGACTCCCATCACACTCCAAGAGTTCCTCAACCACGTCTTTCAAGAGGAAGATGAGGGGGAGAGTTCGTCGGATGAATCTGAGGAATACGTGGAGAGCTGTCATATGATTTCCCATTCGTTTACAGACGATGAGGAAACTCCTTGCGCTGAAAAGCTGGGGGCAAACCCTAAACTGGAAATTCTGGGGCCATCGGATGAAACAATTGACGCATTCCTCAATGCAGCTCTGTTGAAAAGTAAAGCTGATCGGGAACGCGAGACGGCCATATTTGAAAGGGCCAAGTGCCAGCGACTTGATGAAAGAGTTGAGACACTCCCGCAGGAGCAAAATACATCCACTGCGGATAGAAGCAAATTCAAGACGAGGAAAAGGTTTGCTAAGGCCATATCAATGGGCATGAAGCTACCATCCTCTGAAGGAAACATTACTGGTGAAGCGGAAATGCACCCCTTCTATTGCTTATATCATCGGAAGGTTTCGCACCCCACCGAAGAGTGCAAAGCTTTCAATAAATGGTGGCAAGGATATGTTGCTCACCGACAACATTTAAAGTGGGAAAAATGCAAAATTCGTCGAGAGCGAAAAAGTATGACTGAGGGGCTTAACAGAACTACCAGCAATTGTCGTATGGTTAACGCCGGTGGATCACAAGTGCTCACATTCGGGAGCGATTCTGATGAGGAGCTGGAGCTTGGCCCTCTCTTTAAAGAGTCCACCTCGAGAAAAGAGGAAGAGCCGAGGGCCTGTGAAAATATCCGGCTGCGTAATTGGACGTTGTCCGAAAAGAATCTCGGACCCTCAAACAAAAAAGATAAAGGGAGAGAAAAGGTCTCTGAGGATATCGCCCTAGATGACCAAGTCATGGAAGAGCTAACTGCCAAGAACCCGCCGAAGAGAAATAAGGTGGACTACAACGTTCTGGCACACTTGAGGAAGCTACCCTCGCAGCTTAGCATTCTTGATGCCCTTTTACTATCAAAAGAGGCGAGAGATTCGTTAATCAAGGCACTACAGGAGCCGGAGCAATTCCAAGCTTTCCTGGCCGAAGAAAAGATGAAGGATGAATTGGAAGAAGTGCACACGGCCGATGTCACTTTTGGCGATGAAGACCTTCTCCTTGGGATGTGCGAACACAATCGCCCCTTCTATGTATCAGGATACTGCCATGATATAAAGATAGGCAAAATCCTGGTCGACAATGGATCCTCCGTTAATCTCTTTAACGTGCGGGTGTTAAAGGAAATCTGCATGAGCGTCCAGCACCTTGCTCGGGATAAGATCACCATCTCCGGGTTCGATTCCCAATCATCAAGAACTCTTGGGTCTGTGATACTGACGCTACGCTTTGGGCTACTCGTTACGGATATTAAGTTCCACGTCATAGACGCCAAGACATGCTACAATGCTCTGCTCGGCCGACCATGGTTACACGAGTACAACATCATCCCTTCTACACAGCATCAGTGTATGAAATATTTTAAGGATGGTCTCGAGTATACCGTGACGGGAGAACTGAACCCATTCTCCGTGAACAAAGTCCGCAAATATGAATATGCCAAATACTTCTTACCGGATTTCGAAGACATGGAAAGGTGTCATAAGCCGGAGAACAAAACTAACGCCACCATCCCTGTCTTCGGGAGTGATACCGAGAAGGAAGAGGAGATAGTATATTCGGGTCCGCCCCAATACAACAAGCCGGGACCATATGCTCCTACGTTGATATTTGGTAGCGACTCGGAAGATGAGGTCCATGCTGTATTCTCTGCTCGACCTTCAATACAGACATCCGCTGACGAAGAACAAAGTCTACAAGTCGCCATGGTTCCACCTAAACACCATAAAGAACTGGATGCACTTGATATCTACAGTGTAGAGGAGCTGCGGACGTTCTATGTCCCTCCCAGGCGAGAAGGCGAAAAGGCAATTCTATTCTACCGCTCTGAAGAAACCAAAGTGGAGAAAGAAATCTGGCACGGTATGGATCGTACGCTTGACAGGCTTCAGCCCATCCGTCTGCCTAGATATTATACAGAAGGCTTGAAGAGGTTGCTGAAGCGCCAGGGGATATCCTTCAAACAGACCGCTCGAAAAGCCAAATTCTATGACAGGGTCTGGAACGTCCCCGGGACTCAGCACAAGTTGCCTAATGGGAGAATGGAAACAATCGGGCTTGGATACATTCGGTCCAAGAAATGAGAGCTGCTCCGTGACTGCTACGTCGTGCATGACTTCGATGAAGAAGCGAATGCTCAATAGGAGGACGCTAATCCTGAACCAGTAAAAGTTCCTAATGTAAAAGTGCCCAGTCCGTCGTTTGAAGAACAGATGGACAAGCTTATAAGGGAAGCTGGCCAAAAAGTCAGAGACGATCACAACCGTGAGATGGCCATCTACGAGAAAGCCAAAACGCAACGCCTCCTCCAACAGGCTGTGAAGGATGAAAATGCCGCTCCCTGTCAACCTGTTATAAAAAAGGTTCGACGCAGAGGCAGAAATAAGTCGAGAGGCGAAAAAGGCGCTCAACAGCAACAAAGCGGGACTAAGAAGCCACGCAAGCGAGAATTGAGCGGTCCAGACCTGTCCCTTATGAAGAAGATGAGTCGAGCATACTCTTTTCCTCGGGACAAGACGAAGAAGATACTCGACCGAGCTATAAAACATCAGATGCTTACACTGCCGGAGTCCAAGCACCCCGAACAAGCAGGCGAAGTTTCTCACCCAAACTATTGCTCTTATCACCGAGTAATAGGGCATCCTCTCGAAGACTGCTTTACCTTTAAGAATTGGGTCGAAGATCAGATCAGCTTGGCAAGTTCGCTCTGTCTGACAACTGGAGGGTAACGCCGCCAGAAGCACGGACTCAAAGCCACGAGAGCAGAGCCAGCTCTACATTGGTCTTGGAAACGAATTCGTACTTGTCATATGATAACAATGTCAAAAGAAGATCCCGAGAATATGGATGACCTTCCCTGGTGATTCGAAAACAGCGACGATGAGGTGATCTCAGAATTTCCACCAGCACCGAAAGAGCTGGAGGACGGAATACATACCACTGCAGATAACCTCAAGAAAATTGAGTTGGGGACGGTGAATGACCCGCGACCGACATTCATTAGTGAGCTGCTATCTGAAGAAAGGGTGGCTGCGTTAAAAGACGTGCTACAGTATAGAGATTGCTTCGCATGGAATTATTCCAAAATGCCGGGACTAGATCCAAAAATCGCTATGCATAAATTGGCGATATCCCCGGACGTCAAGCCGGTCAAACAAGCACCAAGAAGAATGCGGCTCGAGCTTGATATGAGCATCAACGCCGAGATCAAGAAGCTAATCGACTCTGGCTTTATCCAGGAGGTTCAATATCACCAACATCGTCCCTGTGATGAAGAAAAATGGGACAGTGCGCATATGCGCGAACTTCCGGGATCTCAATAAAGCCTGCCCGAAGGACGATTTCCTAGTGCCAGTCACCAAACCGATGATAGACAATATGTCCACTCACGAGGTTTTCTCCTTCATGGACGGCTCATCAGAGTATAATCAGATAAAGATGCATCCCGAAGACCAGAAGCACACCGCCTTCAGGACTCCGCTTGGTATATTCTGCTACAAGGTGATGCCCTTCGGTCTAAAGAACGCCGGTGCCACCTATCAGAGGGCCATGACAAAGATCTTCGATGACCTCATACATGAAATCGTCGAATGCTATATCGACGACCTCGTAGTGAAAAGCAGATCGTACGAGGAACATCTTGAACATCTGAAGACCGTATTTCAACGCCTTCGACAATACAACTTGAAGATGAACCCTCTCAAGTGCGCATTCGGAGTTTCCTCAGGAAAATTCCTAGGATTCATCGTCCGACACCGGGGTATCGAAATAGATCCGTCAAAGATCAAGGCGATCATGGAAATGCCTCCGCCAAGAACTCTTAAACAGCTGCGGTCTCTCCAAGGGAAGCTCGCGTATATACGACGATTTATAGCCAACCTTTCAGGCAAGTGCCGTCCTTACAGCCACCTGATGAAGAAGGGAACCCCGTTCGTCTGGGACCAAAAATGCTAAAGCGCGCTAGACGAGATCAAGCAATACCTGCAGAACCCGCCAGTGTTGGCTGCTCCGGTCAAGGGAAAGCCCCTCATTCTTTATACAACCGCCCTCGAAGGTTTCTTAGGCGCATTATGGGCGCAAGAGAACGATCAAGGGAAAGAAAGAGCACTCTATTATTTGAGTCGAGTTCTACTAGGGGCAGAAAGCAACTATTCACCTATTGAAAAACACTGCCTGGCGTTGATCTTTGCGATAACAAAGCTCAGACACTATGCGTTGGCACATGAAGTCCGTCTCATTTCGAAGGTGGACCCTCTTAAATATTTAATGTCGAAGGCCATATTGACGGGACGACTCTCTAAATGGGCCCTGCTCTTGATGGAGTTCTCGATAACGTATCAACCTCTCAAGGCAGTGAAAGGCCAGGCCATCGCCGACTTCCTCGCTGAGCATCGATACCCACCGATTCTCCTCTGAATTGCGATCTTCCAGACGAACATGCGTTTGATGCGATCGACGGTGGTGATACCCGATGGGAGCTTTATTTCGATGGAGCATCTTCCATGAAGAAGCGCAAACATAGTATCCCTATAATCAAATCGGGGGTAGGACTCATCTTTGTAACTCCACAAAGAGGGATAATGCACTTTGCTTTCTCCTTAACAGAAGCGATGACAAACAATGAAGCCGAATACGAAGCTTTAATAGCAGGCCTCGAGATCGCCATTGACATGGGAATTGAAAACCTCCTCATATACGGAGACTCCCAGCTGGTCGTTAGTCAAGTAAACGGCGACTACCAAACGTGCAAACCAGAGCTGGTGAAGTACGGCAAAAAGGTGAAACAATTGTTGACCCAAATTCCCTCCTACACTTTGGAAAACATATCGCGCGCGGAAAATAGCAAAGCGGACGCATTAGTCAAGCTCGCTAAAGAACTGGCTGACGAGAATCTCGATAACGTCAGAATTGTGGTGCAAAACCGTCGGGTGCTTGCCCCAGCAGAAATATCTCCGGAATCATCCGAAGAAAAAGGAGCGACTGTGCAGACGACCCTGCAAATAAAAGACCGGGAAAAGGCCGAGGATTGGAGAGAAGTCTTTATAGACTACTTCAAATACCTTCGAACGCCTGAAGATGTATCCTCAAGACATCAGCTTATGAAACTAGCTCTGTCTTTCGCCTTCGTCAATGATACTCTGTACAAGAGGTCATTTGATTCTCTGTGGTTGAGATGTCTGGGACCTGAAGAGGCAAAAAGAGTCGTTCAGGAAGTTCACGATGGACTCTGCGGTTCTCACCAAGCAGGTCCAAAGATGAAGTTGAAGATCAAACGGATGGGCTACTACTGGCCCACGATGATTCAGGACTGCCTCGAATATGCGAAGCAATGCCACTCATGCCAAATCCATGGGGACTTCATCCACCAGCATCCAAATCCACTCCATCCAACGGTGGCTAGCTGGCCATTCGAAATGTGGGGAACTGACATAGTTGGCCCCATCGAACCAGCATCGTCCAGGGGACATCGTTTCATCCTGGCGATGACTGACTACTTCTTCAAATGGGCAGAAGCAGTACCGTTAAGAGAAGTGAAGACGGAGAATATCCTCCATTTTTTCAAGACGCATATCATATCGGTTTGGAACTCCGCGACGGATCATCTCCGATAACGGGCCAGCTTACAGAAGCCACAAGATCAGTCGCTTCGCGCAACAACACAATATAGACTGGAGATATTCCTCGGTTTATAATCCGCGAGCTAACGGTCTAGCTGAGGCCTTCAATAAGACCTTGACAAAGATCATGAAGAAAACGGTGTCCCGAAATAAGAAGGACTGGCATGAGAGGCTTGTCACGACCCGAAAGAGCACGTGACTGGCCCTTGAACCATATGAAGTCTATAGGACCCCATCTGATCCAAGTAAGCCAAAAGCCCGGCAATCTAAAACCATTTAAAGAGTAAATAAGGAAAACTGGTTTTGAAAAGTAAAGAAAACATGTTTCGAAAATCAAAGTTTTTAAATAACTAAGCCGAATATGCATTTTTAAAATGTGTAACCTTTCCTGAAAATTTCGGCAGAGTTTCCTTTGTAAAAACTGGCCCCGAACGGGGTACAACAAAAATAATATATAAGGAATGATAAAAGGCATCCCCAAGCGGGAGCTAGCTCTTCGTCAATCGACGGTCACAACCACGCAAGCAATAATAATATACAACGCCAAGGGCGAGGATCAAAAGCCAAAAAGAAACTCAAAACAGCCAGAAAACCGTAATACTACAAGCGCGACTCTAAGGTCGAAATAATACAACACTGTTTTCTAAGTCTGAAACAATATACAAGTTTTGGTTGATGGAATGACTAGATACAATAATAATACATGAACAATGACGGTTCTGATACAAAAGAACCCACCTACCAACGCAAGTCACCCATATGGAAGCAGTGTGCCAGAAATGCCGCTATGGAATCTGTACGGCAAAAACCTGCAAGGACTGTGGCACAACGGGGGTGAGTTGCCAACTCGTGAATAGAAAATATCTACAAGCAGAGATCGAATGCATGACCCATCCTAGGTCAATACGATCAGATATATATAAACCTCAATATGAATAAGTCTGAAACATGCTAAACTGGCAATGTAATCTCTACATGAGTGTAATGCCAAATGCTCGTGGCAGTGCCTCAGGTAATAGCATATCATAAATGTGAGGTACAATCAATGAAATCAATCTGCATGTACGTGGATCCCGTCCACTCGTCACCCAATGACAATAACCATCATGCATGTAAATATCATCAGCATATGCATGGAAATATGAGGATATAAACCACCTGTGTCCCTCTCGACACGTCAAAATCATGGAACCAGAGTGCCCAGCATCTGCACTCGAAAACATCATGAAAACTGTGCCCAGCATCGGCACGTAAATCCTCGTCCATATGGGGCTCCGTCTGCGGTATCGGCCCTCGGCCCCCGGCAGTACGGGTCAACCCATGTCCATCTCTGGGCTCCGTCTGCGGTGTCGGCCTTCGGCCCCGGCAGTACGGGTCAGCCCAAATCCATCTCTCAACTCCGGTCGGTATCCTCCAGATATCCGCCGAGCTCAAATACAATCACCGGTAGGTAGTGGTCCCTCAGTCAAGCTCACCGTCTACTACACAGCTAAACCGTTCTCGTCCCGGGGTACCATACCGGGCCCACCATGTACCCGCAATCGGCCTCATCCGCCTCCTCGAATCGGGTTTCACATGTCGCTCTCAGCACCGAGAAAACACATGGTGGACGCACTGAAATATCATATCAAGGGTAACCGGGTTTTCAAAACAATTACATATCCTCTTTGAAAACACCCACGGTTCCCAAAAACCAGAAATATAATGGAAACAGCATATCTCAATGCGTATAATCAGAAAGCAACATGTATGAGACATATAGCAGAAAAGTAAGAATATCAATATGTCATGCAAGGGTCATATCCTGAATGCAACAGTACTACAGTATGTGCGCATCATCGATAATGCTGCTGGTGTCCTAGCAGCATGACTGAAATATATCAACAATACAAGCAATGCAAATGCAAAAAAGCATGAATGTGCGGAATCGAGTAGTCAACGCAATAGTAGAGAACCTGCCCCAATAGATATATCATGCAACCTTGCCTTTTGAAATAAGATGAATCAGGGCTTTTGGTAAAATAAGGGCTACGGTGTTTTAAGAAAAGATGCGCCTTTTTAAATATCCGTATAAACCCTTTTGCTTATCTTTAAAATATCCCCGATTCGTTAGTTTTGAAATAGGTATGACTCGGGTCTAGTCTAACGCCTACTATGCGAACTACGAACCCACAGTCAAGTCAAAAGAGAGGGGTATGGAAACCACCTAAATCTGAGTCGATATCACACTATCTCATCACATGACAGGTATCACTACCATCATATCACATCCCCAATACGAACTCTGTCATGTCGCCAAATCTCACGGCCTCAATCGAATCTCATCGACTCAACTCAATCCCACGTATCATCCTCAAAACCCGTATATGAACACATAGTCCCATACCCATGTGTAGATATACCCACCATCATATGCGCACAGATATATGAAAGAATGTATGCAAGTATGTGTGTATGTGTGAGTGTGGGTGCAACCACTACTATAGGGTTTCGCACTACTCAACCAATACATCCTTATCACCAATAATCCATTATTACCATCAATAACCCTAAACAACACATAATAAATATATGTGTGTATACGTATTCGTATACATCACCACGGACTGCGGGGGTGCTATACGCCATCCACCCGACTTCTCCCCGTAGATATAAATCTACTCACCTTGCTTCTCATGTGTCGGTGCCGATGTCGCCATCTTCATCTTCTTTGCCTCAACATCTCGTAGGGTACCTACAAGTATATCACAATGCTAAAGCACATGAAAATCACATCGGAAAGCAAAATAGCACACGCTACCCGCATAGGTAAAAACCTATCGACTCGCATGTAAACACAATCAATATCCACTTGTCGTCGACGTCCAAACGCCACCCGACAGCAATGAATCACCAAATACCAAAATCCATGCTAAATCAAGTTGTAAACCATGCACCAATATAGGAAAATCAACCCAGATTTCACCCTAGATGGAATCAGTCAAAAGTAGAAGTACCCAGGGTCAAGACTAGAGGAAATAGGGGCATGCACGCAAAACGAGGCAGATCCACCCTGCTCTGGCCGCAAATTGTGGCCAGAAAGGAAGAATTGGCGGCCTGGTAAGGGAGTTGGGGGCTAGGGTTTGGGGTGGTGGTTCATTGGTGCCTGCACATCTCACTGTCAACTCAGTTTCATTTTTGGGGTCTCGGGATAATAGCAGATTCCACAAAACACTTCCAGATTTACAGTTTTCCCTTGATATCGATTCCGTAATTCCGTATTCTGGTTTCAAGTTCAGGTTTGGGTTCAAATTAGCATCACACAAGGGATTCTAAGGTCACCACAATCCTCAATTTCATCTTTAATTTCAGTTTTACCCTAAACCCTAACTTGAATTCTCCAAAGTCCACAAACAACACAATATCGATATGAAACTAGAATAGATGTACAAGGAAATGAAATACTACTCTAATAGGTGCAGAAATTACCTCCTTTGGCAACTCAAGAAAATTCTTGAGTTGCTCAAAGTCCTCCAAATCCAATCTTGCTAGGTTCAATGTGTAGCTAGTGAGCTTGGGAGTAAGTTTTGTGAAGTGGGAATGGGGTTTTGGCTTTGTTTTCATGGTGGATCTAGGGTTTTAGTGAAGAGGGTGAGAGAGGGGGAGAGGGCAGTAGCTCTATGGGAGAGGGGAGAGAGAAATGAGATGGGAAAATGATGAAGGAAAGGGTCAAAGTCAATGCAACCTACTCTCTCTCTCTCATCATCACTTACCTTTTTCTCTTTTCTTTTCTAAACTCTTCTCACTTGAATAGTGAACCCAAAAGAAAGCCATGGCAAAAGAAATGTAACACAAGTGTAACAAGTGTGGAAAATGATATGTGCACATTTTTGCACAAAAATGCTAAAAATCCAATTAGCGATTCTTAATCGCGATTAGCACTAAGTTAGCATATAACTAATCTTAAAAACTTTAAAATGGCATAATTCCATAAAATACCTTATTTTAGAATTTTCCGTAATTTTTCCCCATTTATTTGTATTTAATTATACCAGAATATTAAAATATTCATTAAAATAATATTAAATTATAAAATTTCCCAAAAATCATATTTTATTATTTTGAAGACGTTACAATCTACCCTCCCTTAAAGAAATTCGGTCCCCGAATTTAAATTTAAACCCCCAAATGCTAAATATTTCAATACAAATTCCAAGTCATCGGGGCTCCGAAATCTTCCATACATAAAACATCATAGCACAATGCATGCGCATGAGTACTGAGCAGATAACTCAAAAGCAACACTCCATCAAGCATCCTGCAATCATCGGAGTCATGGTAAAGACACGAATGTCAAATCCAATACAAAATCAATATGATATAAATCAGAACTATACATGTAGACATCCAATCTATACATGTGAATAGCTGATGCAAATGCATGCCCAATCTTTTAAGTCGCTGTGCGATGCGCGTAACACTGCACAGTGGCGGATGTTTTTCACAAGAAAATAACTATATACGTATATATATATTCTTTGTTTAATAAGTACGTTCCGCCGTTTTGAAACAATTTAGAAGGGTTTCCTGTTTTTTAAACGTTTCGTGTCATATCGGACACGTAGGTATATATACACCGAGACCATAGCTCGCTCCTTGGAAATCCCTTCGAACTATCAATGCATGCAAAATATATCCAGGTACTATCCTCTGACTAGTCCTGCTCAGTATGAAAACAAATATCCAATATCATAAAAATGTACTGCTCCAAAGGAATAAATCCCAAAAATGCACATAACACCACCCTGTGCGTCTGGTGCGCACGGAAATCAAAATCCATATATGTGCCATACAGGTGCACAAAACAACACCTAGGTGCAACGGATGTGCACGAAACATCTGTCATAGGCAACGTGTGTGCCTGACAGCCAAAACAGGTGCATCTGTCATGCACGAAGAATCTCGATTTGGTGCATCTGGTGTGCCCCAAAATCGTATCTCAAAGCCTGCGCCCAACATGCGCGAAAATCCAAATCGGTGCATCCATCGTGCATGAATGAAAATCTAGACCCTGTGCACTCAATATGCACGGAATCACAAAAATCCAATAGCAACGCCGAATATGCGTAAGTCCAGTCAAAAGCACGGAGTGCAAGAATCCACATCAATATCACAATCAAAATCGACATACCAAAAGGCATCAAATCGAAGTCAGGTGCAATCGTAATGCACAAAATATAAATTCGGTGCAACAAAGGCACGAAATATAAATCTGATGCGATAAACGCAAGAAACATAAAACTGGTGCGACAAACGCACGAAGTATAAAACTGGTGCATCCCATGCACAAATACCAGCAACAACTCAAATGCGTAAGCAGCAACACTAAGTGTACCCAGATATGAAGAAAATCATAAACGTGTGCAACTGCGTGCACAAAACACATATCAATGCACTACAAGCACATATAAGCTATACCGAGTGCAAAATCGAAATACCAAAAATACATGAAACTATGCTGGAAGCGTAAATCAAATCACCGGCATAAAATAGGCATGAAATCACAATCAATACCTCAAGAGTAATAACTATGTGCAAGGTATAAATACCCAGTAAGTGCAACCATGGTGCACAAAATCAAATATCATGGAACTCAGTCATCAAGACTAAATCATGCAAATAGATCGCCCAAAATACCGAAATCCAAAGCAACGGATACGTGATAGTCAAATCACAAAATCACAAATCATAAATACTGTCGTCGGTATATCCTTCTTCAGGGTCGAGAAGGTACCGGTACATCCGATGCTAGCGGCGCAAGATATCTACTTGCCTCTTGCTCGCGGCTGGCGTCCTCTGCCTCTGGTTCCTGATCTTTCCTGTGGATTACCAATCTCGCAATCCATCGGCTCATCGGCCCGGTCAGGTGTGCTGACAGGAACGATTCCGTTCTTGCACTTTCCTGGTCATCTCTCGGTCAATCCTCACGACCGCTCGTAAAGCAGCACATCTCTGGCGCCGACCTCGGGTCCTCTGAATGCACATCACACATCGATCTTGGGTGCAACTCTTATTGCAGCAGTGTACTGGAAGGAATCCTACTCAAGGTCTCTTCTGATCTTGCCTAAGCCAAACCGTAAGGAGGCTGGTACTCTGGCGTAATCTTTTCTCGCTCTCTGGACCTCTGCGTCCTTAGTACAACATCTTCTCAGAAGCTGGTCGCATCCCTGCGCCTTTGTATGCATGTCCGACCTTTAATCTTAACGGGGTGTAGTAACAGCTCGTCTGCCTCTCGCACGAACTTCTTGTCCCGCTTGTCTGTATCATCGACCATTCGACGTCGCGTCTTTATCTGCGCACTGCAATGTCCTCGGCTACGGTTCATCCGAAGTCTCTAACACGGACTCGAAGTCATGAACTCGGTATCTTCATCACTCAGTAGAAGATATCTAGCCGAACACGTCCTCAGCGTGCATATCGCATCTCTGATGTCAGCGGAGTGAAACGTCATCTCGTCGAAATCTCGTGCAAACTCATTACTCCACTCTGCTTCAATATCGACCGATTCAGACTCATCTCATCGTGGCTACACGGACTGCGCTCCGACGGCTATGCTCGTATCTGGAGTCTCCCAAGCAGTATCCCATCACATGATATCCGAATGATGTCGAATCGTCCGATCGACTCGTCAGAACCTCACAACCCCCAAGAGCTCAACATCTTGGGTACAGTTTAATAGTATCGAGTACATACCACAGCATCGGTGGTCCAGCCGTAGAAGGGCAAACCCAAGCCTCACTAATGGCGCCGAGGAACTGCCGCAAACCCTAAGGTTCAAAGGCTTTCATACGGTCATTAAGTCGAGTTAGGGTTTCATTCTTCTAGAGGGTCCATAGAATCGCTTGCATGTCTTTCCGAATACTTTAAACTTGGAAAATGGGTTCCTGACATTCGATCGTCTCAATCGACTCTCAACGAACCTGCGTGAAGCCGCCTCTAGCTGGAATCAATCTACCTGATAACCTCGCATCGGGGTAAGCGAACGAACCACATGTCCTAGTCATTAATCCTCGGTGACTAGCGACTCACCATCATATCTCTAAGAATATGCTCATGCTGCAGTAGCTCCAATCATCTGGGCGATATCTCATTACTCGCAGCAACCACTGGCTCATTCGTCCGTACGCTGAACAGCGCCTCAATCATCCTGAATAAGCGATATATCAACGGTCATCACATCCTGGCCGGCCTCTATCAGTGGTTCAATCCTCTGGTGCCGATCAGTACACCAGGAAAATCTCACAACAGCGATCTGTCAAACGCTCAAAGTGCGGAAACACAAAATACGAAGCCTCAATGCAACCGTATGTCTCTGGAATCACGCCCCGGTCAGCCCTCGTCCACGACGAGCTCATGCTGACACAACTCGAGCCGTAGCTCACTCTGCCCGTGCAATCGCGGCAGCAAAACCATAACCAGTATCGATGAAGATAGATCATAGGAAGGAATATAATACGGTGCAAGGAAATGTACAACCTAAGGTTTCTTAAGCGGAGTGGCGTGTCGTAAGTATGCCGCGGAACATACCCACGGTACGTCACTCTACTTTAGTCACCTATTCCATCAACCAAGGGACATCCTACACGACGAAAGTTCGGGTTTAATACCCCCTCGACTAAGTCTAAGTTCCGTAAGGTCAAGCCTAAGTTCCGTATATAAATAACGCCCTAGGCTCCACATAGTCAAACTCAGACTCGAACCAAGGTCAACCTAGCGCTCTGATACCAACTTTGTCACGACCTGAAAGAGCACGTGACTGGCCCTTGAACCATATGAAGTCTATAGGACCCCATCTGATCCAAGTAAGCCAAAAGCCCAGCAATCTAAAACCATTTAAAGAGTAAATAAGGAAAACTGGTTTTGAAAAGTAAGGAAAACATGTTTCGAAAATCAAAGTTTTTAAATAACTAAGCCGAATATGTTAGTTATGTATATGCCCTAGAGGCCATTGTTGTACATATGATGTATATTATAATGGATGCTTGGATATATATAGAGATGACTTTCTTGCTCGTCATGATAGTATGCTATTTGGTTTCACTTTATCTTAACATGTTGACTTGTATTGGTTTACTGTTTTACTCTCACATGTTGATAAAGCCCTTAGGACTTGTACTCGACTACTGGGACTATGAAGAGATCATACTAGTGGGGCCGCGGTAGTCGATGAGTACATCCTATAACTGTTCCTAGTCGAGGGTATATCGAGACAGGGCATCGATACACCAGAGTAGACTAGCGTATACGCATCTTGACCCATATGATGGGCGATGGATGATCCCATATCCATCGGTGTTTGACATCAGAGATGGTGTACGGGTGCTCAGTGGAGACTGGGTACACTGGACGGACTCGCCGAGAACTCCCAGATGGTGATATACCACACGTCAGATGGCAGTTCTCCGGTGACACAGGTACAGGGTAGTCTGTAGACCCGAGATCGTCAAAGAGTCTTGTGTGATTCCCACTGTGCTTTGATTTCCACCTTACCACGTCCAAGAGGGCGTGCAAAACGGTGGCTTTTGGGTACAGTCCCGAATCACATGGAGGCAATGAGCGATAGGAGGGGATTCGTCTCTCCCGGTATAGGGAGTTGATGTTGTGCTGTGTTCGATTGGCTATAACTGGAAGTCCCTGGCCAGGGCTGATATAGAGATTTACTGGTAAGTGTTACTAGTAGTTTCTCGAGCCGTTATGAGCCATACATCGACACGACTTATCGGTTACTGGGGTCTGACGTATACCACCCCTAGACTTGATATGCGACATATCAGACGAACAGACCGGACTGTACGGGAGTGTTACTGATCGGATTCACAGGAGAACGCATAGGCTAGCTTGTTGATCTTCTAATCGCTCAATACCTGGGTGGCTGTTACGTTTAGCTGACCGCTTGCAGCTTATGGGTGTTTGATATGATCATCACCCGCTACCGGCGTATTGACGATTCTTTAGAGTCCTACACAGAGGTTTCTTGGCTCAGGCGAAACGGAGTAGAGGCACATATGTGATATGTGCAGGACCGAGAATAATGCGATATGGGATACCGTATTATATTCTTGCGATATTTAGATATGAACCGGGACATCGGATCAAGTGTTGATTCGATGAATCGGTACATGATATATTAGTCGGTTATATTCGATATAGCCGGATCGTCGGATCAAGTGTTGATTCGATGATTTAATATATAATAATATATATATGATATATTATTATATTAACTAATATTGGCTTGCTTTATTATTTCATTTTCTCACTGGATGATACATTGATATATATGCGATATATGTTAATTGTATTATTTTCTTTTGTTGCAAATATATAATATATATGTGATATATATTATTGTGACATGATATGATTAATTGTTAAACATGTTTAAGGATGATTAATTGAGGTTAAGGTTTGATTAGGGTTGGATGCTTCAAGTTCCTTCTAGAAGCTTTCTTCTTTTGTCATTTGTAAAGATATTTTGGATGACACATTTTTAACTTAACCAAACCCTAACCCTAGTTGTTTCTCTACACATTCTTATCCATTCATCCTTGACCATGGTTTACATATCAATCATATACTTTATTTTCTATTCATGACAAAAGGATTAATTCATATTATCATTATCCATCATCTTCTTCTTCTTCTCTCTTGAAGAAGCTCTCTTGAAAATCCTTAAGTGATGATAAAATATGAGAAAATGATATAAAAAGAAAGCAAAATCACTACTCTCTCATCCTCATCTCATCTAGCCCATGGGATTAGTGTGTTCTTCTCTTTTGAGTGAGAAAGCTTGAGTCGAAGCAACTTCAAGGTAGATCATCGGAGATTTGGAATACGACAAGCTAGAATGGATCGTTCGAGTCGTGGAGCCTCTCATGAGTCCGGGAGATCGTGGATCGCGGCAAAGGGACTTCTACTCGGAGCTTGTGAAGTGAAGGAGCGGACTACAAAGGTTGTAATCCCTCACACTTAGATAAAAGTTATCATCTTGCATATTAAACCCTAATAATCTAGCAAAGATCCCGGCTTTGGGTTGTTCGGCACGTCTAAAATTTAATCCGGGCATGTTTGATGCCTTATGAACCTTCACAAGAGTGCCTAGGAACCCTACAGTGGTATCAGAGCCTAGCTAGAGCATTAGGCGATGTGTTTACGAAGTTAAAACTCCGATCGAAACCGAAACGACGAAACTTGACCCCTCTCTGGAATTTTTTTAAATTTTGGGATTTTTCTGAATTAAAAATATGTAAAAATATCAGCAGGGAATTCTAACAATTACCAAGAAGCCCGAGCCCCCAATTCGACCAAACGGCCGCGGAAGCGCGGCGCAAGCTTGCTTGCGCGGCGCTTCCGCGGCGGAACAGTCGATTGGCGACACGTGGCTTCTTGATAATAACCGTAGGTACTTGCTGAATATTCTGGGTATTTTTAATCTGTTTCAGGTGTTTAAAATTCTAGGGTTTGTTTTGTAATAGCAGACTCGATAGGAAATTTTAAATTCGTATTTCTTTCCGGATATTTAGAAACTGTTAAACTATTTGAACGGATATCATTAACTTACTGTTTCCCGGTACGGCAAACTTTCAAGTGTTGAAATTTATTCGGGTTTAAATCTTTCGGAAAAAATTGTACAAGTTAAGCGGTGGACCCTCTAGAAGACAACAAACCTTAACTCGATTATGTGACCGTCTTGAACTGCCTTTTGAACCTTCGGGTTTGGGGCAGTACGGCGTGCCATATGTGAGGCATTGGCTTGACCCTTCTACGGCTGGATCACCAGTACTGTGACATATTCTGGGATTATTTGAACCCCGCTCAAGTGTTGAGCAGTTTGGGAAATTTTGGGTATTTGATTATCTGTTCGGAAAGTTTAGTACTGTCTATTTATCTGGAATGTGATACAATATGTGGAATTCATAGAGTTAGACATGAAATGCGGAGTATGTGATATTTCGGATTTATGATGTCTAAAGTGATTGTGGATTCCAAATATTGTAGTTTTACACTTTCTTTTCTGTGACCGTAAGTGTAATATGTGATATCTCCGGTTTCGTTGCTATATGTCAACGACAATTGGGATGCGCATATTTACTTACGTTGATGATATGAGATATTATGTGTTGCTGTGATATGTTATATTGGATCGTCGCGTTCTGAATAGCCGGGGGTTTTATGTGAGATGAGGTTTTTTTTATTTTCATTCATGTAAAATTCATTTGTAATGTAATATTCTTTTATTTGGGGCACTTCCAGGTTGCGGTTGCTGTCACCAGTGTATATTATTTACTTTTCCGCATTAGGTAGACCCAAGGTGGGGAGCACAAGTAATCGGGTTCTAGGGTCCAGTGGGAGGCCATCTCGAGGAGTCGAGACCGGGTCTCCTAACCCTAGAATTGGCAGTGTTACTTGCCGCTCTCGTAGGGGTCTTGGGATGTGGGTTTGGCTATTCGTCGCGACCGTGGAATCCGTGTTTTATACAGGCTCGTATTGAAAACACGGACGTCCTAGTATATCCAATATTTCATATATGTTCTTCTGCTGCAATGTTCTGTGATGAGATCATATTACTGCTTGAGACGAATGCTTATACTATATATATATGCTGATATATAAATATTACTGCTTTCGTTTCTTCTGTGATGCTTAGGAAGCATAAGCTGATGGGATTTTTATTAATGAGATTAATAAAAGAAAAGAAACCTAAAGATGTTGTAGAATCAAAACTTTATAAAAAGGGTAGCTACAGTTTTGCTTTGCACAGTGACATATATGATATGTCCTGCACCTTATTCGATGAGGAAAGGACTGAGATCCCTTCACCGGGAGTGACTCCTTTAGCGAAACTGGCAGATGCTACAAAACGCGGTTTGTCTTTTGATTGCTTTTAGTGTTTTGCTTTGCACATCGGTATATATGATATATCCTGCACCTTATTCGATGAGGAAAGGGCCGACGATCCCTTCACCGGGAGTGACCCCTTTAGCGAAACTAAGAAAAGCCTCAAAAACACTCCTTTTCAAAAAACACATGATTCTACGACGATATCAAGTTCATTACGCTCAGGGTTTTCTGAAAAACCTGCGTAGCCCTCCGTCATTTCAGATAAATACTACTTAGTATTCGTGCTACGGTAGTTTGGCCTTCGTCAAGGCGTAGTGTACGGTAGCTAACTAGTACTTATCTGTCGGCATACGATGCGATTGGATTAGGGTATTCGTACGGCGTAGTTTGGCCTTCGTCAAGGGTCGTACGGGTGGGTTTAATTCAATCAAGAAATGAACGGGTTGAACTTGACTAGCGCTCTATGAGTAGTTTGGCCTTCGTCAAGGTCATGGGACGCTAGGGGTAAAAGTTTTATCGGGAATTTCAAGTGTTGAAATTTGCAATGAGATTGCATACCTCCTATGAGATAGTTGGATCCCGATACCCACTGCGAGTAAGAGTTGCTCCTGGGAGAGTTTTACACAGGACAATTAGTCATTTAAGTAGGTGTCTAGAAAAGTGTTAACGAGGTTACGCCTCTGGGAAAACGAGGTTTACTTTAATTAGGTCCGTGCGAAAGCACGGGGAACCTCCCTCAAAGTACCGACACTGATCTGGCTGAAAGGTTGACGAAATTGTAGGGTGTAATTAATCCCGGCTAATCTTGCCTTTTTGGGTTTTAAGGTAGATTTGATAAAAACAGTGGGAGACATCCTGATTAGATAAGATAATAACCAATCTAATCTTCCAAGAGCATACGCTAAAGTGTTTTCTTCTCTCTCTCTCCAGGTAGCGACCATGTCAGGCCATAATCAAGATAATAATATTGATGTATTGACTGAACACGATTATTGTACTGAGCTAGGGATTGTTGGACCCGTTCTTTCTTATAAGAGTTATAAGACTGAACAGGAAACAGGAGAATATCTAGATTCTCACACCGTCCAAAAGAACATGCATGTTGATGCATCTTCTTCGGGTGTGTTAGTTATTGAGAACTGTTTCTCAGTTCACCCTACGTCCTGGGTATTAGATACCGGATCGGGATCCCACATATGTAAACAGTTACATGGGCTGCGAAAAGGTAGAGAACTGGGAAAAGGTGATCATTCCGTTCAAGTAGGGAACGGTGCAAGTATTGTAGCCAAAGCAGTTGGCGAATATCACCTTGTATTGCCAAGTCGTAATACACTGATTCTAAATGAGTGCTATTATATACCGAACATGATGTGCAACATTATATCAGTTTCTTTATTGAGTAAAGAGGGATATAATTTTATAGTACAGGATAATGTTATGAACATATTCCTAGATCAAAAGTTGATTGCATCAGGCTCGTTACATAATGGCATATTCATTCTAAATCAGAATACAGTTCTAAATATACAAAACACACACAAGAGGAAAAGTTCAGATATGAACGAATCCTTCTTGTGGCATTGTAGACTTGGTCATATCAATGCGACACGACTGGCTAAGTTACATAGGGATGGTTATTTGAATCTGTTCGAATTATCATCTTATGATACTTGCCATTCATGTCTCAAAGGAAAAATGACCAAAGCTCCGTTTAGTGGACACGGAGAAAGAGTTACTGAACTCTTAGGACTGATACATAGTGATGTTTGTGGTCCCATGTCTACGCATGCCAGGAACGGTTCTTCCTACTTCATTACATTCACTGACGATCTCTCTAGATACGGACATGTGTTTCTGATGAAACACAAGTCTGAAGATTTTGAGAAATTCAGAGAATATAAGCACGAAGTAGAGAACCAAACGGGCAAAAGTATTAAGATTCTTCGATCTGATCGAGGAGGTGAATACTTAAGCGGTGAGTTCCTAGATTATCTAAAAGAGAATGGGATTCTCTCTCAGCTTACTCCTCCTTATACTCCACAGCACAACGGTGTATCTGAGCGGAGGAATCGCACCCTATTAGATATGGTGCGCTCTATGATGAGCGAGGTTGAGTTACCTGTTTCCTTCTGGGGGTATGCGCTTGAGACAGCCATACATCTATTGAATATGGTTCCTACCAAATCAGTGCCTACCACTCCATATGAGATATGGAAAGGGAAGAGACCATCTCTTATGTATATTAAGATATGGGGTTGTCCAGCCTATGTCAAAAGACAAAATCCGGACAAGCTCGAGGCAAGATCTGTTTTATGTAAGTTTATTGGATATCCCAAACATTCGCGAGGGTATATCTTCTACCACTCCGAGGAACAAAAAGTGTTTGTTTCTCGACATGCCACCTTTTTAGAAAGGGGTTTTCTTATGAAAGAAATTGATGGCAATGAGGTAGAACCGGAAGAGGTTCCAGCGACACAAACTATAACAGAAGACTTGGTAGAACCAGAGGATTCAATAGTACCCGACGAACCCCAGCCACTCCGCCGATCTAGTAGGGTTTTTCATCCACCTGAGAGATACTACAGTTTTCTCATTGATGGTGGAAGCGAGGATTGCATCATAGATGATGATGAACCGACTAGTTTCGAGCAGGCCATCACGAGTGGTGACTCTGTGAAATGGCTGGATGCAATGCGATCTGAGATGGAATCCATGTACACCAACAAAGTATGGATTTTAGAAAATGCTCCTGAAGGGGTAAAACCCATTGGGAGCAAGTGGATTTTTAAAAAGAAATTTGGTGTAGATGGAAAAGTTGAGACTTTTAAAGCTAGACTTGTAGCAAAGGGTTTTCGTCAACGTCCAGGTATGGATTATGACGAAACCTTTTCTCCAGTGGCTATGCTTAAGTACATCCGGATCTTACTTGCCATTGCTGCATACCATGACTACGAAATCTGGAAAATGGATGTTAAGACCGCCTTTCTAAACGGTGATTTAGAAGAGAGCGTGTACATGACTCAGCCAGAGGGCTTCGTAGATAGTGGGAGCAGCGGAAAGGTGTGCAAGCTGCTTAAATCCATTTATGGGTTAAAGCAAGCATCGCGGAGTTGGAACATCTGTTTTGATGTTGTAGTCAAAGAGTTTGACTTCATCAAAAATATAGATGAACCTTGTATCTATAAGAAGGTAGCAGAGGGTAAGGTTGTCTTCCTCGTATTGTACGTGGATGACATACTCTTGATAGGAAATGATATTCCTATGCTGCAATCAGTCAAGCTCTTCTTATCACAGAGATTCTCAATGAAAGATCTAGGTGATGCCTCCTGCATATTGGGAATCATGATCTATAGAGATAGATCTAAACGGATACTGGGATTGTCCCAATCCAGGTACATTGACACCATACTAAAGAGGTTTAGTATGGAAGAATCCAAGCGTGGGAACCAACCCACGATCTCTGGACTCACTCTCTCCAAAGAGATGTCTCCCAAGACTGATTTGGAGAGAGCTCGCATGCAAGGGATACCCTATGCTTCGGCAGTAGGCTCTATCATGTATGCGATGCTATGTACCAGACCCGATGTAGCATACTCACTAAGTGTAGTGAGTCGGTATCAAGCAGATCCTGGAGAGAGTCATTGGACAGCAGTGAAGAACATTCTCAAGTACTTGCGAAGGACTAAGGAGATGTTCTTGGTGTATGGTAACGGAGAACTCCAGGTGGAGTCCTTTACCGATTCCACCTTCCAAAGTGATAAGGACGACTCTAAGTCGCATTCGGGTTTTGTCTTTACCCTCAATGGAGGGGCGGTATGTTGGAAGAGTTCCAAACAGGATACCGTTGCAGACTCAACGATGGAGGCTGAATACATCGCTGCCAACGATGCTGCCAAAGAGGCTGTCTGGATCAAGAAGTTCATTAGTGAACTTGGTGTGGTTCCATCCATTGAGCATCCAATACCTCTGTATTGCGATAACAATGGAGCTGTGGCATTAGCCAAGGAACCCAGGTCCCATCAGAAGTCCAGACATATTCTGAGGCGGTATCACCTGATCAGGGAGATAGTTGATCGCCGGGAGATCGAGGTCAGGAGAGTAGATACGAAGGACAACACTGCGGATCCATTCACGAAGGCTATTCCCCAGATACAGTTTAAGAGATTATTCGGGATGCTAGGTATGAGATGTAGGGTTCCTAGGCACATCAAGGGGTTCACACAAGGCATCAACCATGCCAAATTGATATTTTACATGTGCCGAAGAACCCTTATACGGATCGTTGGCTAGAGTTTAGGCGAAAACTAGAAGCTAGTTATCAACATAACTAAAGAGTGAACCGAAAAATACAACCTTTGTAGTTTCGTTAGTCCACCTCCATAGTTCCATGACGATGTCCCTTCGCTTCGATCGTCGGATCCCGGACTCCGGTGATGGTTTCGTCGGAGAAATAATCGGGCTAAGTCGAAGACTACGATGCCGAAGAAGATCTACGTCGAGGCAACTCAAACTCGAGCTCCGCCTTCACCAAGTCAAGAAACTTGTGAAGACAACACACTCTTCAACAAGGCAAGTTGTAGAGAATGAAGAAAGAGGAGGTGGGTTGACTTTAGATTTTGTTTTCTCACTCATTTGATCATTTCACCATTGGAGGTTCCAAGCTTTCTTCTTCTTGATCAAGAAGAAGAAGAAGAAGAAGGAACAAGAAGAATATCATGAGAATGGTGATGGAATAATAAAATGTATTGATGTTATCATGATGCAAACTTGGGTTAAATTTAACTCTTGTAGAGAGCCAACCTTAGTTTAGGTAGTGGTTAGGTTTTGAATATTAAATAGAATGGTTGTTAATTGAAAACTTCATGAAGTTTCCACAAAAGACAAAACTAGCAACCATTTCATTTTAGCCAAAAGAAATAAACAATTTAAATCAAATGAATAAATGAATAATTCAAAACCATAACCATTAACCTATACATGGTTCAAATCAAACATACACCCAAGTTTGCATGTATCATCAAACATGATACAAACTAGTGCACAAAAATATATCATATATATACAATGTGCATATCAAGTGAGAAAATCCATCTTAAGTGAACCAATATTAGTTAATGTAAAGTAATATATCAAATATATAATTATACATTAAATCATTAAATCAACACTTGATTTAACGATCCGGTCATATCTCATATAACCGACTAATATGAATAGTAACAAATTATCGAATCAACACTTGATCCGATAACCCGGCTATATCACATATAACCGATCAATGTTACAAATCGCGAGAATAGAATCCAGTATCTCATACTGGTATTATTCTCGGCCCTGCACATATCTCATATACGCTCCTATTTCATTTTGCTCGAGCCAGGAAACCTCTGTGTAGGACTCTAAAGACTCGTCAATACGCCGGTAGCAGGTGATGATCATATCAAACACCCACAAGCCGCAAGCGGTCTGCCAAACGTAACGGCCACCCGGGTATTGAGCGATCAGAAGATCGACGAGCTAGCCCGCTCACACTCCTGTGAATCCAACCAGTAACACTACCGTACAGTCCGGTCTGATCGTCTGATATGTCGCATGTGACTCGGGACTGTACCCAAAAAACCACCGTTTTGCACGCCCTCATGGACGTGGTAAGATGGAAATCAAAGCACAGTGGGAACCACACAAGACTGTACCCAAAAACCACCGTTTTGCACGCCCTCATGGACGTGGTAAGATGGAAATCAAAGCACAGTGGGAACCACACAAGACTCTATGACGATCTCGGGTCAACAGACTACTCTGTACCAGTGTCACCTGAGAACTGCCATCTGACGTAAGGTATAATACCATCTGGGAGTTCTCGGCGAGTCCGTCCAGTGTACCCAGTCTCCACTGAGCACCCGTATACCATCTCTGATGTCAAACACCAATGGATATGGGATCTTCCATCGCCCATCTGTATGGGTCGAGAAGGTATACGCTAGTCTACTCTGGTATATCGATGCCCTGTCTCGATATACCCACGACTAGGGACCTTGAAGGATGTACTTATGGACTACCATGTCCCCACTAGTATGATCCGCATCATAGTCCAGATAGTCAAGTACACATCCTAAGGGCTTTATCAACATGTAACAGAGAGACAATCAGTATACAGGTTAAGGTAAAGTGTAACCAGATAGCATACTATCATGTTGAGCAAGAAAGTCCTTCCTATATATGTCCCAGCATCCACTACAATATACATCCAATGTACAGTAATGGCCTCTAGGGCATACATATAACTAACAATCTCCCACTTGCACTAGGGCCATCTGTAGCAGTGGTTGCAGTATCTCATACTCAACCATCCCATAAAAGTCTCTCTCTGGGAATAGGCCTTCGTGAGTGGATCCGCTGTGTTATCCTCTGAGTCTGCTCTCCTTGCCTCGATCACCTTGGAGATCAACCATCTCCATGATCAGGTGATACTGCCTTAGATTATGTCTGGATCACTGATGGGACGGATGTTCCTTGGTAAAAGCCACAACTCCATTGTCTCACAATGGTAGGAACATAGTTCATCTCATGAACCATTATACATCCAAACAGCCTCTTTGGTAGCATCTTAAGTAGCGCTGTATCCTGCCTTTATCGTCTAGTATGTCACGGTATCTAGCTTGGAACCCTTCCAACATACCGTCCCTGTACTGAGGGTAAAGACAATGCCTGCGACTGACATTCAGTCGTCCTTATCACCCTGGAACACTTCCAGTGATTCTCCCCAGGATCGATTGATACCATCTCACTACAACTAGTGAGAATCCTAACATCCAATTAGATCTATCTCATAGATCCAAAATTCAGGATTTAGTAGGTATCACTTTGATCCTTTATGGAGAATCCTAGCGATAAGCGGAGATTGACCGAGCGTAGCATAGGAAACTCCTTCCCTATCAAGAGTATGTCATCCTCGTACTCTACGAGGAACACCACCATACTCCTTACTACCCTTTTGTTTATACAAGGTTCATCTACCATTTTGAAGATGTCAAACTCTTTGACTACCACATCAAAACAGATGTTCCAACTCCGCAGATGCCTGCTTTATCCTATAAAGCATCTTGCACACGTTTCTGCTGCTCCCACTATCTACGAAGCCCTCTGGCTGTGTACTTATAGACGCTCTCTTCCAAAACATCATTTAGAAAAGCAGTCATGACACCCAACCACCAGATATCGTAGTCATGGTATGTAGCCGTGGCAAGTAGGATCTGGATGGACTTAAGCTTAGCTCCTTAGAAAAAGGCTTTATCATGATCCACTCCTGGTCAATGATGCAAACCTTTAACAAGTCTAGCTTTGAAAGTCTCAACTTTTCCATCTACACCAAGTAATCTTCTCAAGATATACTTGCTCCTGATGGGGATTTAACCCTTCAGATATCGCAACAAAAGTCCATACTTTGTTGGTGTATAAGGATTCCATCTCAGATCGCTAAGCATCCAGCCATTCTTACAGAGTCCCACTCCTGATGGCCAGCTCGAAACTAGTTGGGTCATCATCTCATGATGCAATCCTGGCTCCCACTGTCATAGAGAAACCGAAGTAACTCTCAGGTGGGTGAGGAACCCTACTAGATCGGCGGAGAGGCTGAGGTTCGTTGGTATCTACTGAATCCTTTGGTTGTACCAAATCATCTGCCGTCATTTGTATAGCTGGAACCTTTCCAGTTGTACATAACAGACCTTGCCTCGAGCTTGTCTGAATTTTGCTTTTAGACATAGATCGGACAACCCCCAAATCTTGACTAGCTTAAGACATGGGCTCTTCCCTTTCCATATCACATATGAAATGGTAGGTAACTGATTTGATTCGAACCCTATTCAATAGGTATGCAACTTCTCAAGTGCATAAAACCCCGAAGGAAATAGGTAACTCAGTAGTACTCATCATAGAGCGTACCTTATCATATAGGGTGTGTCTGCTCCACCCCGATTTACCATCGCGCTATGGTATATTCGGAGGAGTAATGCTGAGAGAGAATCTCATTCTCCTTTAGAATAGTCCAGGAATTCCATGCTCAAGTATTCTCCTCCTTGATCTCATCAAAGGACATAATACTTATACCCATATTTTGGTTCTCTACTTCTTTCTTATATTCCGTGAATATCTCAAAAGGTTCGGACTTGTGTTTCAACAGGAACATATGTCTGAATCTCGAGAGATCATCAGAGAATGTAATGAAGTATAAAGAACCATTCTTGGTATGTGTAGACAGGGGACCTACATACATCAACATGTATCATCCCAAGAGTTCACTAACTCTTTCTCTGTTTCCAATAGACAGAGCTGTGGTCATCTTATCTCTGTGACATGACTGGTAAGTTTCACAAGATGTAAATTCAAACTAATTTAAATATGCATCTTTATGTAACTCCATCCAGTCGGGTCGCATTGATATGACCAAGTCTACAATACCTCAAGAAGGATTCGTTCATTCCTGAACTCTTCCTCTTTTGTGTATTCCGTATACTAAGAACTGTAGTTTGATTTAGAACATCAATGCTTTTAGATAACGTGCCTGAACCGATCAACTTTTGATATAGGAAATGTTCAAAACATTATCCAACAATACAAAATTTTATCATTTCTTTACTAATAAAGAGACTGATATGATTTTGTATATCAGGTTCGGTATCTAATAACATTCGTTCAGAATCAACGTATTCAGGTAATACAGGGTGACAGTGACCGACAGACTTGGCTGCAACACTTGCCCCGTTTTCTGCCTCATGAAACTTATCACCCGTTCTCAGTTTTTCTACCTTTTTGTAGCCCTATGTAACAGATTACATATCTGGGATCCTTATCCGGTATCACATACCCAGGATGCGGAGGATACTGAGAAACAGTTCTTTGTAATGAATACACCCGAAGATGATGCATCAACATGCACTCTCTTCGTTTGGGCGGCACGAGAAATCTGGTATTCCCCAATTTCCTGCTCTGTCTTATAACAATTATAAGTTGGAGCGGGACCAACGTTCCCCAGCTCAGTATAACAAGCGGGTTCGGTCAATTATCCGTATTATTATCTTGATTAAGGCGTGATATGGTCGCTACCTGGAGAGAGAGAGAAGAAAACACTCAGCGTGCGCTCTTGCAAGAATAGATTGGTTATATTTTATCTAATCAGGATGGCTCCCACTGCTTTTTATCAAATCTTCCTTCAAACCCTAAAAGGAAAGACTAGCCGGGATTAATTACACACTACAAGTTCGCCAATCTTTCAGCCAGGCCAGTGTCGGTACTTTGAGGGAGGTCCCCCGTGCTTTCGCACGAATCTAATTAATGTAAACCTCGTTTTCCCAGAGGCGTAACCTCGTTAACACCTTTCTAGACACCTACTTGATCGGTTAATTGCAATGTGTAAAACTCTCCCAGTAGTAACTCTTACTCACAGCGGGTATCGGGATCCAACTATCTCATAGAAGGTATGCAATCTCATTGCAAATTTCAACACTTGAAATTCCCAATAATATTTTGCCCCAAGCATCCTATGACCTTGACGGAGGTCAACAAACCACAGGGTGCAAGTCAAGTTCAACCCTTCATTTCTTGATTGAATCAAACCCACCCGCACGACCCTTGACGGAGGTCAACAAGGTCGTACGACTACCATAATCCAATCTGCATCATATGCATAAGCAGACAAATACTAGTTAGCTACCGCACACTACGCCTTGACGGAGGTCAACAAACGTAGCACGAATACTAAGTAGGATTTATCTGAAATGACGGAGGGCTACGCAGGTTTTCAGAAAACCATGAGCGTAATGAACTTGATATCGTTGTAGAATCAAAATGAAGTTTTAAAATGGATTGATTTTGAGGCTTTTCTAGTTTTGCTAAAGGGGTCACTCCCGGTGAAGGGATCGTCGGCCCTTTCCTCGTCGAATGAGGTGCGGGATATATCACATATATCACTGTGCAAAGCAAAAACTCTTAAAAGCAATCAAAAACAAACCGAGTGTGTAGCATCTGCCAGTTATTGCTAAAGGAGTCACTCCCAGTGAAGGGATCTCGGTCCTTTCCTTATCGAATAAGGTGCAGGATATATCATATATACCACTGTGCAAAGCAAGAACTGTAGCTACCTGTTTTATTTTGAAATTCGATTCCACAACATCTTTAGGTTTCTTTTCTTTCATTAATCACATTAATGAAGTCCCATCATTTAAGTACCTAAACATCACAGATAGATATGACGTACACTTATGCCATCCGCATTCGCCTCGATGTCCCCTCGTGCACCGTTAGGTTAGGTAACTAATGGCAGAGCGGGGCAGGGCTAGCGCGGGTGTAAAACATAAGTAACGTCTATATAATATATCAAATATACTATATACTGTATCTATCACAGAACATCACATGATCACATCACAGATATCGCAGCAGAAGAATCAAATGAAATATTGGATATACTAGGATGTCCGTGTTTTCAATACGAGCCAGTACAAAACACGGATTCCACGGTCGTGATGAATAGCCAATCCCACACCCCTAGACCCCTACGAGAGTGGCAAGCAACCCTACCAATTCTAGAGTTAGGAGACCCGGACTCGACTCCTCGAGTTGGTCTCCCACTGGACTCCAGAACCCGGTTACTTGTGCCCTCCTCCTTGGGTCTATCCTAGTGCGGAAAAGTAAATAATATACAAAAGGTGACATCTTCCGCAACATGGAAGTGCCCTAATTAAAAGAATATTACATACAAGTGTTTACATGAATGAAAATGAAAAACACTCATCTCACATAAAAACCCCCGGCTATTCAAACACGACGATCCAATATAACATATCCAGCAACACATAACATCACATGTCATCAACGTAAGTAAGTATGCATACCCCAATTGTCGTTGACGTATAGCAACGAAACCGGCGATATCGCCATACTACACTTACGGTCACAGAAAAGAAAGTGTAAAACTACAACAGTTGGAATCCGCAACATGCATAGACATCACATGCCTAATCAAATGAATTACTTAGACATCACATGCCTAACAATTATAAACCCCGCATTTTAGTCTCAAAATCGAAAACACTTTCCAATATCAAGTCGGGAAATTCAACAAGATTCCCGACATCCTGATCGAATGCTCGTCGCAAACTTCAATAGGCGGCCGCACCCCCGATGCCGTCGACAAAGTGCACCAAGGCGGAACACCACTCCGTGAGCACCCGAACGGATGCTTTCGGCGACGGGGTTCTCCTACAGTCACTTGGTCGGGGCTATGGGGTGAGGCTGTCTATTAAGTTTACCCGGCGAGTATCCGCGTACACTACGTGATTGCGACGGACTTTTGATCACATCAAAATTCCGTGGCAACCGATCAAGTGAGACTAAAGTGCTATGTTTATAACATTCATTTAGTTATCTCATAACTTTTTGTGAATTCCAATTATTGTATCCCATTCCGGATAAATAGAAAATGTCAAACTTTCCGATCGAACAATCGAACACCCAAGTTTTTCCGATACAGCTCAACACATGAAACAAGTTCAAAGACATTCACTTCGTGCCTCAGTACCAACGGTCCAGCCGTAGAAGGGTCAAGCCAACGCCTCACATGTGGCACGCCGTACTGCCCCAAACCCGAAGGTTCAAAGGGCAGTTCAAGACGGTCACATAATCGAGTTTTGGTTTGTTGTCTTCTAGAGGGTCCATCGCGTTACTTGCACTACTTAGAATGTCTTTAAACCACGGAAAAATCCAATACTTGGAAATTTCCCAACAGGGGAAAAATTGGGTATTTATATCCGGTCGAACTTTTCAACATGTTCAAAAAAAAAAAAAATTATTATCCGGAAAACACATAGACAAAATTAGACTTTCCGATCGAAACAATGATTCCCCAAAACAACTCAGAAAAACTCAACTCTTGAGTTCAGTTTAAAATATTCCAGGAAAATAAGCACCGCGCAATGTGAGTTACTGTGCAAATTTGACACGTGTCGCTTTCTTGTTGGCCGCGGAACCGCCGCACAATCCCTGCTTGTGCCGCGGTTCCGTGCTAGTACAGTGGATTTAGAATACCAAATTTCACAGTAATTCTTAAAAAAGCCTTCTTGTTTTTCTGGATATTTTTAATTCCCAAAAATCAACAGTTTTGAAAAAAGTACAGAGAGCGATTTTGCAATGGGATTTTGGTTCGATCGGGTTTCTAATTTCGTCCACGGATCGCCTAAGGCTCTAGCTAGGCTCTGATACCACTGTAGGGTTCCTAGGCACATCAAGGGGTTCACACAAGGCATCAACCATGCCAAATTGATATTTTACATGTGCCGAAGAACCCTTATACGGATCGTTGGCTAGAGTTTAGGCGAAAACTAGAAGCTAGTTATCAACATAACTAAAGAGTGAACCGAAAAATACAACCTTTGTAGTTTCGTTAGTCCACCTCCATAGCTCCATGACGATGTCCCTTCGCTTCGATCGTCGGATCCCGGACTCCGGTGATGGTTTCGTCGGAGAAATAATCGGGCTAAGTCGAAGACTACGATGCCGAAGAAGATCTACGTCGAGGCAACTCAAACTCGAGCTCCGCCTTCACCAAGTCAAGAAACTTGTGAAGACAACACACTCTTCAACAAGGCAAGTTGTAGAGAATGAAGAAAGAGGAGGTGGGTTGACTTTAGATTTTGTTTTCTCACTCATTTGATCATTTCACCATTGGAGGTTCCAAGCTTTCTTCTTCTTGATCAAGAAGAAGAAGAAGAAGAAGGAACAAGAAGAATATCATGAGAATGGTGATGGAATAATAAAATGTATTGATGTTATCATGATGCAAACTTGGGTTAAATTTAACTCTTGTAGAGAGCCAACCTTAGTTTAGGTAGTGGTTAGGTTTTGAATATTAAATAGAATGGTTGTTAATTGAAAACTTCATGAAGTTTCCACAAAAGACAAAACTAGCAACCATTTCATTTTAGCCAAAAGAAATAAACAATTTAAATCAAATGAATAAATGAATAATTCAAAACCATAACCATTAACCTATACATGGTTCAAATCAAACATACACCCAAGTTTGCATGTATCATCAAACATGATACAAACTAGTGCACAAAAATATATCATATATATACAATGTGCATATCAAGTGAGAAAATCCATCTTAAGTGAACCAATATTAGTTAATGTAAAGTAATATATCAAATATATAATTATACATTAAATCATTAAATCAACACTTGATTTAACGATCCGGTCATATCTCATATAACCGACTAATATGAATAGTAACAAATTATCGAATCAACACTTGATCCGATAACCCGGCTATATCACATATAACCGATCAATGTTACAAATCGCGAGAATAGAATCCAGTATCTCATACTGGTATTATTCTCGGCCCTGCACATATCTCATATGCGCTCCTATTTCATTTTGCTCGAGCCAGGAAACCTCTGTGTAGGACTCTAAAGACTCGTCAATACGCCGGTAGCAGGTGATGATCATATCAAACACCCACAAGCCGCAAGCGGTCTGCCAAACGTAACGGCCACCCGGGTATTGAGAGATCAGAAGATCGACGAGCTAGCCCGCTCACACTCCTGTGAATCCAACCAGTAACACTACCGTACAGTCCGGTCTGATCGTCTGATATATCGCATATCTCGCCTAGGGGTGGTAAACGTCAGACCCCAATAGCTTGATAAGTCGTGCCGATATGAGGCCTATAACAATTCGAGAAACTACTGGTAACACTTACCAGTAAATCTCAGCAACCCTGGCCAGGGATTTCCTGTTATAGCCAATCGAACACAGCGCAACATCAACTCCCTATACCGGGAGAGACGAATCCCCTCTTATCGCTCATTGCCTCCATGTGACTCGGGACTGTACCCAAAAACCACCGTTTTGCACACCCTCATGGACGTGGTAAGATGGAAATCAAAGCACAGTGGGAACCACACAAGACTCTATGACGATCTCGAGTCAACAGACTACTCTGTACCAGTGTCACCTGAGAACTGCCATCTGACGTAAGGTATAATACCATCTGGGAGTTCTCGACGAGTCCGTCCAGTGTACCCAGTCTCCACTGAGCACCCGTATACCATCTCTGATGTCAAACACCAATAGATATGGGATCTTCCATCGCCCATCTGTATGGGTCAAGAAGGTATACGCTAGTCTACTCTGGTATATCGATGCCCTGTCTCGATATACCCACGACTAGGGACCTTGAAGGATGTACTTATGGACTACCATGTCCCCACTAGTATGATCCGCATCATAGTCCAGATAGTCAAGTACACATCCTAAGGGCTTTACCAACATGTAACAGAGAGACAATCAGTATACATGTTAAGGTAAAGTGTAACCAGATAGCATACTATCATATTGAGCAAGAAAGTCCTCCCTATATATGTCCCAGCATCCACTACAATATACATCCAATGTACAGTAATGGCCTCTAGGGCATACATATAACTAACATGAGATACTACAGCAGCTGGCCTTAGTGCAAGTGGGAGATTGTTAGTTATGTATATGCCCTAGAGGCCATTGTTGTACATATGATGTATATTATAATGGATGCTTGGATATATATAGAGATGACTTTCTTGCTCGTCATGATAGTATGCTCTTTGGTTTCACTTTATCTTAACATGTTGACTTGTATTGGTTTACTGTTTTACTCTCACATGTTGATAAAGCCCTTAGGACTTGTACTCGACTACTGGGACTATGATGAGATCATACTAGTGGGGCCGCGGTAGTCGATGAGTACATCCTATAACTGTTCCTAGTCGAGGGTATATCGAGACAGGGCATCGATACACCAGAGTAGACTAGCGTATACGCATCTTGACCCATATGATGGGCGATGGATGATCCCATATCCATCGGTGTTTGACATCAGAGATGGTGTACGGGTGCTCAGTGGAGACTGGGTACACTGGACGGACTCGCCGAGAACTCCCAGATGGTGATATACCACACGTCAGATGGCAGTTCTCCGGTGACACAGGTACAGGGTAGTTTGTAGACCCGAGATCGTCATAGAGTCTTATGTGATTCCTACTGTGCTTTGATTTCCACCTTACCACGTCCAAGAGGGCGTGCAAAACAGTGGCTTTTGGGTACAGTCCCGAATCACATGGAGGCAATGAGCGATAGGAGGGGATTCGTCTCTCCCGGTATAGGGAGTTGATGTTGTGCTGTGTTCGATTGGCTATAACTGGAAGTCCCTGGCCAGGGCTGATATAGAGATTTACTGGTAAGAGTTACTAGTAGTTTCTCGACCCGTTATGAGCCATACATCGACACGACTTATCGGTTACTGGGGTTTGACGTATACCACCCCTAGACTTGATATGCGACATATCAGACGAACAGACCGGACTGTACGGGAGTGTTACTGATCGGATTCACAGGAGAACGCACTGGCTAGCTTGTTGATCTTCTAATCGCTCAATACCTGGGTGGCTGTTACGTTTAGCTGACCGTTTGCAGCTTGTGGGTGTTTGATATGATCATCACCCGCTACCGGCGTATTGACGATTCTTTAGAGTCCTACACAGAGGTTTCTTGGCTCAGGCGAAACGGAGTAGAGGCACATATGTGATATGTGCAGGACCGAGAATAATGCGATATGGGATACCGTATTATATTCTCGCGATATTTAGATATGAACCGGGACATCGGATCAAGTGTTGATTCGATGAATCGGTACATGATATATTAGTCGGTTATATTCGATATAGCCGGATCGTCGGATCAAGTGTTGATTCGATGATTTAATATATAATAATATATATATGATATATTATTATATTAACTAATATTGGCTTGCTTTATTATTTCATTTTCTCACTGGATGATACATTGATATATATGCGATATATGTTAATTGTATTATTTTCTTTTGTTGCAAATATATAATATATATGTGATATATATTATTGTGACATGATATGATTAATTGTTAAACATGTTTAAGGATGATTAATTGAGGTTAAGGTTTGATTAGGGTTGGATGCTTCAAGTTCTTTCTAGATGCTTTCTTCTTTTGTCATTTGTAAAGATATTTTGGATGACACATTTTTAACTTAACCAAACCCTAACCCTAGTTGTTTCTCTACACATTCTTATCCATTCATCCTTGACCATGGTTTACATATCAATCATATACTTTATTTTCTATTCATGACAAAAGGATTAATTCATATTATCATTATCCATCATCTTCTTCTTCTTCTCTCTTGAAGAAGCTCTCTTGAAAATCCTTAAGTGATGATAAAATATGAGAAAATGATATAAAAAGAAAGCAAAATCACTACTCTCTCATTCTCATCTCATCTAGCCCATGGGATTAGTGTGTTCTTCTCTTTTGAGTGAGAAAGCTTGAGTCGAAGCAACTTCAAGGTAGATCATCGGAGATTTGGAATACGACAAGCTAGAATGGATCGTTCGAGTCGTGGAGCCTCTCATGAGTCCGGGAGATCGTGGATCGCGGCAAAGGGACTTCTACTCGGAGCTTGTGAAGTGAAGGAGCGGACTACAAAGGTTGTAATCCCTCACACTTAGATAAAAGTTATCATCTTGCATATTAAACCCTAATAATCTAGCAAAGATCCCGGCTTTGGGTTGTTCGGCACGTCTAAAATTTAATCCGGGCATGTTTGATGCCTTATGAACCTTCACAAGAGTGCCTAGGAACCCTACAGAATATGCATTTTTAAAATGTGTAACCTTTCCTGAAAATTTCGGCAGAGTTTCCTTTGTAAAAACTGGCCCCGAACGGGGTACAACAAGAATAATATATAAGGAATGATAAAAGGCATCCCCAAGAGGGAGCTAGCTCTTCGTCAATCGACGGTCATAACCACGCAAGCAATAATAATATACAACGCCAAGGGCGAGAATCAAAAGCCAAAAAGAAACTCAAAACAGCCAGAAAACCGTAATACTACAAGCGCGACTCTAAGGTCGAAATAATACAACACTGTTTTCTAAGTCTGAAACAATATACAAGTTTTGGTTGATGGAATGACTAGATACAATAATAATACATGAACAATGGCGGTTCTGATACAAAAGAACCCACCTACCAACGCAAGTCACCCATATGGAAGCAGTGTGCCAGAAATGCCGCTATGGAATCTGTACGGCAAAAACCTGCAAGGACTGTGGCACAACGGGGGTGAGTTGCCAACTCGTGAATAGAAAATATCTACAAGCAGAGATCGAATGCATGACCCATCCTAGGTCAATACGATCAGATATATATAAACCTCAATATGAATAAGTCTGAAACATGCTAAACTGGCAATGTAATCTCTACATGAGTGTAATGCCAAATGCTCGTGCCAATGCCTCAGGTAATAGCATATCATAAATGTGAGGTACAATCAATGAAATCAATCTGCATGTACGTGGATCCCGTCCACTCGTCACCCAATGAAAATAACCATCATGCATGTAAATATCATCAGCATATGCATGGAAATATGAGGATATAAACCACCTGTGTCCCTCGCGACACGTCAAAATCATGGAACCAGAGTGCCCAGCATCGGCACTCGAAAACATCATGAAAACTGTGCCCAGCATCGGCACGTAAATCCTCGTCCATATGGGGCTCCGTCTGCGGTATCGGCCCTCGGCCCCCGGCAGTACGGGTCAACCCATGTCCATCTCTAGGCTCCGTCTGCGGTGTCGGCCCTCGGCCCCGGCAGTACGGGTCAGCCCAAATCCATCTCTCAACTCCGGTCGGTATCCTCCAGATATCCGCCGAGCTCAAATACAATCACCGGTAGGTAGTGGTCCCTCCGTCAGGCTCACCGTCTACTACACAGCGAAACCGTTCTCGCCCCGGGGTACCATACCGGGCCCACCATGTACCCGCAATCGGCCTCATCCGCCTCCTCGAATCGGGTTTCACATGTCGCTCTCAGCACCGAGAAAACACATGGTGGACGCACTGAAATATCATATCAAGGGTATCCGGGTTTTCAAAACAATTACATATCCTCTTTGAAAACACCCACGGTTCCCAAAAACCAGAAATATCATGGAAACAGCATATCTCAATGCGTATAATCAGAAAGCAACATGTATGCGACATATAGCAGAAAAGTAAGAATATCAATATGTCATGCAAGGGTCATATCCTGAATGCAACAGTACTACAGTGTAGTGACATGGCAATTATCGATGATGAAGTGTGTGAGCCGGCAACAGTATACGCGGAACATACGCATCATCGATAATGGTGCTGGTGTCCTAGCAGCATGACTGAAATATATCAACAATACAAGCAATGCAAATGCAAAAAAGCATGAATGTGCGGAATCGAGTAGTCAACGCAACAGTAGAGAACCTGCCTCAATAGATATATCACGCAACCTTGCCTTTTGAAATAAGACGAATCAGGGCTTTTGGTAAAATAAGGGCTACGGTGTTTTAAGAAAAGATGCGCCTTTTTAAATATCCGTATAAACCCTTTTGCTTATCTTTAAAATATCCCCGATTCGTTAGTTTTGAAATAGGTATGACTCGGGTCTAGTCTAACGCCTACTATGCGAACTACGAACCCACAGTCAAGTCAAAAGAGAGGGGTATGGAAACCACCTAAATCTGAGTCGATATCACACTATCTCATCACATGACAGGTATCACTACCATCAAATCACATCCCCAATACGAACTCTGTCATGTCGCCAAATCTCACGGCCTCAATCGAATCTCATCGACTCAACTCAATCCCACGTATCATCCTCAAAACCCGTATATGAACACATAGTCCCATACCCATGTGTAGATATACCCATCATCATATGCGCACAGATATATGAAAGAATGTATGCAAGTATGTGTGTATGTGTGAGTGTGGGTGCAACCACTACTATAGGGTTTCGCACTACTCAACCAATACATCCTTATCACTAATAATCCATTATTACCATCAATAACCCTAAACAACACATAATAAATATATGTGTGTATACGTATTCGTATACATCACCACGGACTGCAGGGGTGCTATACGCCATCCACCCGACTTCTCCCCGTAGATATAAATCTACTCACCTTGCTTCTCATGTGTCGGTGCCGATGTCGCCATCTTCATCTTCTTTGCCTCAACATCTCGTAGGGTACCTACAAGTATATCACAATGCTAAAGCACATGAAAATCACATCGGAAAGCAAAATAGCACACGCTACCCGCATAGGTAAAAACCTATCGACTCGCATGTAAACACAATCAATATCCACTTGTCGTTGACGTCCAAACGCCACCCGACAGCAATGAGTCACCAAATACCAAAATCCATGCTAAATTAAGTCGTAAACCATGCACCAACATAGGAAAATCAACCCAGATTTCACCCTAGATGGAATCAGTCAAAACTAGAAGTACCCAGGGTCAAGACTAGAGGAAATAGGGGCATGCACGCAAAACGAGGCAGATCCACCCTGTTCTGGCCGTAAATTGCGGCCAGAAAGGAAGAATTGGCGGCCTGGTAAGGGAGTTGGGGGCTAGGGTTTGGGGTGGTGGTTCATTGGTGCCTGCACATCTCACTGTCAACTCAGTTTCATTTTTGGGGTCTCGGGATAATAGCAGATTCCACAAAACACTTCCAGATTTACAGTTTTCCCCCGATATCGATTCCGTAATTCCGTATTCTGGTTTCAAGTTCAGGTTTGGGTTCAAATTAGCATCACACAAGGGATTCTAAGGTCACCACAATCCTCAATTTCATCTTTAATTTCAGTTTTACCCTAAACCCTAACTTGAATTCTCCAAAGTCCACAAACAACACAATATCGATATGAAACTAGAATAGATGTACAAGGAAATGAAATACTACTCTAATAGGTGCAGAAATTACCTCCTTTGGCAACTCAAGAAAATTCTTGAGTTGCTCAAAATCCTCCAAATCCAATCTTGCTAGGTTCAATGTGTAGCTAGTGAGCTTGGGAGTAAGTTTTGTGAAGTGGGAATGGGGTTTTGGCTTTGTTTTCATGGTGGATCTAGGGTTTTAGTGAAGAGGGTGAGAGAGGGGGAGAGGGCAACAGCTCTATGGGAGAAGGGAAAGAGAAATGAGATGGGAAAATGATGAAGGAAAGGGTCAAAGTCAATGCAACCTACTCTCTCTCTCTCATCATCACTTACCTTTTTCTATTTTCTTTTCTTTTCTAAACTCTTCTCACATGAATAGTGAACCCAAAAGAAAGCCATGGCAAAAGAAATGTAACACAAGTGTAACAAGTGTGGAAAATGATATGTGCACATTTTTGCACAAAAATGCTAAAAATCCAATTAGCGATTCTTAATCGCGATTAGCACTAAGTTAGCATATAACTAATCTTAAAAACATTAAAATGACATAATTCCATAAAATACCTTATTTTAGAATTTTCCGTAATTTTTCCCCATTTATTTGTATTTAATTATACCAGAATATTAAAATATTCATTAAAATAATATTAAATTATAAAATTTCCCAAAAATCATATTTTATTATTTTGAAGACGTTACAAGGCTGCAAGAGGCTCTTTGGGCGTATCGAACTACGTTCAAGACGGCCACGAACGCAACGCCATATGCGTTGGTATTCGGTACAGAAGCAGTACTCCCCCTCGAGATAGAGTTACCCTCTCTACGAGTGGCAGTCCACTACGAGCTGACGGACGAAGAAAATGCTCACCTTCGGCTTGAGAAACTTGATGCCTTTGATGAAACACGGCTCATAGCGCAACAAAATCTGGAGGCCTATAAAGCAAAGATGACGCCCTCATATGAAAGATTGACCCGGCCGAGGACATTCCGCCAAGGCGAACTCGTGCTAGTGGTCAAAAGGCCTATGATCCCCAATCGTGCCAAGCGGGGAAAATTCGAGCCAAACTATGAAGGTTCGTACATCATAGACAAGGTCTACCTGGGTGGAGCCTATCTACTCATGGATATGCACGGTGAAAGGCCTTTCAGGCCAATATATGGTCGCTTCCTAAAGAAATACCACGCTTAGCGAGTTACCGCCTAGGTCAATGATAGATGACGACGACTATGTCCGCTCGCTATCTTCCTAAGCTCAAACTTTATAAGCAGTAGCCAGCCTTCTCCTGGATGGACCAAAACGTCCTTAAACTAATGGCGGATCGAAACGTCCTTAAACTAACGGCGGACCGAAACGTCCTTAAACTACTACCGCAGCATCCTTAGGCTGACGAGATGAATAAGAAAAAATATTAAAAATATATATTAAAAAAATATATAATAAACGGTATGTCCATAAGCAAAATGGGCACGGATGAAAACCCGAAAGGGCCCCGTGAGTAAAAACAGCAGGGCTACCGGCGAGTCTTGTGAAAACCCGAAAGGGCGCAACCTCGTTAGAATAAAAAGAATAAAAAGAATAAAAAGAATAAAAAAAAGGTATGTCCATAAGCAAAAAGGGCACAGATGAAAACCCGAAAGGGCTCCGTGAGTAAAAACAGCAGGGCTACCGGCGAGTCTTGTGAAAACTCGAAAGGGCGCAACCTCGTTTAAAGGACACTTACAGGGTCCTCTCGACCTTGTAAGGAGAAACCACCCGCGTGAGATCCTTACGACTCACAAGGGAGCAACACACTTAGGGATCCCCACGATTTCTAAGAAGAAAATACACTTGCGAGATCCTCATGACTCGTAAGGAGAACTCTCTTATGGGACCCTCACGGCTCATAAGATTTGAAAGTCTTAAGTTACAGAGACCTAAACCCGTGCTTAAGCAACCTCCACAACTTTCGAAATTGCCCTACAAGTGATTCAATACTGACCCTTGTATACAATCCACGGGCGCGAATAAACATTTCCCTAACCAAATCCCATCCGTGACTGGGGATATGTTCGCACAACCCTTATAAGTACTCTCGACTTACAAGGAGAAAACCCTCTTGTAGGATCCTTACGACTTACAGAGGAACATACACTTAGGAATCCTCACGATTCCTAAGGAGAAAATACACCTACAAGATCCTCACGACTTATAGGGAAAAATACCTTTGTGAGACCCTTACGGCTCATGAAGTCAAAAGCCTTAGTCAACAGGACCTTAACCCTGTTCGCTAAGCCCTCTTTGTTCGACATCGACAGAGGCAAATGATGATTCGCTCCTGGCAATATCCCAGTTGTAGCGGTGCTGATGCCGAAACCGGTGTCTAATTTCAGGCTTACGGCGAAAAGCCAGCAAGCCGCACATGCATACAAAATAGCCGAAATGATGGGGCAACTTGCAATAAAAAGCAGCAAGTAAAAACGTATGTATATAAAACAGCCGAAATGATTGGGCAACTCGCAATAAAAAGCAGCGAGTGAAAACAAAATAAATAGACGAAATGATTGGGTACCGCGAAAAATAGCCGAAATGATTGGGCAATCGCGACCTTCGCGATATAAAAGTTGAAATGATAGAGCATCGCGGAAATAAAACAATAAAAAAAGTATGATGAAACTTTTTCCATACAGGTGAGATCACGTCGATACCTGTATACAATCCAAGGGCACAAACAAAGACGGAACCATACCTTCCCAACAGGCTCCGCCAGAAAGCAAAGCCCAAATCTCGACGGTTCACCAACAGCTTAGAGACAACCGCGACATTCGTCTTGATGCAACAGACGCAGTGCTAGCAAACGAAGCGAAGATCAAATTCCTAGCTTCACGGTTCTGACGGTAACTTACATAAAACCTGAAAGACCACCACAAATACCTCAATTCAGGGAAACTAGCATCCTTGATGAGAGCCTCCTGATTCGCGTCGACCCGCAGAGAAACTAGCGTCTTTGCAGGAATACATCGATTCGTTTCAACCCCAGGGAAACCAGTGTCCCTAGTAAATACCTCAATTCAGGGAAACTAGCGTCCTTGATGAGAGCCTCCTGATTCGCGTCGGCCCGCAGAGAAACCAGTGTCTCCGCAGGAATACTCCGATTCGTTTCAACCCCGAAGAAACCAGTGTCTTCAGCAAAATCCTTCGACTCAGGGAAACCAGTATCTTTGACGAGAACATCCTGATTCGCGTCGACCCGCAGAGAAACTAGCGTCTTTGCAGGAATACATCGATTCGTTTCAACCCCAGGGAAACCAGTGTCCCTGGAAAATACCTCAATTCAGGGAAACTAGCGTCCTTGATGAGGGCCTCCTGATTCGCGTCGGCCCGCAGAGAAACCAGTGTCTCCGCAGGAATACTCCGATTTGTTTCAACCCCGAAGAAACCAGTGTCTTCGGCAAAATCCTTCGACTCAGGGAAACCAGTGTCCTTGACGAGAACATCCTGATTCGCGTCGACCCGCAGAGAAACTAGCGTCTTTGCAAGAATACATCGATTCGTTTCAACCCCAGGGAAACCAGTGTCCCTGGTAAATACCTCAATTCAGGGAAACTAGCGTCCTTGATGAGAGCCTCCTGATTCGCGTCGGCCCGCAGAGAAACCAGTGTCTCCACAGGAATACTCCGATTCGTTTCAACCCTGAAGAAACTAGTGTCTTCGTAAAAATCCTTCGACTCAGGGAAACCAGTGTCCTTGACGAGAACATCCTGATTCGCGTTGACCCGCAGAGAAACTAGCGTCTTTGCAGGAATACATCGATTCGTTTCAACCCCAGGGAAACCAGTGTCTCTGGAAAATACCTCAATTCAGGGAAACTAGCGTCCTTGATGAGAGCCTCCTGATTCGCGTCGGCCCGCAGAGAAACCAGCGTCTCCGCAGGAATACTCCGATTCGTTTCAACCCTGAAGAAACCAGTGTCTTCGGCAAAATCCTTCGACTCAGGGAAACCAGTGTCCTTGACGAGAACATCCTAATTCGTGTCGACCCGCAGAGAAACTAGCGTCTTTGCAGGAATACATCGATTCGTTTCAACCCCAGGGAAACCAGTGTCCCTGGCAAATACCTCAATTCAGGGAAACTAGCGTCCTTGATGAGAGCCTCCTGATTCGCGTCGGCCTGCAGAGAAACTAGTGTCTCCGCAGGAATACTCCGATTCGTTTCAACTCCGAAGAAACCGGTGTCTTCGGCAAAATCCTTCGACTCAGGGAAACCGGTGTCCTTGACGAGAACATCCTGATTCGTGTCGGCCCGCAGAGAAACCAGTGTCTCCGCAGGAATACTCCGATTCGTTTCAACTTCGAGGAAACTAGCGTCCTCGGCAAAATACTTCGACTCAGGAAAACCAGTGTCCTTGACGAGATGTCACGACCCAAAAAGGTACGTGATGGCCCTAATACTACGCAACGCCTCCAGACGTAACGCAGTAAAAGAAAGCCAAAACCCAGAAATCTAAACCATAAAAATACGGAAAAGATAATATAAAGTTTTGTAAACATTTGAAATCACAACCCAAATTCTTTAAAATAGTCCACATTTTCTGTAAAATTTTGGCAGCACCTCCTTTATAAAACAAGCCCCTAAAAAGGGTACAACATGAATATAAAGTAAAGCATCCCAAACGGGAGCAAAATCCACGCCCAACGGCGGAAAACAACACCACAACAGATATATTACGCCGTAGCGAAGAAATCAGAGACAAAGGAAAAGGAACTGTATAAAATCCACAAATCCACAATATATACAAAACCGTCCTCACCAAGTCTCTAAGTCACAACATACTGGTAATAGATGGAGAGTACAATATACAACGAATATACAATACAATCTCTCAGATAACCACAAAAACCCACCTGGCAAAACTGCACTCTAACAGGCGAAGTGGTATCCGCAACCCAAAAGATGATAGATGAGTGTGTAGCTGAAAAGCTGGATAGCTTGCCTTGACTACTTTGGGGAAACTCCAGCAAAACCTGTGGCACAACGGGGGTGAGTTGCCAACTCGTGAATAGTAAATAACATATGCAGGTAATCGCGAGAATGAACGTACAGCATGAATCTATTATATATGACATTTCAAATAATAATATGTCATGAGTACGTAATAATGGAAAGTACACTCACAAGTACCACCAATATATCCTGCAATAATAATGTGACAACAGTATGCAATAATCATGCTCTGGGGATATGAGAAAGTAAATGTGCAACTCTCATGGAGGTACTCTCACAGGTACTCCTAATACATGAAATAGTGCACAAATATATAAAGATGAGGTATGGAGTGAAATATGTCAATTCCACGGCATCCTGACATCGTGGTAGGATCATAATCCAGCAATGACAAATCAATATCCCAATCCTCAATCAATCACCAAATCCGCTCTCATATCGTCTAAGTGTCACATCTCCTCAAACTACACAATATCAAATGTATCTCACATAAGTGTCGAATGTACAAGTCAAATAGATCTCACATCTCTAGTATGTACAATAACAGTATATCTCCCATATATCAAATGTACAACACAATTGAATCTCACATCTCTCGTATGTACAATATCTGGTATATCTCACATATATCTCATGTACAACAGCTAGTGGATCCCACATATCTCGTCTGTACAATATCAGGTATCTCTCACCTATATCACATGTACAACAGCTAGTGGATCCCACATGTCTCGTCTGTACAATCTCAGTATATCTCACAATATATCATATGTACCACACTAAGTGGATCTCACGTCTCTAGTGTGTACGATATCATCATCCAATCCCAATGAATCTCATGAATCCCAAGTCCAATCTCCAGCACAGTTCTAACATCCTAAATATAAAGACATATATAAATATGATGAGGGCAGTACACATATATTAGCGTCCCATTCCACTAATATTGGTGTAAAGGCATATATAACAGCGGCTCAATCCCCTGTTATATATACAAGAGTATTTAGGAATATCATAAAAACCAATGTGTCAAGCATCGACACAGAAAACTGATAAGTACGTATCATACGCTATCATGAGAGCTCGAGTGCCTCTGTCTGCCCCTCGCCTCTCGACGTATCGATACGCACATGACTCCCAACGGTATCCCCCTGATATCCGCCGAGTCTCTGGTAATGTCACCGGAAAGTATGGCTCCCCTAGGCCTCATCGCCTCAGTGCGACGTCGGCTCACTCCGACAACATTCTAGCTTCGGGGTACCTCCGGGCCCCACCATGTATCCTCATGCGGCTCTCGACGCCTCCTCGCATAGGATATATATATCCGCACCGATAAATCTCATGGTGGATGCTATAATATCATCTCAAGGAAAACCGGGTGTTCAATGTATGCATAATTTCATGAACCACCACGGTTCCCAAATCCAGAAAACATCATGAAAAATCCATATAACAATGCGATAATCCATGAATAAATATACGCAATATGAAACTGTAATGAAAGCGTATAAATGAATAGCATAGCATTCACCAGATAATAAATGAATACATGAATCGTAAAGCAGAAATATAGGTATCTACCTATGTGGCGATGTGATATACCTTATCAGGTATAAGTAAAGTATGAAAGTATGAAAGTATCAGATATACCTATCAGGTATAGGTATGAAATACAAGTACACCTGGATCTCTGTGATGATGTAGTATACCTATCAGGTATAGGTATGCAATACATGTAAACCTGCCTGTATGCTGATGTGATATACCTATTAGGTATAAATATGTATGGAAATATCAATGTCATGATGTAATATACCTATCAAGTATAGGTAAAGTATAGAATGTAAGTACACCTGTATCCATGTCCCTAGGTGTATATGTATCTAGCCCTACTGATACAACATCCTATAGGTAAACAGGAACTAGCATGTCAAGTCTAAGTATAACAATAAGAAATATGTATCAAAAGTCCCAATGTTCCTAACCATACAATAGCATTTCTAAAATATGGTCGTGAATGACATGGCAATTATTGACGGTGTGTGTGGCATCCAATCAGTGCTCTCGCAATCTGAGCCGTCAATAATAGTGCAGTGTCCTAAGGATACTAATCCAATCACAATCTATCACTAAGCAGTCAGGTACATGCGCAATTCTAAACATGATATAGAATATGCGACAAAGGTAAAGGTTTCTAGCCCAGACGCATAACGCCATGCGGGCGATTCCCCTGTAGATGTTAAATCTACTCACCCACACTCCAAGCTAGAAGAAGTCTACCACCTGAATCCCCCTGTGGCAGTGTCCGTAGTCCTCGTCTGCGAACCTGAAACATATAAACAACAACAATATACAAATATCAATAATAGCTACGAAATACGAACTAGCTACATCTAACCGACACAACAACACACAAACACCTCTTAAGGGTTCGTATCGTGGCTAACTAGAGTAGCGACACGACGAAAACGACTTAAGAGCGAAACCACGAAAACTGCACGACGCGTGTCGTAACACGTATCGCACGAACACGACACACTAGAAACTGCACAAATGATCCCAGATTTTCCTACTGTGAAGACTAAACAATTTCAACAAGACCAGAGGAACCCTAACCCTAGCAGACACCTACAGTCAAAACCCCACACCCAAACTCAACCCTCTGGCCGGCGTCGCCGGCCCCTACTTAAGCCCTCGCCGGCCCTGGCCGGTGGCATGGGTCTCGTGCTTCAGGTGGTGCTCCAGGTCCCCTAGTACATCACACTCACTATGTTTAATTTCCCAGTAAATAACCCAGATCACAGCAGGTTCTAGAAACCACAAACCGACATCAAAATACGATATTACACATCAAACCCTAATTTAACATTCTAAACAGAATTATCTAGCTAAACTACACTAAAAACACTTAAAATAGCAATAAGAGAATTTTACCTAACCAAAAGAACAGCAAGAACCAAGCTCAAGAACACTCCAAGGCATCCAAGTGAGAAAACATGCACAAAGATGTAATTTTTGTGAACTTTGATGAAGACTTGAGGATATATGATGGATTTTATGAAAGAAATGAGTTGAGGAATTGCACAAGTGCAGGAGAGGGATGAGAGAGCTCGGCCATGTGGAGGGAGGAGAGAGAGAAAGGGAATTTCCTAGCAATTCCTTGCATTTAATGCAAAGTCAACCCTAATCCATTCATGCACCTTCTTCTTCTCTTCTTATCTATTCTTTTCTTTTCTATTTCCTTTTTAATCCTTGTCCACTCATTTAAAAGTGATGAGGGTTTAGATTTACTTAAGAAGAATTTAAGAAAAAGAAGCAAAGAGAAGATTCCCAGAAAAGTGCAAACCGGATTAAAATAACATTAAAAATGGGAAAAATTCAAATTGCACCAAAACGTCCCATATACTCTCAAAGTTTGCGCACAAGCTTTATTTTCTCAAAACTAGGTGCTGGTAATACGATATGGCCGTTTGATCGCAATCGGTATAAAACTGAAAATACCGATCAATTTCACCCAAAAACAGAAACAAACACAAAACGATTTCTAGATCGTTACAATCTCCCCCCCTTATAAAAATTCGTCCCCGAATTTAAAATTTTACCAAGCATACCTTCAAAGAGAAGAGTACAAAACTCCCAAATCTCACTCGCAGCTTCCCAAGTGATCCCCTCACTATACAGCTACGTCCAGGAAAACTCTTCACAGATGGCAAGACCCTTGACCGAAGTTTCTTCACCTGCCAAACCATTACACACATGGCTGTCGGTGAACGAAAAGATCGCGTCCACACTAATGGTCTGTGCTGAATCATGTGAAAAAGTCATGAAGGTATTTGCCAAATTCAACACCATGAAAACGGGGTGAATAATCTATAATCTGGGCGGAAGTGCCAAATTAAAGCAACAAAACTAACTCACATAAAGGATCTCAAAAGACCAACTTGAACATCTCCGAAGTCTCTAGACAAGCTGAGGTCCAAAATTCCTACTACGCTGAGTCAGAAAAACAGACTGGTGATCGACACTACCTGACTAAACCTAAAGGTTGCCAATTGAAATGTCTCCTGATAACAGCTATCCAGAAGTATCCTAACAATGGCGAGTGACGATCCCAACTGCCGCAAACAACAACCGAACAAACACCTTGAGACGAAACCTGAAATTTCTCTTCACATTCCTGTCCACCTGTAACTATCTCACAAGTCACGTCAAAGCTGGTGGAACCTGAATGAACATAGAGAGTTGACTGATGTGCTTACTCTAGGATTTCATGTCTCTACCCGATAATCATTAGGTACATCAACGCATCCCTAACTTAGCACAACCTTGTCACAAATCAAGGTCTTCGAATCAAAAGCAAGAACTGATGCAATTGCCAGCCGAATCTCCAACTGCTGAGAACTCTGCACACATGCCTCAGTTCAAGAAAAGAACTCTCCTTTCTAGGTCTTTACAGTCAACGGTGCAACAATACTCTAGTAATCCTGCACGAAACGGCGGTAAAAACCTGCTAAACTCAACATTAAAGGACCTCTGTCCGTACACAAGTCTGGGTCTAAGCTGTACGGTCACGATCTCCCTCGAAACCATACAAAACCGTTTCCCGTAACTACAAGACCTAGGAGTCAACACAAATAAGCCTGAAGGAACACTCCGAGAATCTAGCAACAACTGGGCTCTACCAATGTCTGCAAAACAACTTCTCAAAAGCTGCTCCTGTTCCTCAAGACACAAAGAATTGACCAGAATGTCGTCAAAACACAATAGCAACTGGTCGAGGAACGGCCTGAAGAAAACTGGTACATCATATCCCACAAATGCTGCTAGGGCATTGGCAAGTCCAACGACACTACCAAAACACAACTGCCCGTAGCACGCACAAAAGCAAAATTCGGAATGCCATCACTCCGAACCCGCAACAATGATGACCGGATCCCAAACAAACTTAGAAAAAGTCTCGCACTCTGGAGCTGATCGAAGAAATCGTCAAAACGAGGTAAGTAATACCTAACCGCACCACAAGCCGGTTCAATTGACGATCCATCAATCCACAACCACAAACTGTCGTCATCCTCCAAAACGAACAGAATTAAGGCTCCCAACAGCGAAACATTCAGACACACAAACCTCCCAACAAACAACTCTGCAGCAGATCTTTAAGCTCCCTGAATTTCGCTAGCTCTCCTGGAATATCGTCGGAAAACTCTTGCACGATAACTACCCGGCCCAACAGTCCCAATGTGGCTCCGGTATCTCGAATAAACGCCAAGAATCCACGACATCTCCTCCAAAGCTGACTAGCGGAAAAGGCTGAATTCAAGCTGTGAAAGGCGGTACGACTATCCACCTGCACAACAAGAACTGACTCGCCGGGAAAACAAATCCTGACTGTTTCCACACGGTAGTCCACAGACGCCTAACACGTAACTAACCAATCCATGCCCAGGAGAACGTCAAATCCAACATCTCTAGAAGGATCCAATGACGGCAAAATCTCCTTACCGACTGGCATACGACTGATATACGTGTCGCGCAACAAAAGAATCGCTGACAGAAGTTAACACAACAAAACGGCTGATCTATCTAACACGATCCTCGTCCCAACCACGGCACAAAGTGCGAAAAACCAACAAGTACAACAACGAATCAGAACAAGGATACCTGACAAATCTGCACTGGACGTCCGGGCGTCCGGTTGAGTAGAAACAAACCCTCGTGTCTGCCTCCTACCCACAACAGGCTGAAATCCTCCACTCTGCGGTATAGCTGTCTCGCGACTGCGTGGCTCAGTACACACTCGCACCCGATGATCCAAACTCCCGCACCGATAACATCCGGAAGAAAACTGCTGACCATCCTGGGGATAAGAGCTAGACGACTGTCCTCGTCTCATGCCTCTTGTACTCACATGCCGTGCACGAAACCTGTCACGACGACTGAACCTCTGTCCCTGGACTGGCACACCTACACGGGTCCTCCACTGTCCTGGAACTCGCAAAGTCTCTGGAATACGTGTCTCGTCGACTGGAGCTACATCCACTGGTGCTACGTAAGTAACAGACTGCTGCACGCTGATCCCAAGGAACAACTGTCCAACTGGGGTGACAACCTCCTGTCGCTGCGCTCGAATGGCATCAACCAATGATCTCATCGTCTGGCGCAAATCCTGCATCTCTGTCACAAGTCTAACTATCTGATCAGTCGAAGGCTGATCCATCTGCAACTGTGCAACACGAGTGCCCTCCTGGTCAGTGCTCGTCTCACCCGAGCTAACCCTGACCTCGGCTCTCGCTGCAACACTCTGAGTCCCCGTAGTCATCAATGGCAAGACTATAAATAAAGATAGGATTCGATAAGAACAAGGAAATCGAATCTCAAGGATATGAATCATCAAGGAAGGAAACTCAAGAAATTGTACTTAGGCACTTTAGGCGAAATACTGCATCGTAAGTATGCTGCAGACATACCCACAGTACGTTACTCCGCTTAGGTTACCTACTCCATCATACCAGGTCATCCTACACTCCGAAAGGTAAAACCACGCTCTGATACCAACTTTGTCACGACCCAAAAAGGTACGTGATGGCCCTAATACTACGCAACGCCTCCAGACGTAACGCAGTAAAAGAAAGCCAAAACCCAGAAATCTAAACCATAAAAATACGGAAAAGATAATATAAAGTTTTGTAAACATTTGAAATCACAACCCAAATTCTTTAAAATAGTCCACATTTTCTGTAAAATTTTGGCAGCACCTCCTTTATAAAACAAGTCCCTAAAAAGGGTACAACATGAATATAAAGTAAAGCATCCCAAACGGGAGCAAAATCCACGCCCAACGGCGGAAAACAACACCACAACAGATATATTACGCCGTAGCGAAGAAATCAGAGACAAAGGAAAAGGAACTGTATAAAATCCACAAATCCACAATATATACAAAACCGTCCTCACCAAGTCTCTAAGTCACAACATACTGGTAATAGATGGAGAGTACAATATACAACGAATATACAATACAATCTCTCAGATAACCACAAAAACCCACCTGGCAAAACTGCACTCTAACAGGCGAAGTGGTATCCGCAACCCAAAAGATGATAGATGAGTGTGTAGCTGAAAAGCTGGATAGCTTGCCTTGACTACTTTGGGGAAACTCCAGCAAAACCTGTGGCACAACGGGGGTGAGTTGCCAACTCGTGAATAGTAAATAACATATGCAGGTAATCGCGAGAATGAACGTACAGCATGAATCTATTATATATGACATTTCAAATAATAATATGTCATGAGTACGTAATAATGGAAAGTACACTCACAAGTACCACCAATATATCCTGCAATAATAATGTGACAACAGTATGCAATAATCATGCTCTGGGGATATGAGAAAGTAAATGTGCAACTCTCATGGAGGTACTCTCACAGGTACTCCTAATACATGAAATAGTGCACAAATATATAAAGATGAGGTATGGAGTGAAATATGTCAATTCCACGGCATCCTGACATCGTGGTAGGATCATAATCCAGCAATGACAAATCAATATCCCAATCCTCAATCAATCACCAAATCCGCTCTCATATCGTCTAAGTGTCACATCTCCTCAAACTACACAATATCAAATGTATCTCACATAAGTGTCGAATGTACAAGTCAAATAGATCTCACATCTCTAGTATGTACAATAACAGTATATCTCCCATATATCAAATGTACAACACAAGTGAATCTCACATCTCTCGTATGTACAATATCTGGTATATCTCACATATATCTCATGTACAACAGCTAGTGGATCCCACATATCTCGTCTGTACAATATCAGGTATCTCTCACCTATATCACATGTACAACAGCTAGTGGATCCCACATGTCTCGTCTGTACAATCTCAGTATATCTCACAATATATCATATGTACCACACTAAGTGGATCTCACGTCTCTAGTGTGTACGATATCATCATCCAATCCCAATGAATCTCATGAATCCCAAGTCCAATCTCCAGCACAGTTCTAACATCCTAAATATAAAGACATATATAAATATGATGAGGGCAGTACACATATATTAGCGTCCCATTCCACTAATATTGGTGTAAAGGCATATATAACAGCGGCTCAATCCCCTGTTATATATACAAGAGTATTTAGGAATATCATAAAAACCAATGTGTCAAGCATCGACACAGAAAACTGATAAGTACGTATCATACGCTATCACGAGAGCTCGAGTGCCTCTGTCTGCCCCTCGCCTCTCGACGTATCGATACGCACATGACTCCCAACGGTATCCCCCTGATATCCGCCGAGTCTCTGGTAATGTCACCGGAAAGTATGGCTCCCCTAGGCCTCATCGCCTCAGTGCGACGTCGGCTCACTCCGACAACATTCTAGCTTCGGGGTACCTCCGGGCCCCACCATGTATCCTCATGCGGCTCTCGACGCCTCCTCGCATAGGATATATATATCCGCACCGATAAATCTCATGGTGGATGCTATAATATCATCTCAAGGAAAACCGGGTGTTCAATGTATGCATAATTTCATGAACCACCACGGTTCCCAAATCCAGAAAACATCATGAAAAATCCATATAACAATGCGATAATCCATGAATAAATATACGCAATATGAAACTGTAATGAAAGCGTATAAATGAATAGCATAGCATTCACCAGATAATAAATGAATACATGAATCGTAAAGCAGAAATATAGGTATCTACCTATGTGGCGATGTGATATACCTTATCAGGTATAAGTAAAGTATGAAAGTATGAAAGTATCAGATATACCTATCAGGTATAGGTATGAAATACAAGTACACCTGGATCTCTGTGATGATGTAGTATACCTATCAGGTATAGGTATGCAATACATGTAAACCTGCCTGTATGCTGATGTGATATACCTATTAGGTATAAATATGTATGGAAATATCAATGTCATGATGTAATATACCTATCAAGTATAGGTAAAGTATAGAATGTAAGTACACCTGTATCCATGTCCCTAGGTGTATATGTATCTAGCCCTACTGATACAACATCCTATAGGTAAACAGGAACTAGCATGTCAAGTCTAAGTATAACAATAAGAAATATGTATCAAAAGTCCCAATGTTCCTAACCATACAATAGCATTTCTAAAATATGGTCGTGAATGACATGGCAATTATTGACGGTGTGTGTGGCATCCAATCAGTGCTCTCGCAATCTGAGCCGTCAATAATAGTGCAGTGTCCTAAGGATACTAATCCAATCACAATCTATCACTAAGCAGTCAGGTACATGCGCAATTCTAAACATGATATAGAATATGCGACAAAGGTAAAGGTTTCTAGCCCAGACGCATAACGCCATGCGGGCGATTCCCCTGTAGATGTTAAATCTACTCACCCACACTCCAAGCTAGAAGAAGTCTACCACCTGAATCCCCCTGTGGCAGTGTCCGTAGTCCTCGTCTGCGAACCTGAAACATATAAACAACAACAATATACAAATATCAATAATAGCTACGAAATACGAACTAGCTACATCTAACCGACACAACAACACACAAACACCTCTTAAGGGTTCGTATCGTGGCTAACTAGAGTAGCGACACGACGAAAACGACTTAAGAGCGAAACCACGAAAACTGCACGACGCGTGTCGTAACACGTATCGCACGAACACGACACACTAGAAACTGCACAAATGATCCCAGATTTTCCTACTGTGAAGACTAAACAATTTCAACAAGACCAGAGGAACCCTAACCCTAGCAGACACCTACAGTCAAAACCCCACACCCAAACTCAACCCTCTGGCCGGCGTCGCCGGCCCCTACTTAAGCCCTCGCCGGCCCTGGCCGGTGGCATGGGTCTCGTGCTTCAGGTGGTGCTCCAGGTCCCCTAGTACATCACACTCACTATGTTTAATTTCCCAGTAAATAACCCAGATCACAGCAGGTTCTAGAAACCACAAACCGACATCAAAATACGATATTACACATCAAACCCTAATTTAACATTCTAAACAGAATTATCTAGCTAAACTACACTAAAAACACTTAAAATAGCAATAAGAGAATTTTACCTAACCAAAAGAACAGCAAGAACCAAGCTCAAGAACACTCCAAGGCATCCAAGTGAGAAAACATGCACAAAGATGTAATTTTTGTGAACTTTGATGAAGACTTGAGGATATATGATGGATTTTATGAAAGAAATGAGTTGAGGAATTGCACAAGTGCAGGAGAGGGATGAGAGAGCTCGGCCATGTGGAGGGAGGAGAGAGAGAAAGGGAATTTCCTAGCAATTCCTTGCATTTAATGCAAAGTCAACCCTAATCCATTCATGCACCTTCTTCTTCTCTTCTTATCTATTCTTTTCTTTTCTATTTCCTTTTTAATCCTTGTCCACTCATTTAAAAGTGATGAGGGTTTAGATTTACTTAAGAAGAATTTAAGAAAAAGAAGCAAAGAGAAGATTCCCAGAAAAGTGCAAACCGGATTAAAATAACATTAAAAATGGGAAAAATTCAAATTGCACCAAAACGTCCCATATACTCTCAAAGTTTGCGCACAAGCTTTATTTTCTCAAAACTAGGTGCTGGTAATACGATATGGCCGTTTGATCGCAATCGGTATAAAACTGAAAATACCGATGAATTTCACCCAAAAACAGAAACAAACACAAAACGATTTCTAGATCGTTACACGAGAACACCTCGATTCACGTTGACCCGCAGAGAAACTAGCGTCTTTGCAGGAACAACTCGACTCGTTTCAACCCCAGGGAAACCAGTGTCCTTGGCAAACTCCTCAACTCAGGGAAACTAGCGTCCTTGATGAGAGCCTCCTGATTCGCGTCGGCCCGCAGAGAAACCAGTGTCTCCGCGAGAACTTCTCGATTCGTCTCAACTTGCAAGATAAAGCCTTAGGCAGCAGGGATTAAAAAACTTGTTTCCTGAGCACTGGGACCCTGCAAGTCGGTCTAAAACGGTCTCTTGCATACTATTCATGGGTCTCACTCTCCAAAGTCGAATCTCGACAAGAAGGGAAACAACCGCTTACGGGTCCTCTCGACTCGTAAGAGGGAAAATTGTCTTATAGGATCCTTACGACTTATAAGAGAAAACGCACTTAGGAATCTTCACGATTCCTAAGGAGAAAATCCACCTACGAGATCCTCTCGATCCGTAGGGAGAAAAATCTCTATAAGACTCTCACGGCTCATAGAGTTGAAAAGTCTTAGGCAGCAGATCTGAACCTACGGCCTAAGCCATCACTACCTCTGGAAGAAACCAAGACAGGATGCTCGTTCTACTATCTGTTGACCATGTTTACTAAGGCAGCATACTGATAATAAAAGAAAGAAGAAAGCGACAGAAAGAACATCCGATTTGCATTTGATCAAGCATTCGAGACACACTCATTCATGCATGGGCAAGAGACTCAGAACGAGAAATAAGACAAGATGGAATAAAATTTTTCCATTCATATTGCCAAAAATTCTTACAATCATGAAAGCAATAAATAAAAAACATTATTCAAATTATTACAATGGTATAACCTCAGATCCAGGGCATGGATTAAGGAAATCAAAGTAAGGCCATCTAGAGTTCTTCTGGCCTTTCTGATTATTCTCGTGCGCAGCCTCTCGCGCTCCTGTGTGTCAAGATCTTCGGCGATGCCCCCAGCCTTCGATAAGCAGCGATTATCGTCGTCTGCTGGAAAATTTGATGCAGGATGTCGATGAGGCCATCCCGCTATTTCTTCGAGATCAGCCCCGACAGGTACACTGAATGCACCTTGTCTTCGGCATCATCCAGCACATTGAGCGGTAGGGCCTCGTGAAACCTCGGAAGTGCTCTCCATATTGCTCCCAGCACGAATTTCAAGAGAGCTGAACGACGAGGAAGCAGCCAACCAACGCTTGCATTAAGGCGACCCATGACCTCCGCACACTGGGCATCTGTAAACTCCTGGTTTTGATGACGGCCCTGTACGCGGATATCCTCGTAGGTGATGAATTCGTGCAGACTATATAGATGAACAACCATAATGCCTGAAGGAAACATCAATGGAAGATTAGCGATAAAAAAAGAGGGACACATGGAGTTAAAACTCCTCGAGAGCAATGCTCTGCAGACAGGAGTGACACCTTTCAAAATCAGTTATGAGGAGAATTTGAGGAAAATACCCTAAGAACATTGAGAGCTTTGCTCTGAAAAGATGATATAATAATAATAATAATACAAAATGCCATCTTTAACTTCCAAAATCCATGAAGAATTCTTAAGAGTTCTTCTCTATGATTTGGAATGAGCAAAGCTCCATTAATGAATTAAGAAAATCCAAGAAAAATCTTTTAGAGAGCAGAGCTCTATTAATAGAACCCTAATAGGGTTCTCCTTAGTCCTCTTTAGAACCCTTTAGAGCAAAGCTCTGCTAAGTGAAACCCTAAATGGGTTTTCTTTAGATCAGGGATCTATTGAGAGCAAGGCTCTGTCAATGAAAATTAATTTAAATTAAAGTTTTTACCTAAAAAGTTTAAAAGTTTAACTCTTGGAGTTCTTAAAAGTAAAGAGCAGGGCTTTGAGATTCTGAAAGTAAAAAATGTTGAAGATGATAATCATCTGTTGAGGACCAGAGATCCTATTTATAGGCATCAAATGCCCTTTCAACTTCCAAAAGTTGCCGCAACGGTTGGAATTCTGCCACTGTTGTGCTCGCGTTTGGAGCCACGTAAGCGCAACGGTGGGGGGCATTGTTTACCCCAATCAGAGCAAAGCTCTGTTCAAATTCCAAGGCGGGAGATGAAGCAATGCTTCCGATTCCCCCCAATCAGAGCAAAGCTCTACTTTGAAAATTTAAACTTTCATAAATGAAGCCACGCTTCAGATCCTCTGCGCTGCGAGCAGGGCGCCACGTGTCAAAATCAGGCACGCCAGCGCAGGGAGCGCAGCGCCTAAGGCAGCGCGCCCAATCAGAGCAAGGCTCTATTTAAAACAAAATTAAAGGAAGCAACGCTTCAGTTGTGCAAGCAATGCGCTGCGCGACACGTGTCAGCGCAGTGGCGCAAGCGTAGTTGTGTTGCGCTGTGCGACACGTGTCAGCGCAGTTGCGCAAACGCAGTTGCGCTGCGCTAAGTTGCGCAAACGCAGTTGCGCTGCGTAACACGTGTCAAGCGCTGGGGTGTTTGCACCAAACAGAATTAAAATTTTAGTAAGATCCTTCTGTTCTTGTTAAAACAAGAAGATTGTCTTCTGTAAAAAAGAAGCCCTTGAATCAAAGATCCAACGGTGGGGAAAATTCCCCAAATCACTCAGAGAATGATCTCTTTAACAAACTTAACAAATTTATGGGCACTATATAAAGACCCCTAGACCCCAATTCAAAGATCATCAACATTGAGAACATCAAGAACTTCAAAAACAAAACAGAGTGAACCTTGAAGGATTGTGAGAAGAACTCAAGAACAAAAAAGGTAAAATCCTTTATTCAAGAAGAACTTCTTCTGAATAGATCATTGATCTAAGAACAAGATCAATGATCTTCAATAAAAACTAAATAATAATAGTGCCTTGCACTTTTTTATGAACCATTGGTTCTGGAATCTTAAAGATTCTTTTCTTGAATCCAAAATTGGATCAAGTTATTGAAACAGTGCCTTGCACTTGAAAATCTGCACTGTTGCGCTCTTGGGTTGGCTCAAGCCACCAGAAAGCGCCACGTGTCAGCTCCAGGACAACTTGTGCTATGCGCTTTTAAAATAGAGCATTGCTTTCTGAAATTGGTGCAACTCACCAGAGCGCGCCACGTGTCAGCAGCGCAGCAGCGCTGCGCACTGCGCTTGCGCTCACCAGAGCGTGACACGTGTCACCACCACAAGCGCTTGCGCTCATTAATTGGCGCAAAGCGCCTGACAAGCCACTGTCAAATAATTAATGCACTGCATTATTTACAGAAGGGCCAAGCCCAATTAAAAAAAAGGGCCTAACAGGACAAATTAAATGCAGTGCATTATTTTAAAGAAGGGCAGAGCCCAAACAGATGCTCTGCATCATTTATAAAGGGACAGAGCCCAAATCAGAAAGGCCTAGCAGGCCAAAATAAAATGCAGTGCATTATTAAACAGGGGAAAAGCTCTAGCACAGGCCTAATAGGCCAAAGATAAATAAAAACGTTGAACATATTCTCAACTGGACTTAGCCCAATCATGGCCGTAAGTCCTCAAATTAAATTGACTGAGCACAGCTGCTCTCTTAAATCAATTTACATCCGGTTCAAGGGTACATCTCTGAACTCCTTTGACTCCTATCATTGTAATCCTTCAACGATGTCAGAGAGGTGACGGGTCCCAATAACCACAACATATTCTCAACCGGACTTAGCCCAATCATGGCCGTAAGTCCTCAAATTAAATTGACTGAGCAAGACTACTCTCCTAAATCAATTTACATCCGGTTCAAGGGTACATCTCCGAACTCCTCTGACACCTATCGTTGTAATCCTTCAATGACGTCAGAAAGGTGACGGGCCCCGACAACCACACATCGATACAGACTGCGGGGTCCTTAAACTCATGGACCGAAATGTCCCTAAACTAATATTCGTCCCAAAATGGGAGCGTTGGACCGAAATGTCCTTAAACTAATGCTCGTCCCCAAATAGGAACATGGACCCCTACGTCCCTAAACTGGAACATGGACCTCTATGTCCCTAAATTGGAACATGGACCCCTATGTCCCTAAACTAGCAACGGACCGCAATATCCTTAAACTGGCAACAGACCGCAATGTCCTTAAACTACCTATGGACCACTATGTCTCTAAACTGGAACAATAGAGCCCCCAAATGCTCTTTTGTCGGATCTAAACGATCCTGTTTACGTTGATCTTAGCCTCAAATATGGCTAACGTATCCTTAAACCTTCAAACAAACTTCAGCCCCAAATTGGACTATAGATCCTCCAATCAACTCTGGTCCAAAGGTACATCTCCGAACTCCTCTGACACCTATCGTTGTAATCCTTCAACGATGTCAGAGAGGCGACGGGTCCCGATGGCCATGCATACTATGGACCACTACGTCCCTAAACTGGAACAATAGAGCCCCTAAATGCTCTTTCCGTTAAGTTGATCTTAGTCTCAAATCAGACTAACGTATCCTTAACGAACGTTTAAGTTGATCTTAGCCTCAATATGGCTAACGTATCCTTAAACCAAAACACCAAACCCAAATCTAAGAAAATACGGATTTGGACTAATCCACGTCCTATGGGCGGCGACATAAATTAGTCTCCGTATACAATCCACGGGCAACCACAAACAAAACAAACACCCATGACACGAAGTGACCATCTGGAGAAGGAGAAAGTGGTTACCGCGATGCGGTAGCGTAATTAACTGCAGGGGCTTGTGCCTGCAGGGAAGAGCATCCCCATAATCAAAAACCCCTTACCCTGAGGGGGAATCTGATGAAGTCTGCTACATCGGCTGCATCCGTCTAAACCTCCGATACACGGTGTCATAAATCAACTTGGCATCTTCGGAGAGGTGGACGGATAAAACCAAATTGTATCTGCCCCGAATTTCAGGCAAGACGTTTACCGCGTCTCCGCCGCGTCATTCGGAGGGGAACACTCACCTCTTTACCTTAATCACCTAAATCGAGTTTGCAAAATTATGTAATTAAGAAAATTTAAAAAATAACAATTGCAAATTAGCGACTAGGTTAAATTCTAGCATGCTTAAGATGTGAAACTATCCATCACAACCAACATCAAGTGATCAAACCCTAGCTTCAATTCCAAACCCCCACTTGAATTTCCAAACATTCAATTAAACCCACAATTTAACACCTAATTAGACTAGATTGAAGTAATTAATCGAAAATTATACAACGATTTAGGATTTATACCTCAACATGTTTGAGATCTAGCATGCTAACATAGCCTCCAAATTGGTTCACTAGCTCCAAGATCCATGCTTTAATGACAAAGGAATAATGGGTAAAGATTTAGCTTTGAATTTGTGAGGTTAATTGTGGATTTTTTGATGGATTTTGGGGATTTTTGAGATGGAATTGAGAGAGGAAATTGGGGCTGCTGCAGCAGCAGGAAATGGGGAGGGCTCGGCCACTTTTGGTGAGGGGGAGAGAGAGAGGTGAGGTGTTGAAGTGTGTGGATGTTTGAAGTCAACAATTACCCCATACCTTATTGTTTATTCATTGCTTTCTTTTCCTTTTTCATTTCTTTTGTTTTCTTCTCTTAATTTGGAGGGGAGAATGGGGAGGGCTGCTGATTTGGTCACCCAAGGAGGGGAAATGGGGGGTGTATGGGTTTGGGTAAGAGTTTCCAAGTCAAGAAAAACCTCACATAGCTCAATAATGCAACATACAAGCTAATTCTATTTTTGTTTTATTTTATTTATTTGTTCTATGACCTTAGAACTAACTAGAACTTGGAACTATCTTGGAACAAAAACATCATGTTACAAACTAGGTTTTAGTTGTCATGGTTCATTAAACTTGTATTAACCCATTCCAATTTATAATTACCACTAATTAAATGTATTAGTGAAGTCTTAAAATAATATTTAAAATAATTAATTTCGGAAAATATTTCAGTAAACTAGAAATTTACAAGTGGCTAATTAAAAATCAAATACTAGCAATTTCATAGCTAGAATAGGTATATTTAAGTTTATGTGGAAAAAAAATTATATCTGGGTTTTTACGGAAAACACCATTTATTTTACCGATTATCCGAAATTTCACCTAAACGATTTTCAAAACGTTACAATCTCCCCCCTTAAAGAAATTCGGTCCCCAAATTTAAATTAAAACCCCCCCAAATACTAAAACATTTCAGTAAAATGATCAAGTCGTCGGGGCTCCGAAATCATAAATACATAGAACACATCATAACGCAATGCATGCACATGAAAAACGAGTATATATCTCAAAATCAACGGAGTTATGGTAAAGACACCAATGTCAAAGTCCAATACAAAAACCAACATGATATACATCAAAACTATAACATATACATAGTACGCATCATTGTAAACTCGTTAAAACATCTGAAAAAGAAATGGAAAATGCACGCCAACCCTTTTCAAGTCGCTGTGTGATGCGCATATCACAGCACAAGTAGCGGTCGTTTATTGTAAGAAAATAACTATATATATATACCCTTTGTTTAACATACACGTCCTGCCGTTTTGAAAAATAATTTAGAAGGGTTTCCTTTATAAAATGTTTCGTGTTATCTCGGACACGTAGGTAATACTGAGACTATAGCTCCTTTTTAGGAATCCCTTCGATAACTATCAATGCATGCAAAACATGTTCAGGTACTGTCCTCTGACTAGTCCTGCTCAGTACTAAAATAAATAGTAAATATCATAAAAACGTACTGCTCGACAAGAATCAATCCCAAAATGTGCATAAGAATAACACGTGCGTCTGGTGCACATGGAAATCGAAATCAATAAATGTGCCATACATGTGCACAGAAACAAAATCTAAGTGTAACGGGTGTGCACGAAAACACCTGTCAAGGGAAACGGTGTGTGCCTCCGGTGCATCTGATATGCACGAAAAATCCGGATTTAGTGCATCTGGTGTGCACCAAAATCGCATCAAGCGCGCCAAGTATGCGCAAGAATCCAAATCAAGTGCACAAGGTGCACGAAAACAAATATCGAATATCACAATCGAAATCGACGGTATACAACAACCCTCAATCCAAATCAGGTATACCGTGATATATAATCTCACAACTACGTGCATCAGCGTGCACAAAATCGAATCCAAATACTGGAAGTGCATGAAAACTATACCGAAAGCACAAGTCAAATCACGTGCATACCATAGGTATAAAATCAAAATCAACATCTCGAATGTTATCAAATCGAAGTCAAGTGCAACTGTGGTGCACAAAATCTCAATCATGCAAATAAATCGCCCAAATACTGAAATCAAAGATGGCGGAAACAGTCCCGCTCTGGCACATCCTCTAAAGATTTCTGGCCAACTATCTTGGTCACTCATAACATGTCTCGTCGACGATGCCGAACTCTGGCCTGCTGGGTGTGCACAATATGACCGCTTCTGGGTCCAAGTCTCCTCGTATATTATTCCAGAAAGGTTCTGTCGAGTCTCTCCCAACTCTCATTTCTGTTGAACTGCCCGGAAGTTATCATCCTTTACTAAATCTATTTATTGTTCCAGAATGGCTGCATACTCATTACGACTCCTTCAGAAAGATATATCTATATCACATCTCTGATGTCAGCGGAGTGGAACGCCATCTCATCAAGATCTCGTACGAACCTCTTACTCCACTTTCTCTAATGTCGACTGATTCGGACTCGTCTCTTCGTGGCTGCATGGACTGTGCTCCAACGGCTATACTCGTATCTGGAGTCTCTATGTAAGTCTACGGTAGCGCCGCGGCCGTCATTCTGACGCCAAATGCGGAACAAAAACTTTTATAACCGGTGCTATCGCAGACTATAACCCGGATCTTTCCATTAACGCTAAACTAACAAACTGTAAAGAGTTAGAAAGGCTATACCGATCGATCCAAGTCCTTCGGTCTTTAGCCATCATCCCACGCTCCTCGCGGCAACTCCAATCTCTCGTCTCCTCATCGAGGTGGCACCACGTCAACGGATCTTTAAACGGTCTCCCACCTCTATACCGAGGCAACTCGGTCATCAAGTTTGCTAAAAGAGATGACCAAGATGAAGTAGAGAATGAGTAGAATACTTTGTCTCGAACACCCTAAGGTTCTCATCGCATGAGAGGGATAGGGTGGAGGTAGAAGAAGATGCAAAGAGTTGGAAATGGTGAGCTCAAGAAAACTCAAGAGAGCAAGAACTTAAGCATAATAACTTGTTGTGTTTATTTCTTTTGTGAGTAGATATATATAAGGTTGTGTAAAGAAAATATCTCATGAAAAAATATCTCACAAAAAATATCTCCACAAACCCTAAATATCTATACACAAAACAAACCATCATTAATTCTATCATGACTCACTTAGTGACTCATTAGCATGAGTCACTAAGGAACATGGTAGAAGAAATGAGTCACCAATATGAGTCACCCTTTACAAAACTTAATAATCATTTAAACCAAAATGATTAATCTAAAAAGAAATGCATCTTCTAAAATATTCTCGTAACGGATTACGAGAATACCCATCACCTGTATATACATACATGTATCCGTATTCCGACCAAATACGAATACGAGAGACTAAAATATTCCGCCTCAATATAATACATGGATCCGACTTAAACCAAAGCCATCAGTATTATCTGTCCGAAATATGACACGTCCACAAGTGCGCGTGCAATTTCGAACCCTGCCATAAAATCATACGGCCTTTACAACGTTTCACCCGAACTTGGGGAACTATCTATGGGGGACTCTAAAGACTCGTCAGTACCCTGGCAGTGGGTTTAACCACAAGCACATCAACGGCACTAGCAGTGCGTAACGGCTGCCAATGTACTGACCGAAAGGGAAGCTGATGAGCGAACTCATCCTGGAACCCTACTGAGCCTATCGGTGACAATACGTACAGTCCGGTCCGTTCGTCTATGAGTATCGCATATCGGGCCTAGGGGGCTGGTAACGTCAGACCCCCAATAGCGGTATATGTCGTGTCGGAGAGTAGCCCTGAACACCCTGAGAAACTAATAGAATACTTACCAGTAATTCTCACCTGCCTTGGCCAAGGACTTGGTGTAATGGCTCTCCTAGACATAGCACGATCTCACCCCCAATACCGGGAGAGACGAATCCCCTGCCGATCCGCTCACTTGCCTCCATGTGGCTCGGGACTGTACCAAAAAAAAACCTGTTTGCACGACTCCTTTGAGTCGTGGTAGGGTAGGAATCAAAGCACAGTGGGAACTCACACGAGACAAATGACGACCTCAGGTCGATGAACTAATCTGTACACATGTCACCAGGGAACTGCTATCTGACGCTAGGTATAATACCAACTAGAAGGTTCTCGGCAGTTCTGTCCGGTATACTCATAACCCAATGAGCACCTGTATACATCTTAACTGATCCAACTGACACCAATGGCTTGTGAGACCGGCCACCGCCCCTCGTTGGGGTCTCGACTGTATACACTAGTCTACTCCGGAGTATCGATGCCCTGTCTTGAAACTCCCACGACTAGGGACCACTTTTAAGGATGTGCTTATGGACTACCCAACTCTCACGTATATGATCGCCATCATACTGTTGGTAGTCAAGAAGGATCCTAAGGGCTCTATCAACGTGTAATAGCGAACATGTCACCTAAAGCTGTACACGACTGATAAAGGCAAACCAGATAGCATACTATCATCTCGAGTAAGACTGTCCTACCGGTATAGGTCCTCCCTCAATCATTGCAATCACGTACCTGCGATCCAATAATTGACTTTGAGGGCACTATATCCAACAATCTCCCACTTGGACTTAAGGCTAATTATTGCGATGTCGCATACTCACAGCCCGTGTGATACCGAACACCCAACTCCTCTACTAAACAGTTTCACAAAGTCTGTTTGTAAAACTCTTGTGTTCGAGAAATAGCCTCAGTGAGTGGATCCGCCCTGATGTATCTTTCTATGTCTCTCTTAATCTCAAGTTCGCGGAGAAAGCCATCTCCCGAATTGAGCAATACCTGTCTTAGAATATGTCTGGATATCTGATGGGACCTAGTTCATAAATGAACTCCAAATCCAAACTTCTTAGACTGTATCTACAACTGAAACCAATCAGTATCCAGCACCATGACTCCCACAGTATCCTCTTGGACCATCTGTCCATAATACTGCCCCCTCCTGCAGAGGGAAAAACTATAACTCTGACAATCACTCTGTCATCCATGTCACCTTTGAAGCCTGGAATAATAACCGTCTCCCGAAAGAGGCTGCCGTTATCAAATCCTTAGAACATTCACTTATGTTCTAAAAACAGCTTCCTTATGTTTCTCCAGGATGGGATTAATATAAACTTATTACATCTAGTGCAAAAACAACATCTGGTGTGGTACTTGACATCTCATGATCGACTCAATTGCCTAAGCAAGTGATCTGCCAATCATGCACATCCCTCTCCCCTTTAGTCCGTAAGACACCTTTAGAGAGGGTGGCTCCATCACCTGCAGGTACACCACCATGTCAGGAGTCAACTATTCTAAATACCTTTAGAATACTGTCAAAATACCCAGATTGGGAAACTACCCAAATCTAGATCTAAAACCATAGATCTAGTAACCAGAATGTCTGATATTATATCCATATCCTATGTGGAGAAACAACTATGACAACCAAAATATAACCGATCGTAGTATAGGAATTTTACTTCCTACTCTGTGTATGTCATCCAAATACCAGGACATCACACCCTACTACCTTCTCAACGATCCATCCTCTATTCTGATGAAGTCAAACCCATGACTGTCACATCAAAATTAGATGATCTATCTCCGCTATATTTGCTCTAGTCTATAAATAGACATAAGCTACTTGCCCACTATGCTTCCGTTGCTCCCACTGACCACAACAACCCTCTGGCAGAATAATATATATACGTGCACTTCTAAAGCTAGTTTTGTAACACTTCGAAATTTCGTTAGAATATTTTTCGTGTTAATTAGCAATTGTGCGTGTTATTATATATGTGTATATAGGATTATTAGTCATATTTAGTCGTGTTACCCTAATTGGGAAATTTCCATTATGTAGTCTACACTTGCACACTTAACCATTTTGTGACTTAGGTTTTAAGTGTAGCAAGTAACCCTTTTCTTCTTGCATGGTTCTTTATTCCCACCATTCAATCAAGCCAAAAAAAAACCCTTTTTATTTTTCAAAATTCAAATAGAAAATGAAGCATGGTGGTTAGGTAAGAAATTGACTTTTGTGACCATTTTTCTCTCTTTTTTCTCTTCCTCTCTTCTGAGCTCCAGCAGAATTTCCAGCAGCAACAACACCATCTTTTTTTCTCCTTTTCACTTCCCTTTGATATCTATTCAAAACACTACACAAAACAACACATTTCCTTCACAAAACCTTGGGAAAAATGAGCTTTTTGAGGTGTTTGGAGGCAAATCTGTTAGTGTTTATGCCCTAGAAGGCCATTACTGTATCATACTAGTTTGTATATTACTTAATGGAAGATTGGGATATTCACATGTATATAACAGTCTTGCTAAACATGGTAGTATGCTACTTGGTTTTTCTATCTTAATATGTGAGCATACGTATTGATAGAGCTCTTAGGATCCTGCTTGACTACCAGCGTTGTGATGGCAGTCACACTAGTGGGGGCTGGGTAGTCTACAAGCACATCCTTATTCAGGTCCCTAGTCGTTGGATTATCGAGATAGAGCATCGATACTCCGGAGTAGACTAGTGTGTACGCTTCTCATCCCAGTTGGGGAGATGGTCTGTCCCACAGCCGTCAGTACGTCGTACTGGAGATAGTATACAGGTGCTCGTTAGGTTACGGGTACACCGGACAGGACTCACAGGGAACTGTTGGTTGGTTTTATACCAGTCGTCAGTGAACAGTTCCCAGGTGACATGAGTGCAGCATAGTCCGCAGACTTGACACTGCTACTTCGCCTCGAGTGTGTCCCACTGTTCTTAGATTGCTACCCTACCACGGCTCAGAGGAGTCATGCAAACAGGTAGCAGTTGGGTGCAGTCCCGAGCACTTGGAGGCAGTGGCGGTTAGACAGGATTCGTCCCTCCCGGTATTGGGAGTAGATATCGCGCTGTGTCAGAGAGCCATTACGCAAAGTCCCTGGCCAGGGCAAGCGAGATTTGCTGGTAGGTTCCAGTAGTTTCTCAGGGTGTAATGGGCTTCCCTCCGACACGACTTATACAGCTATTAGGGGACTGACGCTTGCCGCCCCCTAAGCCGGATATGCGATAGTCCTGGACGAACGGACCAGACTGTATGGAGATTGTCACATCAGACTCAGTAGGAGTTCGGATGGGTTTTCTCATCGGCCTTCTTATCGACAACTACCTGGGGACCGTTACGTACAGCTAGTGCCGCTTGCGGTCTGTGGCTAAACCCACTTCCAGCGTAGTAGTCGAGTCTCTAGAGTCCCACACAGAGAGTTTCCTATTCCAGGCGAAAGGATATAGAGGTCGTATGGTTTTACGACAAGGGTTCGGACGCATACGTGCGTTTACGCACGTACGACTTTCGGACAGTTTTTACCAGTCGGCTTTGGTTTAAGCCAGTTACTGATATCCGGTTATTGGATTTTTTCATTCTAAAGTTTTTCCGTATTTTTACGGATTGGAGGGGCGTTCTCGTAATTTTGCGGGAAGCTTCTTGAATGAGGTGACTAAGGAGGTTAAGGTGTAAAATGAAATGAGTGTAAAAATGAGTCACCTTGATGATTCATAGAAGTCTTTTGTCATTCTAATGAATCATCACAAGATATTATCTAGCATGGTTGCTAAATTCATTATTTATTATTTTCTAGTAAAAAGAAATGCTAGATATATATCTTCTTGACTTACTATTCTCACAAGGATGATCATTATCATTTTCACATTCTCTCTCCTCTAGCTCTCCCTCTTAAAAGACTAATCCTACCTTCTCATGAGTTGAGTACAAGGGTTAGTAAGACTTAACAATCGATAACCATCACTCTATATCGATCTATCTTCTTCGATTAGCAATCCAAGAAGGTTAGTTGCCTCAAGTTTAGAGGCGAAGCTTGGAGTTTTGCTCTCGGGTGGATCTTCTACTACTTCAAGAAGGCCGAGGAGAACAAGGAGTTCGTAAAGACGAAGGAGTTGATTCATTAGGTATAATCCCGAAACACCGTATTTTAGAAACACTTTGTGTTTGGTTATTTATAGTTTAGCTTCGATTCAAGCGGTTAGTCGATGTTTGTTCACTAAACAAGTTCGTTTTTGAAAATTCCGCCTCCCCACAAGTATTGGGGTGTTCTACATCGACTTACAGTGGTATCAGAGCCTCGCTAAACAATAAATAACTTTATTGCAAATTTGTACGAATTTCGAACGGAAAAACGAAGCCGGAAAATCCTAAAAAGCATCAGTTTCTGTCGAATTTTAAATGAAGTCCAAAATTGTTTCAGGGATGTTCAGAGAGCTAGAAAAGACCACAGAAGAACACCCAAGAAAAACAGTCACCTGATTCGTCTAAACCGCCGTGGAACCGCGGCCTCACCCTACTGAGCCGCCGCGGTTCCGCCGCCGAGTTGGCGAGTCAGGGGCCTATTTTTCTTCTATTGCTTCTGTGCAATATTTGGGATTTTCTGGAATATTTTAATTTTGCTCAGGTTTCAGTTTAACAGAGCAGTTTTTGGAGCAATATTAAATACGTTTAATCGATCGAAATTGTACAGTATTTGCATGTTGGATTATATCTGTGATTGATAAATGTGTTCGTAAACCTTCCCTAACTGCTAGTATGTCAGTTGGCAGGGGGTTGCACATTTCTGTAATGGTTTTATCTGTTTGTGCATATGAACTTTATTGGACTGTTGTGGTGTATAGCCTGGGTTATGCAATGGGTTATCTTTTAATTCATTTGTTGTAAATGTAATTTGTTGTAATATTATTTTGCGGGGCACATCCAGGTTGCGGTTGTAGCCACCGTTGTATTATTTCATTTTACTGTTTTTGCTCCTAGGACTGACCCAAGGTGGGGTACACAAACTGCCGGGTGGGTAGTTTGCCGTACCCGTAGGGGTCGAGGGTGGGGTAACGGCTATTCATCACAACTGTGTAATCTGTCTTTTCTTGCAGGCTCAAAAGAAATACAGATTGCTTGCAAATCCAATAAAGTTTATCTGTGTTCTGGAATGTATATCATTGCGTCAGACGAATGTAAAATATCTATATATATTGTAGCTATTTTTGACGTCACTTATGTTTTACACCCGCGCTAGCCCAGTCCCCGCTCTGTCGTTAGTTAAGTAACCTAACGGGTAATGACGGGACCCAGTGGCGAATGTGGATGGCATAAGAGGACGTCATATTTTCGTTGTTCTCTGCAATGATAGGTTAATGATGGGACGCATTATCTGTAATGCAAAGAAAATAAACCAAGTTTAAATCGTTGGAACAATTTAAAAAGAAACCAATCGGTTATTTTTAAAACAGATATTTTTAAATGCGGAGATTTAACCACTCCTTTTAAAAGCTATCAGGTTCCTTCGGTTATATCAAGTTCACTACGTTCACGGTTTCGCCAAAACCATTCGTAGCCCTCCGTCATTTCATTTGGGTATTCAGTAGTATTCAAGCTATGCATTTTGGCCAAAGTCAAGGCATAGTGTTTGGTAGCTGCTGGGTTTTCAATTGTTGCATAAGATAGATGAGTTGGTTTGGGACAGTCGTATTACCATTTGACCAAAGTCAGGGGTATATACGGATGGGTTCAAATTGACAAGATAATGACGGGTAGAACTTGACATGTGACTTATGACACTTTGACCAAAGCCAAGGTCATAAGAGCATGGGGCAAAAACTTATATCGGGAATTTCTAAAGAAACTGAAATTTGCAAAGAGATGCATACCATTTTGAGTTTGATGAATGTTGGTAGCATTCCTACAACATTATCAGACGATGATATTTGGATCCCGATCCTACTGTGAGTATATGCTACTTATCAGGATATTCGTCACTTAACGATCAATGCTATAAACCTAGTAGGTGTCCAGAAAAGTGTCAGAGGGGTTACGCCCCCAGAGAAAAGAGGTTATATAATTAAGGAACTTCGCGAAAGCGTTGGAAAACCTCCCTCGAAGTACCGACACCAGCCTGGCAGAACGGTTAAGCAAGTATTGTACGGTGAGAATAGTCCTGGCTAATTCTTCTTTTATGGTTTGAGGAAGGATTCGAGAAACAGTGGGAGCCATCCAGTTTAGATAAACTAAAAACCACTCTAAACTTGCAAGAGCATCATGCTAAAGAGTTTTCTTCTCTCTCTCCTAATTGCAGCGACCCTGAAAATGACTGGACTTAAGTTACTTTTAGAGAAAAATATACTGACAGGGCCAAACTATAAAGATTGGCTGCGGAATGTCAAAATGGCTTTGACCTATGACAAATTAGGGCACGTCCTCACCGCTACGGCACCTGCTGTCCCTGGTCCCAAATCCAGCAATGCGGATAAGGAAATCCGCAAAACCTGGGATTTAGATTGCGCGAAAGACAAGTGCATCGTGCTTGCCTCGATGAACAATGAACATCAGAGGAGGCACGAGGATATGGGCCTTGATGGCATATTTCTCCATACAAAAGAACTTTATGGAGAGCAATCTCGTATAGCAAGATACGAGACCTCAAAGAACTTGTTTCGAGCGAGGTTGGCTGTCGGGTCATCGGTAGGAGAACATGTCCTAAAGATGATCGGCTATATAGAAGAGCTCGCAGACCTTGGGACGACTTTGGATAATGAGCTCTATACAGACCTTATTCTCCAGTCCCTTCCTCACACCTACGCCCAGTTTATCCTGAACTTCAACCTTCAAAGAAAAGAAGTTGAACTTCCGGAACTCCTGAACATGTTAAGGAGTGCAGAGGGCACCTTGAAGAATTCAAGGAAAACACCCGCTATGTTTGTTGGCGGTGCATCTTCTTCCGGGTCCAAGGCTAAGGCCAAAGGAAGGAAGAGGAAGGCCGCACCCAAACCTAGAGGAGGTGTTAGTAAGGTGGGAGGGAAGGGAAAGAAAAAGATAGCAGTACCGATAGTTGGCCAGGATGAGTGTTTCCATTGTCACAGGAAAGGGCACTGGAAGAAGGATTGCAAGGCGTGGAACGCCAAGAACCAGGAACCGAAGCAAGCTGTGGCTTCGACTTCAGGTGTGTTTGTAATTGAGAATTGTTTGTCAATCAACTCTACTTCCTGGGTATTGGATACCGGATCAGGATCTCATATTTGCAATTCATTGCAGGCACTGAGAAACCGTAGAGTGCTGAAGGAAGGTGATATGATCCTCAGGGTTGCTAACGGAGCTAGCGTGGGAGCTGCGTCCGTCGGGGATTATCACCTAGGATTGACGAGTGGACACATCTTGGTTTTACATAACTGTTATTTTGTACCCAGCTTAACGTGTAATATCATATCAGTTTCCTTGTTATCAAATAAAGGTTATGATTTCACGTTTGTAAGAGATGTTGTCAACATCCACCTTAATCATGATTTGATTGGGTCAGGTACACTAAATAACGGAATATATGTTTTAAACCAACTCCAAATTTTCAATGTCCAGAACACACTAAAAAGAAAGTCTCCAGATTTGAATAAAGCTTTCTTATGGCATTGTAGACTGGGTCACATCAATGAGAGAAGGTTAACTAAGTTGCATAGAGAAGGATATTTGGACTCGTTCGAATATCAATCTTATGACACTTGTCAATCTTGTCTCAAAGGAAAGATGACAAAGACTCCATTTACTGGACAAGGAGTAAGAGCGAGCGAGCTCTTAGGACTCATACACAGCGATGTATGTGGTCCAATGTCTACACATGCAAGAGGTGGTTTTTCCTATTTTATTACTTTCACGGATGATTACTCAAGATACGGATTTATTTATCTGATGAAACATAAATCCGAGGCTTTTGAGAAATTCCAAGAGTATAAGAATGAAGTAGAAAACCAAACCGGCAAAAGTATCAAGACACTTAGATCTGATCGAGGTGGTGAATACTTGAGTGCCGAGTTCCTAGGTTACCTAAAAGAGAAAGGAATTCTCTCTCAGCTTACTCCTCCGTACACTCCACAGCATAACGGTGTATCGGAGAGACGGAATCGAACCCTATTGGATATGGTACGATCCATGATGAGTAATGCTGAGTTACCGCAATCTTTCTGGGGTTATGCGCTAGAATCAGCGGCATATCTTCTGAACAGGGCTCCTACCAAGACTGTGCCTACCACTCCATATCAGATGTGGACCGGGAAGAAACCCCATCTACAGTATATAAAGATTTGGGGATGTCCAGCTTTTATAAGAAACAGCATGTGGACAAGCTCGAGGCACGATCAGTAAAGTGTAAGTTTGTGGGATATCCAAAGAACTCCAGGGGATATCTATTCTATTACGCAGAGGAACAAAAGGTATTTGTTTCTCGTAATGCCCATTTTCTAGAACATCAGTTTTTAGAAAAGGAATCAAGTGGGAGCGAAATAGAACTGGAAGAAATTCCAGAACCACAAACTGCTACTGAAAGTTTGGTAGAACCGGAAGTTCAAGAAGAACAGGACATTCCCGCACCCCTCCGCAGAAGTAATAGGTCGTCTCATCCGCCTGAGAGATACTACGGTTTTCTCATAGATGGGGATAGAGAGGATTGCATCATAGATGATGATGAACCTACTAGCTTCCAGCAGGCCATCCAGAGCGGCGACTCGGTACGATGGCTAGATGCAATGCGAAGCGAAATGGAGTCCATGTACACTAACAAAGTATGGACTTTGGACTTTGCTCCAGGTGGGGTAAAACCCATAGGATGCAAATGGATCTTCAAGAAAAAGATTGGTGTAGATGGGCAGGTGGAAACCTATAAAGCTAGACTTGTTGCAAAGGGTTTTCGTCAAAGACCTGGTTTGGACTATGACGAAACTTTTTCTCCAGTGGCTATGCTCAAATCCATTCGTATCCTTCTTGCAATTGCTGCCTTCCATGATTATGAAATCTGGCAGATGGACGTAAAGACGGCTTTTCTGAATGGAAATTTAGAAGAGAGCGTCTATATGGATCAGCCATAGGGTTTCAATCAGAGTGGGAGCAGCGGGAAAGTATGCAAGCTGCTTAAGTCTATTTATGGACTAAAGCAGGCATCGCGGAGTTGGAACATCTGTTTTGATGAGACAGTCAAAGAATATGACTTTATCAAAAATCCAGATGAACCGTGCATATATAGTAAAGTTGTGGCCAGAAGTGTCGTATTCCTCGTCTTGTACGTGGATGACATTCTATTGATAGGAAATGACATTCCTATGCTACAATCTGTCAAAGGATTCTTGTCACAAAGGTTCTCCATGAAAGACCTGGGTGATGCCTCTTACATTCTGGGGATCCGGATCTATCGTGATAGATCCAAGAGGATGTTGGGACTTTCGCAGTCCAGGTATATCGACACTATACTGAAAAGATTCAGTATGGAAGATTCTAAGCGCGGTAATTTACCGGCTTGTCACGGAATCACCCTCTCCAAAGAGATGTCTCCCAAGACTGATTTGGAAAGGGAACGCATGTCTATTATACCCTACGCTTCTGCGGTAGGCTCTATAATGTATGCGATGTTGTGTACCAGACCGGATGTAGCTTACGCACTGAGCGTGGTAAGCCGGTATCAGTCAGACCCAGGGGAGAAACACTGGATAGCAGTGAAGAACATTCTCAAGTACCTGAGGAGGACTAAGGAGATGTTCTTGGTTTACGGCGGAAAAGACCTCAGGGTGGAGGCCTTTGCTGATTCCGGCTTCCAGAGTGATAAGGACGATTCCAAGTCCATGTCGGGTTATGTCTTTACCCTCAATGGAGGGGCGGTGTGCTGGAAGAGCTCCAAGCAGGACACCGTTGCTGACTCGACGATGGAAGCGGAGTATATAGCTGCTTGCGATGCCGCAAAAGAAGCAGTCTGGATGAAGAAGTTCCTAACAGAACTTCAGGTGGTTTCTACCATAGTTGATCCAATACCTCTGTATTGCGACAACAACGGAGCTATAGCTTTAGCAAAGGAACCAAGGTCCCATCAGAAGTCCAGACACATCTTGAGGCGGTATCACCTGATCAGGGAGATCATTGATCGTCAGGAGATCGAGGTTCGGAGAGTTGCTACAGAAGAGAACATTGCTGATCCATTCACGAAGGCCCTACCTCAGATTCAGTTCGAGAGGCTACTCGAGATCATTGGTCTTCGATATACCAGTACATGGCCCTAGTGCAAGTGGGAGATTGTTAGTGTTTATGCCCTAGAAGGCCATTACTGTATCATACTAGTTTGTATATTACTTAATGGAAGATTGGGATATTCACATGTATATAACAGTCTTGCTAAACATGGTAGTATGCTACTTGGTTTTTCTATCTTAATATGTGAGCATACGTATTGATAGAGCTCTTAGGATCCTGCTTGACTACCAGCGTTGTGATGGCAGTCACACTAGTGGGGGCTGGGTAGTCTACAAGCACATCCTTATTCAGGTCCCTAGTCGTTGGATTATCGAGACAGAGCATCGATACTCCGGAGTAGACTAGTGTGTACGCTTCTCATCCCAGTTGGGGAGATGGTCTGTCCCACAGCCGTCGGTACGTCGTACTGGAGATAGTATACAGGTGCTCGTTAGGTTACGGGTACACCGGACAGGACTCACAGGGAACTGTTGGTTGGTTTTATACCAGTCGTCAGTGAACAGTTCCCAGGTGACATGAGTGCAGCATAGTCCGCAGACTTGACACTGCTACTTCGCCTCGAGTGTGTCCTACTGTTCTTAGATTGCTACCCTACCACGGATCAGAGGAGTCGTGCAAACAGGTAGCAGTTGGGTGCAGTCCCGAGCACTTGGAGGCAGTGGCGGTTAGACAGGATTCGTCCCTCCCGGTATTGGGAGTAGATATCGCGCTGTGTCAGAGAGCCATTACGCAAAGTCCCTGGCCAGGGCAAGCGAGATTTGCTGGTAGGTTCCAGTAGTTTCTCAGGGTGTAATGGGCTTCCCTCCGACACGACTTATACAGCTATTAGGGGACTGACGCTTGCCGCCCCCTAAGCCGGATATGCGATAGTCCTGGACGAACGGACCGGACTGTATGGAGATTGTCACATCAGACTCAGTAGGAGTTCGGATGGGTTTTCTCATCGGCCTTCTTATCGACAACTACCTGGGGACCGTTACGTATAGCTAGTGCCGCTTGCGGTCTGTGGCTAAACCCACTGCCAGCGTAGTAGTCGAGTCTCTAGAGTCCCACACAGAGAGTTTCCTATTCCAGGCGAAAGGATATAGAGGTCGTATGTTTTACGACAAGGGTTCGGACGCATACGTGCGTTTACGCACGTACGACTTTCGGACAGTTTTTACCAGTCGGCTTTGGTTTAAGCCAGTTACTGATATCCGGTTATTGGATTTTTTCAGTCTAAAGTTTTTCCGTATTTTTACGGATTGGAGGGACGTTCTCGTAATTTTGCGGGAAGCTTCTTGAATGAGGTGACTAAGGAGGTTAAGGTGTAAAATGAAATGAGTGTAAAAATGAGTCACCTTGATGATTCATAGAAGTCTTTTGTCATTCTAATGAATCATCACAAGATATTATCTAGCATGGTTGCTAAATTCATTATTTATTATTTTCTAGTAAAAAGAAATGCTAGATATATATCTTCTTGACTTACTATTCTCACAAGGATGATCATTATCATTTTCACATTCTCTCTCCTCTAGCTCTCCCTCTTAAAAGACTAATCCTACCTTCTCATGAGTTGAGTACAAGGGTTAGTAAGACTTAACAATCGATAACCATCACTCTATATCGATCTATCTTCTTCGATTAGCAATCCAAGAAGGTTAGTTGCCTCAAGTTTAGAGGCGAAGCTTGGAGTTTTGCTCTCGGGTGGATCTTCTACTACTTCAAGAAGGCCGAGGAGAACAAGGAGTTCGTAAAGACGAAGGAGTTGATTCATTAGGTATAATCCCGAAACACCGTATTTTAGAAACACTTTGTGTTTGGTTATTTATAGTTTAGCTTCGATTCAAGCCGTTAGTCGATGTTCGTTCACTAAACAAGTTCGTTTTTGAAAATTCCGCCTCCCCACAAGTATTGGGGTGTTCTACATCGACTTACAAAATCTGCACACTTGAGGCTAGAGCTGGGATTTTTGGTGTTTCATAAGGTCTTTTGAAGGTATTAACTCATGTTAGCACTCCTTTTCCATAAACTTGTAGTATTCTTTAGCAAAAATCATGTTTTGATGTGCTTTTTAGTGATATTGAAGTGATTTTGTGGTGATATGTTTAAATTAGCATTTTTATGGCTTAATTAGCTTGGTAATGAGTTGTTAGTGTAGTTTTAGACCTGGGTTTGTTTCAGTTTGCACAAAAACACCATAAAGTATCATTTTAGTGTAAAAGTGTGGTTTTTAACTAGAATTAGGGCTCTGTGGAATCTGCTCTTACCCGGGGTGTTTCAGAATGAAATTATATTTACTGTAGCATGTGTAGGGGTATAGAGTGCACACACCAAACCCGGAAGCCCACCTCCCTACCCAGGCCGCCGGAAAATGTGTTCTGGCCGCAATTTGCAGCCAGATGAGTGAGTTGGGGGTTAGGGCTTGGACCACAGGAGTCTGCTGCTATGTGGAGTATTTTGGTATATATAGTTTTGTAATATCTTTTCTGTATAAAAATCTGGGATCTAATACCCTATTTCCCGTATTTTTAAACTTTCGTGACACGCATGATACGTGTGTGTGGGTTTGGGGTTTCTGCGTATCGCGACACGTCGGAGTGGCTTCAGGCGCGTAATCACACGTTCTAGCGCATCGCGCACAACGCGTGCTTGGTTTGCGACACGGGTTTCTAGTTGACTTTAAATATCGTGTTTGTATGGTTTTGAGCTTATGTGTGATATATTGTGAAATTCTAGGTTCGCAGACGAGTACGACGGACGCCGCGAAGAAGGGGAAACAAGTCGTCGGCTATACCTAGCGAGAGACTTCGGTGAGTAGATTTAACATCTACGGGGATATCGCCCGCATGACGTTATGCGTCAGGGCTGATAGGACCTTATAGTGATATATTTTGCATTCACCTACATGACAACTGTTTATTGCATACCGTATTCCCTGCTATGCGTATATAAACTAGAATTGATAGAACACCGCACTATTACTAACGGTTCAAGTTGCACGAGCACGATTTATATGCTACACTCACACCGTTAGTGATTGCCATGACACTCACATTATAAGATTGCTATAAATCATATGTCAGATTGTTTCCGCATTATTGATGTTTGCCATGATTTGCCGCATATCAGCAGATGTTATATTCATACTTGGACACATCTACATCACATATTCATACATGTGCCATGTATATATTGATATCCTCATACCTGCATAGATTTACGCATTGAGATATGTTGTTTCCATGTTATTTCTGGATTTAGGAACCGTGGATATTTCAAAAGAGAATAGGTAATTATTTAAAAACCCGGTTTCCCTTGATATGATATTTCAGTGAGTCCACCGTGTGTTTTCTCGGTGCTAGAGCGCGATATATGAGAGAGAGGGCTGACCCGGACTGACGGATGCCCGATATATTGTAAGGTTCCTAGGCACACTAATGAGGTCTCACAAGTGATCGAACATGGCCAATTCAAATTTTTATGTGCCTACAAACCCTAATACGGATCGTTAACTAGATGTATAGACGATGCGATGCAAATAAACAACTTTAACTTAAAATGAAAGAGGCTACAGCCTTTGTAGATCCGGTCCTCCACCTCCTAGGCTCCATGATGACGTCCCTCCGCTGTCCATATCGAATCCCGGACTCTAGCATCGGCTTCATCGGAGAAATAGGCGGGCTAGGTCGTCGACTTCGATGCCGAAGATGATCTACGTCGAGGCAACTCAAGATCGAACTCCAACTTCACCAAGTCATGAAACTTGTGAATAAAACACCCTATACTACTTGGCAAGTGGTAGAGGATGAAGAATAGGAAGTGGGTTCACTTTAGAATTGGATTTCTCACTCTTTTTCTCAAGTTGCCATTGATGAAGGCAAGGTTTTCTTCTTGTTGAAGATGAAGAAGAAGAAGAAAAGAATATGATAAGTATATCCAAAAAGGAAAATAATATGAATACTTATCATATACCAACCATGGTTAGGTGTAGAGAATAGACTATGGTTAGGTGGAATGGTTAGGGTTAAGCATGAGACAAATATGGTGGACTTGTTCAAAGCTTCATGAAGCTTCAACAAGCAAACAAAGAAAGCCACCATTTTCTCTTTATCATTTCAAAAAGAATAATAAATAAATAAATAGATAATAAAATGAAAACCCTAACCATTACACAACCATGGTTTAATCTTTACACAAACCCAAGTGAGCATGTATCATCAAACATGATACAAACAAGTGCACAAAAATATATCACATATACAATGTGCATTTCAAGTGAGAAAATCCATTTAAAGTGAACCAATACTAGTTAATGCAAAGTAATATATCAAATACATAATTATACATTAAATCATTAAATCAACACTTGATTCAATGATCCGGTCATGTCGCATATAACCGACTAGTATCCAATGTATCGACTTATCGAATCAATCCTTGATTCGATAACTAGGTTATATCGCATACAACCAATCGATACATTCATCACGAGAATAGAATGCGGTATCACATACACGCATTATTCTCGGTCCCGCACATATCTCATATGCGCTCCTATTTCGTTTCGCTTGAGCCAGGAAACCTCTGTGTAGGACTCTAAAGACTCGTCAATACGCCGGCAGCAGGTGATGATCATATCAAACACCCACAAGCCGCAAGCGGTCTGCTAAACGTAACAGCCACCCGGGTATTGAGCGATCAGAAGATCGACGAGCAAGCCCTCTCACACTCTTGTGAATCCAACCAGTAACACTTACCGTACAGTCCGGTCTGTTCGTCTGATATGTCGCATATCTCACCTAGGGGTGGTAAACGTCAGACCCCAATAGCTCGATAAGTCATGCCGACGTGAGGTCCATAACATTCGTGAAACTACTGATAACTCTTACCAGTATATCACTGCAACCCTGGCCAGGGATTTCCTGTTATGGCCAGTCGAGCATAGCGCAACATCAACCCCCAATACCGGAAGAGACGAATCCCCTCCTATCGCTCATTGCCTCCATGTGAATCGGGACTGTACCCCAAAACCACCTGTTTGCACGACTCAGTAGAGCCGTGGTAGGGTGGAAATCAAAGCACAGTGGGAGACACACAAGACTCTATGACGATCTCGGGTCAACAGACTAAGCTGCACCAGTGTCACCAGAGAACTGCCATCTGACGTGAGGTATAATACCATCTGGGAGTTCTCGGCGAGTCCATTCAGTATACCCAGTCTCCACTGAGCACCCGCATACCATCTCTGATGTCAAACACCAATGGATATGGGATCATCCATCGCCCATCACATGGGTCGAGAAGATATACGCTAGTCTACTCTGGAATATCGATGCCCCGTCTCGATATTCCCACGACTAGGAACATTGAAGGATGTACTCATGGACTATCTAGGCCCCACTAGTATGATCTACATCATAGTCCTGGAAGTCGAGTACACATCCTAAGGGCTTTATCAACATGTAATCAGAGAGACAGAAAGTATACATGTGAAGATAAAGAGCAACCAGATAGCGTACTATCATGTTGAGCAAGAAAGTCCTACCTATATATGTCTCAGCATCCACTACAATATACATCCAATGTACAGTAATGGCCTCTAGGGCATACATATAACTAACAATCTCCCACTTGCACTAGGGCCATCTGTAGCAGTAGTTGTAGTATCTAATACTCAACCATCCCATAAAAGTCTCTCTTTGGGAAAAGGCCTTCGTGAGTGGATCCTCCGTGTTGTCCTCTGAGTCTACTCTCCTAACCTCGATCAACCTGGAGATCATCTATCTCCATGATCAGGTGATGCTGCCTCAGAATATGTCTGGGTCACTGATGAGACCAGGGTTCCAGGGCCAAAGCCACACTTCCATTGTCACACAATGGTAGGAACCCCTAGTTCATCTCATGAACCAATATACACCCAAACTGCCTCTTTGGTAGTATCATTAATAGCGATGTTACCAGCCTTTATCGTCTAGTCTGTCACGGTATCTTGCTTGGAACTCTTCCAACATACCGTCCTTTTACTGAGGGTAAAGACAATGCCTGTGACTGACATTCAGTCGTCTTTATCACCCTGGAACGTTTCCAGTGATTCTCCCCAGGATCGATTGATACCATTTCATTACATCTAGTGAGAATCCTAGCATCCAATTACCTCTATATCATAGATGAAAACTCAGGATTTAGGAGGTATCACTTTGATCCTATTGGAGAATCCTTGTGATAAGCGGAGATTGACCGAGCGTAGTATAGGAAACTCTTTTCCTATCAAGAGTATGTTGTCCACGTACAATACGAGGATAACCACCTTACTCTCTACTACCGTTTTGTATATACAAGGTTCATCTACCATTTTGATGAAGTCAAACACTTTGACTACCACATCAAAACAGACTTTCCAACTCCGCTATGCCTGCTTTATTCTATAAAGCAACTTGCACACGTTTCCGCTGCTCCCACTGTTTACGAAGCCCTCTGGCTGTGTTCTTATAGACGTTCTCTTCTAAATCATTATTTAGAAAAGTAGTCATGGCACCCAACCACCAGATATCGCAGTCATGGTATGTAGCAATGGCAAGTAGGATCTGGATGGACTTAAGCATAGTCCCTAGAAAAGGTTTTATCATTATCCACACTTGGTTGATGACGAAAACCTTTAACAAGTCTAGCTTTGAAAGTCTCAACTTTTTAGTCTACACCAAGTAATCTTCTCAAGATATACTTGCTCCTGATGGGGATTTAACCCTTCAGATATCGCAACCAAAGTCCATACTTTGTTGGTGTATATGGATTCCATCTCAGATCGCTAAGCATCCAGCCATTCTTACAGAGTCCCTACTCTCGATGGCATCCTCGAAACTAGTTAGGTCATCATCTCATGATGTAATCCTCGCTCCCATTGTCATCGAGAAACCGAAGCATCTCTCAGGCGGATGAGGAACCCTACCAGATCGGCGGAGAGGCTGAGGTTCATCAGGGACTATTGAATCCTTTGGTTCTGACAAATCATCAGCTGCAGTTTTGTATAGCTGGAACCTTTCCAGTTCTACAGAACTGACCTTGCCTCGATCTTGTCCAGATTTTGCTTTAGACATAGGCCGGACAATCCCAAATCTTAACTAACTTAAGAGATAGGCTCTTCCCATACCATATCTCATATGGAGTGGTAGGCACTGATTTGATTCGAGCCTAATTCAATAGGTATGCAGCTTCTCAAGTGCACAACCCCAAAAGGAGATAGGTAACTCAGTAGTACTCATCATAGAGCACACTATATCCAATATGGTGCGATTGCTCCACCCCGATACACCGTTGTGCTGTGGTGCATTCAGAGGAGTAACACTGAGAGAGAATCTCATTCTTCTTTAGAATAGTCCAGGAATGCCATGCACAAGTATTCTCCTCCCTGATCTTATCATAGGACATAATACTTATACCCGTATTTTGGTTCTCTACTTCCAACTTATATTCTGTGAATACCTCAAAAGGTTCGGACTTGTGTTTCAACAGGAACACATGATTGAATCTTGAGAGATCATCAGAGAATATAATGAAGTACAAAGAACCGGCCCTTGGCATGTATAGACAGGGGACCTTACATACATCATCATGTATCAGTCCCAAGAGTTTACTAACTCTTTCTCTGTTTCCAATAAACAGAGCTATGGTCATCTAATCTTTGTGACATGACTGGCAAGTTTCACAAGATGTAAATTCAAACTGATTTAAATATGCATCTAAAATGTAACTTCAGCCAGTCGGGTCGCATTGATGTGACCTAGTCTACAATGCCTCAAGAAGGATCCGTTCATTTCTGAACTCTTCCTCTTGTGTGTGTTCTGTATACTAGGAACTGTAGTTTGATTTAGAACGTCAATGCTTTTAGATAACGTGCCTGAACCGATCAACTTTTGATATAGGAAATGTTCAAAACATTATCCATCAATACAAAATTTTATCATTTCTTTACTAATAAAGAGACTGATATGATTTTGTATATCAGGTTCGGTATCTAATAGCATTTGTTCAGAATCAATGTATTGGTAATACAGGGTGACAGTGAACAACAGACTTGGCTGCAACACTTGCCCCGTTTTCTGTCTCATGAAACTTATCACCCGTTCTCAGTTTTTCTACCTTTTTGTAGCCCTATGTAACAGATTACATATCTGGGATCCTGATCCGGTATCAAATACCCAGGATGCAGAGGATACTGAGAAACAGTTCTTTGTAATGAACACACCCGAAGGAGATGCATTATATGCATTTTCTTCGTTTGAGCGGCATAGGAATTCTGGAATTCCCCTATTTCCTGCTCGGTCTTATAACAATTATAAGTTGGAGCGGGACCAACGTTCCCCAGCTCAGTATAACAAGAGGGTTCGGTCAATACATCCATATTATTATCTTTATTAAGGCGTGATATGGTCGCTACCTGGAGAGAGAGAGAAGAAAACACTCAGCGTGCGCTCTTGCAAGATTAGATTGGTTATATATTTTATCTAATCAGGATGGCTCCCACTGTTTTTATCAAATCTTCCTTCAAACCCTAAAAGGAAAGACTAGCCGGGATTAATTACACTCTACAAGTTCGCCAATCTTTCAGCCAGGCCAGTGTCGGTACTTTGAGGGAGGTTCCCCGTGCTTTCGCACGAACCTAATTACAGTAAACCTCGTTTTCCCAGAGGCGTAACCCCGTTGACACCTTTCTAGACACCTACTTGATCGGCTAATTGTAAAGTGCAAAACTCTCCCAGGAGTAACAATTACTCGCAGTGGGTATCGGGATCCAACTATCACATAGAAGGTATGCAATCTCATTGCAAATTTCAACACTTGAAACTCCCGATAATGGTTTTTACCCCTAGCACCTATGACCTTGGCTAAGGTCAACAAATCATAGGTACTAGTCAAGTTCTACCCGTCATTTCGTGATTAATTAGACCCACCCACATGACCCTTGGCTAAGGTCAACAAAGCCACATGACTGTCCTAACTAATCGCATCATATGCTGTGTAGGAAGACATCACTTAGCTACTGCACACTACGCCTCGGCTATGGTCGACAAACGTAGCACGAATACTAAGTACTCTACTTCCTAAAATGACGGAGGGTTGCGAATGGTTTGTAAGAAAACCTTTAACGCTTTGAACTTGATCTCGTTGCGGAATCAAATGGTTTTTAAATGGAATGTTTTTGAGGCTTTTCTAGTTTTGCTAAAGGGGTCACTCCCGGTGAAGGGATCGTCGGCCCTTTCCTCGTCGAATGAGGTGCGGGATATATCATATATATCACTGTGCAAAGCAGAAAACTATAGAAGCAATCAAAAGACAAACCGTGTGTGTAGCATATGCCAGTTATTGCTAAAGGAGTCACTCCCGGTGAAGGGATCTCGGTCCTTTCCTCATCGAATAAGGTGCAGGATGTTCTACAATGAACACCGCGATGCAAAGCAAGAACTGTAGCTACCTGTTTTATTTTGAAATTTGATTCCACAATATCAATTAGGTTTATTTTCTTTCATTAATCTCATTAATGAATATCCCATCATTTAATTCCACCTAAACATCACAGATAAATATAACGTACGCTTATGCCATCCGCATTCGCCTCGATGTCCCGTCTGCACCGTTAGGTTAGGTAACTAACTCCAGAGCGAGGCAGGGCTAGCGCGGGTGTAAAACATAAGCAACGTCTATATAATATATCATATATACTATATATAATATCTATCTGAACAAATCACATGATCACATCACAGATAACGCAGCAGAAAATATCATATGAAATATTGGATATACTAGGACGTCCGTGTTTTCAATACGAGCCAGTATAAAATACGGATTCCACGGTCGCGATGAATAGCCAATCCCACACCCCTAGACCCCTACGAGAGCGGCAAGCAACCCTACCAATTCTAGGGTTAGGAGACCCGGACTCGACTCCTCGAGATGGTCTCCCACTGGACCCTAGAACCCGGTTACTTATGCTCCCCTCCTTGGGTCAATTGTAATGCGAAAAAGTAAATAATATACAAATGGTGACAACATCCGCAACCTGGAAGTGCCCCAATAAAAGAATATTACATACAAGTTTTTACATGAATGAAAATGAAAAACACTCATCTCACATAAAAAAAAACCTGGCTATTCGAACACGACGATCCAATATAACATATCCAGCAACACATAACATCACATGTCATCAACGTAAGTAAATATGCGCATCCCAATTGTCGTTGACATATAGCAACGAAACCGGCGATATCACATATTACACTTACGGTCACAGAAAAGAAAGTGTAAAACTACAACAGTTGGAATCCACATCCTCTTTAGACATCGCATGCCTAATCAAATGAAATACTTAGACATCACATGCCTAACAATTATAAACCCCGCATTTTAGTCTCATTATCGAAAACTCTTTTCAATATCAAGTCGGGCAATTCAGCAAGATTCCCGACATCCTGATCGAATGCTCGTCGCAAACTTTAGTAGGCGGCCGCACCCCCGACGCTGTCGACGAAGTGCACCAAGGCGGAACACCGCTGCCGCGAGCACACGAAAGGATGCTTTCGGCGACGGGGTTCTCCTACAGTCACTTGGTCGGGGCTATGGGGCGAGGCTGTCTATTAAGTTTACCCGGCGAGTATCCGCGTACGCTACGTGATTGCGACGGACTTTTGATCACATCAAAATTCCGTGGCAACCGATCAAGTGAGAATAAACTGCTAGATTTATAGCATTCATTCAGTTATCTCATAACTACTTGTGAATTCCAATTATTGTATCACATTCCGGATAAATAGAAAATGTTAAACTTTCCGATCGAACATTCGAACACCCAAGTTTTCCCGAAACAGCTCAACACATGAAATAAGTTTAAAAACATTCACTTCGTGCCTCAGTACCAACGGTCCAGCCGTAGAAGGGTCAAGCCAACGCCTCACATGTGGCACGCCGTACTGCCCCAAACCCTAAGGTTCAAAGGGCAGTTCAAGACGGTCACATAATCGAGTTAAGGTTTGTTGTCTTCTAGAAGGACCATCGCATTACTTGCACTACTTAGAACGTTCTTAAACTACGGAAAGATCCAACACTTGAAAATTTCCCGACAGGGGAAAAAGTGGGTATTTATATCCGGTCGAACTTTTTTAACAGTTTCTAAAATATCCGGAAAAACTTAAACGAAGATAAATTATCCGATCGAATCAACGAGTCCCCAATACAACCCTAAAAAACTCAACACTTGAGTGGAATTAAAATATTCACAGAAAAAATTAACAAGAAAGAACCTAAGAATAATTACATGAAATTTCAGGGACTAAGTCACAATTTTGGCCGTGGAACCGCCGCAAAACCCCTGGTTTGGCCGCGGTTCCGCGGTCAAATTGTTGAATTAGGGGTCCGTACTTCACAGTAATTATTATTTTTTCCTGCATGTTTTTCTGAGAATTTTTAATTCACAAAAATCCATTGTTTAAAAAATTGTACAGAGAGGGTTGAAATCGGGGATATCGGGTTCGATCGGACTTCTAGCTTCGTCTACACATCGCCTAAAGCTCTAGCTAGGCTCTGATACCACTGTAAGGTTCCTAGGCACACTAATGAGGTCTCACAAGTGATCGAACATGGCCAATTCAAATTTTTATGTGCCTACAAACCCTAATACGGATCGTTAACGAGATGTATAGACGATGCGATGCAAATAAACAACTTTAACTTAAAAGGAAAGAGGCTACAACCTTTATAGATCCGGTCCTCCACCTCCTAGGCTCCGTGATGACGTCCCTCCGCTGTCCATATCGAATCCCGGACTCTAGCATCGGCTTCATCGGAGAAATAGGCGGGCTAGGTCGTCGACTTCGATGCCGAAGATGATCTACGTCGAGGCAACTCAAGATCGAACTCCAACTTCACCAAGTCATGAAACTTGTGAAGAAAACACCCTATACTACTTGGCAAGTGGTAGAGGATGAAGAAATAGGAAGTGGGTTCACTTTAGAATTGGATTTCTCACTCTTTTTCTCAAGTTGCCATTGATGAAGGCAAGGTTTTCTTCTTGTTGAAGATGAAGAAGAAGAAGAAAAGAATATGATAAGTGTATCCAAAAAGGAAAATAATATGAATACTTATCATATACCAACCATGGTTAGGTGTAGAGAATAGACTATGGTTAGGTGGAATGGTTAGGGTTAAGCATGAGACAAATATGGTGGACTTGTTCAAAACTTCATGAAGCTTCAACAAGCAAACAAAGAAAGCCACCATTTTCTCTTTATCATTTCAAAAAGAATAATAAATAAATAAATAGATAATAAAATGAAAACCCTAACCATTACACAACCATGGTTTAATCTTTACACAAACCCAAGTGAGCATGTATCATCAAACATGATACAAACAAGTGCACAAAAATATATCACATATACAATATGCATTTCAAATGAGAAAATCCATTTAAAGTGAACCAATACTAGTTAATGCAAAGTAATATATCAAATACATAATTATACATTAAATCATTAAATCAACACTTGATTCAATGATCCGGTCATGTCGCATATAACCGACTAGTATCCAATGTATCGACTTATCGAATCAATCCTTGATTCGATAACTAGGTTATATCTCATACAACCAATCGATACATTCATCACGAGAATAGAATGCGGTATCACATACACGCATTATTCTCGGTCCCGCACATATCTCATATGCGCTCCTATTTCGTTTCGCTTGAGCCAGGAAACCTCTGTGTAGGACTCTAAAGACTCGTCAATATGCCGGCAGCAGGTGATGATCATATCAAACACCCACAAGCCGCAAACGGTCTGCTAAACGTAATGGCCACCCGGGTATTGAGCAATCAGAAGATCGACGAGCAAGCCCGCTCACACTCCTGTGAATCCAACCAGTAACACTTACCGTACAGTTCGGTCTGTTCGTCTGATATGTCGCATATCTCACCTAGGGGTGGTAAACGTCAGACCCTAATAGCTCGATAAGTCATGCCGACGTGAGGTCCATAACATTCGTGAAACTACTGATAACTCTTACCAGTATATCACTGCAACCCTGGCCAGGGATTTCCTGTTATGGCCAGTCGAGCATAGCGCAACATCAACCCCCAATACCGGAAGAGACGAATCCCCTCCTATCGCTCATTGCCTCCATGTGAATCGGGACTGTACCCAAAAACCACCTGTTTGCACGACTTAGTAGAGCCGTGGTAGGGTGGAAATCAAAGCACAGTGGGAGACACACAAGTCTCTATGACGATCTCGGGTCAACAGAATAAGCTGTACCAGTGTCACCAGAGAACTGCCATCTGACGTGAGGTATAATACCATCTGGGAGTTCTCGGCGAGTCCGTTCAGTGTACCCAGTCTCCACTGAGCACCCGCATACCATCTCTGATGTCAAACACCAACGGATATGGGATCATCCATCGCTCATCACATGGATCGAGAAGATATACGCTAGTCTACTCTGGAATATCGATGCCCCGTCTCGATATTCCCATGACTAGGAACATTGAAGGATGTACTCATGGACTATCCAGGCCCCACTAGTATGATCTACATCATAGTCCTGGAAGTCGAGTACACATCCTAAGGGTTTTATCAACATGTAATCAGAGAGACAGAAAGTATACATGTTAAGATAAAGAGCAACCAGATAGCATACTATCATGTCGAGCAAGAAAGTCCTACCTATATATGTCTCAGCATCCACTACAATATACATCCAATGTATAGTAATGGCCTCTAGGGCATACATATAACTAAAATATATGAGAGAGAGGGCTGACCCGGACTGACGGATGCCCGATATATGAGAGAGAGGGCTGACCCGGACTGACGGATGCCCAATATATGAGAGAGAGAGGGCTGACCCGGACTGACGGATGCCCGATATATGAGAGAGAGGGGGCTGACCCGGACTGACGGATGCCCGATATAGGAATATTTGCGTGTCGATGCTAGACACGAGTATTTATGTTATTTGGGTGCCGATGTTGGGCACTCGTGATTCTCAGTGATGTACAGGATTTGAGGGCCGATGGGAGTGCCGGCGTCTGGGTTGTTGGGATTTGGGGTTCATTGGTGGGTACCGATTATCTTTCCACGTTGACATTCCGTGTAGATGTTATTTCATCCCATGCTCCGCAATTATTATTTTGCATCTCATCCTGCAGTTACTTTACTTGACAGAGCACTTGCATGATTATGCACATACTGCTTATTGCATATAGACTTATCTGCTGGCATTTGATAGGGTAGCGCAGTACGTGCATGCTCGCGATTACCTTTATATGTTATCTCTATTCACGAGTTGGCAACTCACCCCCGTTGTGCCACAGTATTTGCAGGTTGCCCCTCGGAGTAGTCGCGGCAGGCTGCTTTCTTACATCTTTTGGCTACAGATACCACTACAGTTGGTGCGTGAGTTATTTTGCTGTTAGGTGGGTTGTGGTATCTGGTTACTTTCATTGTACACACTTTTGTATCTAGTATTCTCCATCTACCTTATATGTACTTGACTTAGAGACAGTGTGAGGACGATGGTGTATATTATTTGTATTCTGGTGTCGAGCTCGTTGTGAGCCGACTTTACTTATGCAGTTATTTATATCTGTGATGTTCCCACTTGTTGCTCTTGATCTTCGCTACGGCGTCGTATATCGCTATCTTGGTGATTGTTTACTTAAGATTTCTTATCACTTTTTAAATGCTTCCATTTAAAACTTAAAACAATCTATACTTTTACTAGTTTGATTTCTGGGTTTTCGGTTCACTTAGTCACGTTACGCCTGTAGACGTTACGTGGTTAAGTGCCGGTCATGGGCCAAACTTTGGGTCATGACAAAGTTGGTATCAGAGCGTAGGTTTTACCTTTCGGAGTGTAGGATGACCCTGGTATGATGGAGTAGGTAGCTGAAGCAGAGTGGCATAGCGTGCGTATGTTCCACGGCATGCTCACGACACGGTACTCTGCCAAGGCGACCTTAGGACTTGTTGATTTAAATTCCTTCTTGAGTATATACATTCTTGCGATTCGATTTCCGTATCCTTATCGAATCCTATTTTTCCTTTCTGCCATTATGCCGCCAAAGACTACGAGGGCGCAGAGAGCGGCCGCGAGGGCCGAGATTCGAGTTGGCTCGTCCGAGACGAGGACTGATCCGGGTAGTACACCGGTTGTACCCGAGCAGGCTGTTCCTGCCGTGACAGATCAGATTGCCATGTTAGGATCCAGTATGCAGGAGATGCGCCAGACGGTGGGATCCAGTATGCAGGAGATGCGCCAGATTATGGGATCTCTAGTTGAGACACTTTGAGCACAGCGACCAGAAGTAGTTCCACCTGTTGCAGAGATCGCGGTGATACCCACAGCACAGGCAGTTGTCCCTACCGCTACAGAGGTCATCTCAGTATCGCTGTCAGAGTTTATGAGGCTGAAGCCTCCGGTCTTCACAGGCACCGATGCGGCCGAGGACCCACAGTCTTTCATTGATAGGATGGCGCGGATATGTCATTCACTTAGATGCGCAGATGCGAGATGGGTTGAGTTCACGAGCTTTCGCCTGAAAGGTCTCGCGCAGAAATGGTGTGAATCAGTCGAGAAGGGTAGAGCAGCAGGTCTTCCTCCTATGACCTGGACAGAGTTCATGGCGCTATTCCTTGACCGTTTTCTTCCACTGAGCATCAGAGATGCTAGAGCACGCAGGTTCGAGTCCTTACGTCAGACTCCGGAGATGTCAGTGGCAGAGTATGATGTCCTGTTCACCGAGCTATCAGTGTATGCTCCGTACCTAGTGGCTACTGAGGAGTTGCGAGTCAAGAGATTTGTCCGAGGCTTGCTTACACCACTGTTTCTTGCGATCAGCGCACAGCATTACGAGACATATGCAGCAGCTGTAGACCCAGCCCTATTAGTCGAGGAGCGCCTTGCTGAGACTTCGGTAGTTCCAGAGCCGAAGAGAGTTCATGCGGATACATCAGCGTAGAGACAGCCTTTTCGGCGCCGTGATAGACGTCTTCCAGGTAGCAGAGATTTAGGGCGGGGCCGGTTGTTCAGTTCCTATTCCCAGGAGGGCCAACGGTCATCATCGGGATGTTTTCGCTGCGGGAGTTCTTATCATCGTGTACGAGATTGTCCTGAGATATTCCGGAGGGAGGCAGCAGCACTGCACGTCACACTACCACCTTCACCACCCCAGACGGCGTTGCCTATTGTACCTACTGTTACTCCGCGCCAGACTCATGCATAGAGAGATCATGGTCGCGGAGGATTTGTTTATAGAGGACGAGGTGATCGAGGCAGAGGACAGCCAGCTGCCGGTAGGGGACAGTCAGTCGCAGGTGGAGGACAGGCGCGAGTTTTTGCCTTGACGCATCAGGACGCGCAGGCGTCCAATGCGGTGGTCTCAGGTATCCTTCCAGTATGTTCTGTTGATGCACACATGTTATTCGATCCCGGATCCACGCACTCGTACGTATCCACACACTTTATGCCGAGTTTGGGTAGAGAGTCCGGTTTGCTTGATCAGCCGCTGGTTGTGACTACTCCTGTGGGAGAGTCGTTTGTCGCTAGGCGCGTGTTCCGATCCTGTACCGTCCGTATTGGCGAGAGAGAGTTGCCGGTCTTAAGATGTTGGACTTCGACGTTCTTTTGGGCATGGATTGGTTAGCCACGTGCTATGCTTCTGTTGACTGCCGCGAGATGACGGTTAGATTTTGTTTTCCCGGCAAGTCGGTTTTTGTTGTGTTGGGGGACCGTGGTGCCACCCCTCACAGTGTGATTTCTTCTTTTCACGCTGGACAGCTTTTAAGGAAGGGGTGTCAGGGATTTCTCGCTTATGTTTGCGATACTAGAGTTACAGAGGTTCCGATGGATCGGGTTCCGGTTGTTAGCGAGTTCCCTGATGTGTTCCCTGACGAGCTTCCTGGGCTACCGCCCGAGCGTGATATTTCTGTAAGTCCACGTTGATAACCCCGGTTCTTGCGGGGAGGCGGAAACGGTATAAAAACAAATTTTTAGCGCATTAGGCAACATGGACTAACAAAAGTCGGGATCTTTTCTAAACTAAACTAGCTACCAAGCTAAAGAGAGTTAGCTACTCGGAAAAGATGTTATATCTAACTTGAACTCCTTCTTCTTGAAACCTTTGTAGAGCTTGGATGGTGCTTTCCTCGTCGCCTTCTTCCGTCAAAGATGGATCCACCTGAGGGTTCAACCTTCGGGCTCCTTTCTCGAACTTTGAGAGAACTAGGGTCTTTGGCTTGCTAGACCTCTAACCCTAGAGTGAGTAGAGAGTGGTTTTGGGGTGTTTTTATCTCAAGGAGAGGGTTTCTCAACACATGAGAGTGAGTCTCCTTGAACTAGAGGAGGAGGAAGAAGAAGAGAGGAGAGAGAAGTGTTATGATAGAATGAAATAAACTTTTTACAACCATGACAAAATATGAAATGAATTATCAAATTAATAATAATAATCTAAATGAAATAGTTGATGGATGGTTTGGAATGACAATTATCATTACACACATTAAATGGTTTTGCTAGAATCAAAGAGCATCTTTGATATGTAATGATGATAGTCAAAGTTTCAACCATGGTCAACAAGTCAATCTTGGTCAACAAGTCAACCTTGGTCAACAAGTCAACAAACCCAACCATGACACAATTTCATTTAATTAATATTATTAATTGATATATCATAAATTCATTAGGGTTTGGAAAAAGACGACTGTCAACTGTGCATACACACCCGTTCCGAAACCCTAATGAAAATCCTCTTCCTCCGCCTCAATCAACTGTGCATTCACACCCGCATTCTTGTTCTGAGGAACATGAATACAATGAGATAAAACTAACCCCAAAACATATACTAGTATCTGGCTCAAACCAGAGCCCGCTAGTAATATCCGTCCGGACTCCAAACGTGCACAAGTGTGCGGATGAGAACGAACCCTGTCGCAAAACCATGCGACCTCTACTCTGTTTTGCCCAAAGGCGAATAGCCCTCTGTGTGGGACTCTAAAGACTCGACACTACGCTGGTAGTGGGTTTAACCACAGACCGCAAGCGGCACTAGCTGTGCGTAACGGTCCCCAGGTAGATGGCGATAAGATGACTGACGAGGTGAACCCCATCTGAACTCCTACTGAGTCTGAATGTGACAGTCTCCGTACAGTCCGGTCTGTTCGTCTGATACATCGCATGGCGGGCCTAGGGGCGGTAAACGTCAGTCCCCTAATAGCGGTACAAGTCGTGTCGGAGTGAAGCCCAAAACACCCTGAGATAACACTGGAAGCCTACCAGTATATCTCGCTTGCCTTAGCTAGGGACTGCTCGTGTAATGGCTCTCCTAGACACAGCGCGATGTCAACCCCCAATGCTGGGAGAGACGAATCCTGTCTAACCGTCACTGCCTCCAAGTGCTTCGGGACTGCACCCAACTACCACCTGTTTGCATGACTCCTTTGAGGCGTGGTAGGGTAGTAATCAAAGTACAGTGGGAACACACTCGAGGCGAAGTGCCAGTGTCAAGTCAGCGGACTAAGCTATACTCATGTCACCTGGGAACTGATAACTGACGATAGGTATAATACCAACTAGTCAGTTCCCGACGAGTCCTGTCCAGTGTACTCGTAACCTAACGAGCACCCGCATACTATCTCAAGTACGACGTACTGACGGCTGTGGGACAAACCGTCTCCTACACTGGGATGAGAAGCGCATGCACTAGTCTACTCCGGAGTATCGATGCCCTGTCTCGATAGTCCTGCGACTAGGGACCTGCGTAAGGATGTGCTTATAGATTACCCAGCCCCCACTAGTGTGACTGCCATCACAACGCTGGTAATCAAGCAAAGATCCTAAGGGCTCCACTAATGTGTATAGGTGATATACTAAAATAAACACATGTACACATTGAAGCAGAAACAAACCAAGTAGCTACTATTTTGAGCAAGATTGTATATACAAGGTGAATATCCCAAGCTTCCATTAAGTAATATACAAACCAGTATGATACAGTAATGGCCTCTAGGGCATATACACTAACAATCTCCCACTTGCACTAAGGCCATGTACTGGCGTATCGAAGACCTATCATCTCGATCAGCCGCTCGAACTGAGTTTGGGGCAAGGCCTTGGTGAATGGATCTGCAGTGTTTTCTTCTGAAGCAACCCTCCGAACCTCGATCTCCTGGCGATCCACGATCTCCCTGATCAGGTGATACCGCCTCAAGATGTGTCTTGATTTCTGATGGGACCTGGTTCCTTCGCTAAAGCTATAGCCCCGTTGTTGTCGCAATACAGAGGTATTGGATCAACAATGGACGGAACCACCTGAAGTTCTTTCAAAAACTTCCTCATCCAGACGGCTTCTTTTGCGGCATCAGATGCAGCGATGTATTCCGCTTCCATAGTCGAGTCTGCAACGGTTTCCTGTTTGGAACTCTTCCAACACACCGCCCCTCCATTGAGGGTAAAGACAAAACCAGACATGGACTTGGAATCATCCTTGTCACTCTGGAAGCTGGAGTCAGCAAAGGCCTCGATCTGGAGGTCTTTTCCGCCATACACCAAGAACATCTCCTTAGTCCTTCTCAGGTACTTGAGAATGTTCTTTACCGCTATCCAGTGTTTCTCCCCAGGGTTTGACTGATACCGGCTTACTACACTCAGTGCATAAGATACATCCGGTCTGGTACACAACATCGCATACATTATAGAGCCTACCGCAGAAGCGTAGGGTATAATAGACATGCGATCCCTCTCCAAATCAGTCTTGGGAGACATCTCTTTAGAGAGGGTGATCCCGTGACAAGCCGGTAGGTTACCGTGCTTGGAATCTTCCATACTGAATCTCTTCAGTATGGTGTCGATGTACCTGGACTGTGAAAGTCCTAATATCCTCTTGGATCTATCACGATGGATCCGGATCCCCAGGATGTATGAGGCATCACCCAGGTCTTTCATGGAGAACCTGTGCGACAAGAACCCCTTGACAGATTGTAGCATAGGAATGTCATTTCCTATTAAGAGAATGTCATCCACGTATAAAACGAGGAATACTACAGTTCTCGCTACAAATCTACTATAGATGCATGGTTCATCTGGATTTTTGATAAAGCCAAATTCTTTGACCGTCTCATCAAAACAGATGTTCCAACTCCGCGATGCCTGCTTTAGTCCATAGATGGACTTGAGCAATTTGCACACCTTTCCGCTGCTCCCACTCTGAATGAAACCCTCTGGCTGGTCCATATAGACACACTCCTCTAAATTTCCATTTAGAAAAACGGTCTTTACGTCCATTTGCCAGATCTCATAATCGTGGAAGGCAGCAATGGCAAGAAGGATCCGAATGGATTTCAACATAGCCACTGGAGAAAAGGTTTCGTCATAGTCCAAACCAGGTCTTTGACGAAAACCCTTTGCAACAAGTCTTGCTTTATAGGTCTCAACCTGTCCATCTACACCAATCTTCCTTTTGAAGATCCACTTGCATCCTACGGGTTTTACCCCGTCTGGAGCAATGTCCAACGTCCATACTTTGTTGGTGTACATGGACTCCATTTCGATCCGCATTGCATCCAGCCATTTTACCGAGTCAATGCTCTGAACGGCCTACTGGAAGCTAGTAGGCTCATCTTAATCTATGATGCAATCCTCTCTATCCCCGTCTATGAGAAAACCGTAGTATCTCTCGGGCGGATGAGACTGCCTACTACTCCTGCGGAGCGGCGTAGGAATGTCCTATTCTTTTGAACCCTCTGGTTCCACTAAGCTTTCAGCAATAGCTCGTGGTTCTGGAATTTCTTCCAGTTCTACTGTGCTCCCACTTATCTGGTTTTCCAAAAACTCAGTTTCCAAGAAGTAGGCATGACGAGAAACAAAAACCTTTTGTTCCTCTTCGCAGTAGAAGAAATATCCCTTGGAGTTCTTTGGATATCCCACGAACTTGCACTGTACTGAGCGTGCCTCGAGTTTGTCCGCATGCTGCTTTTTAACAAAAGCTGGACATCCCCATGTCTTAATGTGATTAAGATGGGGCCTCTTCCCACACCACATTTCATATGGTGTGGTAGGCACAGTCTTAGTGGGAACTCGGTTCAAAAGGTATGCAGTTGATTCTAGTGCATACCCCCAAAATGATCGCGGTAACTCAGCGTTACTCATCATGGACCGTACCATATCCAATAGGGTCCGGTTCCGTCTCTCCGATACACCGTTATGTTGCGGAGTGTATGGAGGAGTAAGCTGAGAGAGAATTCCATTCTCTTTTAAGTAATTCAGGAACTCGGCACTTAAGTATTCTCCACCTCGATCCGATCTTAGAATCTTGATACTTTTGCCGGTTTGTTTTTCTACTTCATTCTTATATTCCTGGAACTTTTCAAAGGCTTCGGACTTATGTTTCATTAAGAAGACATAACCGTACCTTGAAAAGTCATCCGTAAAAGTAATGAAGTAAGAATAACCGCTTCGCGCATGTGTAGACATTGGACCGCACACGTCGCTGTGTACGAGTCCCAAGAGCTCGATCGCTCTTACTCCGTGTCCAGTGAACGAAGTCTTTGTCATCTTTCCTTTGAGACAGGATTGACAAGTGGCATACGATTGATATTCGAACGGATTCAAATATCCTTCTGTATGTAACTTAGTCAACCTTCTCTCATTGATGTGACCCAGTCTACAATGCCATAAGAAAGTCTGATTGATATCTGGAGACTTTCTTTTGTGTGTATTCTGGACATTGAAAATCTGTGGTTGGTTTAATACGTATATACCATTGCTCAATGTACCTGACCCAATCAGAACTTGATTAAGGTGAATGTTTACAACATTGCTTACAAATGCAAATTCATAACCTTCTTTAGAAACCAAAGATACAGAAATGATATTACAAGTTGCGTTGGGTACAAAAAGGCAATTGCGCAAAACCAAAACATGTCCATCTGACATTCCCAGGTGATAGTCCCCCACGGCTTTAGCATCCATGCTAGCTCCGTTTGCAACTCTGAGGGTCATGTCACCTGCCTTCAAAACCCTACGGTTTCTCAACGCCTGCAAAGAATTACAGATATGAGATCCTGATCCGGTATCCAATACCCAGGAAGTAGAGTTTATTGAAAGACAGTTTTCAATAACATACACACCTGAAGCTGAAGCCGCAACCTGCTTCAGTTCCTGTATCCTGGCCTTCCAAGCCCTGCAATCTTTCTTCCAGTGTCCACTCTTATGACAATAGAAGCATTCTTCTTTACCCACAAGCTTCCCCGCTAACTTTGTTGCCTTTGCCTTTCCATTCGTATCCACTTTACTAACACCGCCCCTTGGTTTGGCGGGGGCTTTCCTCTTCTTTCCCTTGGCTTTCGCCTTGGACCTAGAAGAAGAAGATCCTCCTACAAACAAAGTGGATGTTTCCCTACCTTTCTGTAGGGTGCCCTTGTTAGTGTTTATGCCCTAGAAGGCCATTACTGTATCATACTAGTTTGTATATTACTTAATGGAAGCTTGGGATATTCACATGTATATAACAGTCTTGCTAAACATAGTAGTATGCTACTTGGTTTTTCTATCTTAATATGTGAGTGTACGTATTGATAGAGCTCTTAGGATCTTGCTTGACTACCAGCGTTGTGATGGCAGTCACACTAGTGGGGGCTGGGTAGTCTACAAGCACATCCTTATTCAGGTCCCTAGTCGTTGGATTATCGAGACAGAGCATCGATACTCCGGAGTAGACTAGTGTGTACGCTTCTCATCCCAGTTGGGGAGATGGTCTGTCCCACAGCCGTCAGTACGTCGTACTGGAGATAGTATACAGGTGCTCGTTAGGTTACGGGTACACCGGACAGGACTCACAGGGAACTGTTGGTTGGTTTTATACCAGTCGTCAGTGAACAGTTCCCAGGTGACATGAGTATAGCGTAGTCCGCAGACTTGACACTGCTACTTCGCCTCGAGTGTGTCCCACTGTTCTTAGATCGCTACCCTACCACGGCTCAAAGGAGTCGTGCAAACAGGTAGCAGTTGGGTGCAGTCCCGAGCACTTGGAGGCAGTGGCGGTTAGACAGGATTCGTCCCTCCCAGTATTGGGAGTTGATATCGCGCTGTGTCAGAGAGCCATTACGCAAAGTCCCTGGCCAGGGCAAGCGAGATTTGCTGGTAGGTTCCAGTAGTTTCTCAGGGTGTAATGGGCTTCCCTCCGACACGACTTATACCGCTATTAGGGGACTGACGCTTGCCGCCCCCTAGGCCCGATATGCGATAGTCTTGGACGAACGGACCGGACTGTATGGAGATTGTCACATCAGATTCAGTAGGAGTTCGGATGGGTTTTCCTCATCGGCCTTCTTATCGATAACTACCTGGGGACCGTTACGTACAGCTAGTGCCGCTTGCGGTCTGTGGTTAAACCCACTGCCAGCGTAGTAGTCGAGCCTCTAGAGTCCCATACAGAGAGTTTCCTATTCCAGGCGAAACGATATAGAGGTCATATGGTTTTACGACAAGGGTTCGGACGCATACGTGCGTTTACGCGCGTACGACTTTCGGACAGTTTTTACCAGTCGGCTTTGGTTTAAGCCAGTTACTGGTATCCGGTTATTGGATTTTTACAGTCTAAAGTTTTTCCGTATTTTCACGGATCGGAGGGGCGTTCTCGTAATTGTGCGAGAAGCTTCTAGAAGATGGTGACTAAGGAGGTTTAGGTGTCATATACATTGAATGAGTTATATGAGTCATGAGGGTGATTCATTCATCTCATTAATGCATATTAAATGCTTAATGACTCATGCTAATGAATCACCACTTGATATTTGTGAAGCATGATTATTCATCACTCTTTATTCTTTTCTTCATAAAAGAAAATGCTTCATATCTATTATGATACTCATAAGCTTTATTCAATTATCATTCTCACCTTCTCTCTCCTCAAGCTCTCCCTCTTCAAACCTTAATCCTCACTCCTCATGTGTTGAGATCAAGGATTAGTTAGACTAAACAATCCATAACCATCACTCTATCTTAATCTATCTTCTTTGATTAGCAATCCAAGAAGGTTAGTTGCCTCAAGTTTAGAGGCTAAGCTTGGAGTTTTGCTCTCGGGTGGATCGTCTACTACAAAGAGAAGGCCGAGGAGGACGAGGTGATCGTAAAGACGAAGGACTTGGTTCGATAGGTTTAATCCCTAAGCATAGTAGTTTAGAACAACTATATGTTTGGTTAGTTATCGTTTAGCTTCGATTCAAGCGGTTAGTCGATGTTTGTTCACTAAACAAGTTCGTTTTTGAAAATTCCGCCTCCCCACAAGTATTGGGGTGTACTACATCGACTTACAGTGGTATCAGAGCCTCGCTAAACAATAAATAACTTAATTGCAAATTTGTACGAATTTCGAACGGAAAAAACGAAACCGGAAAACCCCGAACTGTCAAGTTTCTGTCGAAATTTAAATGAAGTCCAAAAATTTTTCAGGGATGTTCAGAAAGCTTGAAAAGCATCTAGGAGAACACCCAAGAAAATTGGGCGCATGAATCGGCTAAAGCGCCGCGGATCCCACCGATCCGCCGCGGTTCCGCCGCCGAGTTGCCGAGTCATGAACTCAAATTTTTTGTGTGGGGTCCCTGTGATATTTGGTATTTTCTGGAATTTTTAATATTTGCTCAGGTTTCAGTTTTACAGAGCAGTATTGGAGCAATATTAATGGTGTTTAATCGATCGAAATTGTACAGTATTTGCATATTGGATTATATCTGTGATTGTATAATGTGTTCGTAAACCTCCCCTAACTGCTAGTATGTCAGTTGGCAGGGGGTTGCACATTTCTGAAATGGATTTTATCTGTTTGTGCATATGAACTGTAATTGGACTGTTGTGATGTATAGCCAGGGTTATGTGATGGGTTATCATTTAATTCATTTGATGTAAATGTAATTTGTTGTAATATTATTTTGCGGGGCACATCCATGTTGCGGTTGTAGCCACCGTTGTATTATTTCATTTTACTGTTTTTGCTCCTAGGACCGACCCAAGGTGTGGTACACAAACTGCCGGGTGGGTAGTTTGCCGTACCCGTAGGGGTCGAGGGTGGGGTAATGGCTATTCATCACAACTGTGTTATCCGTCTTTTCTTGCAGGCTCAAAAGAAATACGGATTGCTAGCAAATCCAATTAAGTTCATCTGTGTTCTAGAATGTATATCATTGCGTCAGACGAATGTAAAATATCTATATATATGATAGCTATTTTAGACGTCACTTATGTTTTACACCTGCGCTAGCCCAGTCCCCGCTCTGTCGTTAGTTAAGTAACCTAACGGGTGAGGACGGGACCCAGTGGCGAATGCAGATGGCATAAGAGGACGTCATATTTTCGTTGTTTTCTGCAATGATAGGTTAATGATGGGACGCATTATCTATAATGCAAAGAAAATAAACCAAGTTTAAATCGTTGGAACAATTTAAAAGAAACCACTCGGTTAATTTTAAAACAGATATTTTTAAATGCGGAGCCTTAACCACTCCTTTTAAAAGCTATCAGGTTCCTTCGGTTATATCAAGTTCACGTTCACGGTTTCGCCAAAACCAGTCGTAGCCCTCCGTCATTTCTTATGAATGGTCAGTAGTATTCAAGCTATGTTTGTTTGGCCCTTAGTCAAGACATAGTGATTGGTAGCTGCTGGGGTATTCATTTATTGCATAGATAGATGAGTTGGTTTGGGACACTCGTATTACTTTGTTTGGCCCTTAGTCAAGAGTATACGGATGGGTTCAAATCAACAGGATAATGATGGGCAGAACTTGACATGTGACTTATGATTTGTTGGCCCTTAGTCAAGATCATAAGAACATGGGGCAAAAATCTATATCGGGAATTTCTAAAGAAACTGAAATTTGCAAAGAGATGCATACCATTTTGAGTTTGATGAATATCGGTAGCATTCCTACAACATTATCAGACGATGATATTTGGATCCCGATCCTACTGTGAGTATATGCTACTTATCAGGATATTCATCACTTAACGATCAATGCTATAAACCTAGTAGGTGTCCTGAAAGGTGTCAGCGGGGTTACGCCCCCAGAGAAAAGAGGTTATTTAATTAAGGAACTTCGCGAAAGCGTTGGAAAACCTCCCTCGAAGTATCGACACTGGCCTGGTTGAACGGTTAAGCAAGTATTGTACGGTGAGAATAGTCCTGGCTAATTCTTCTTTTATGGTTTGAGGAAGAATTCGAGAAACAGTGGGAGCCATCCAGTTTAGATAAACTAAAAACCACTCTAAACTTGCAAGAGCATCATGCTAAAGAGTTTTCTTCTCTCTCTCCTAATTGCAGCGACCCTGAAAATGACTGGACTTAAGTTACTTTTAGAGAAAAATATACTGACAGGGCCAAACTATAAGGATTGGCTGCGGAATGTCAAAATGGCTTTGACCTATGACAAATTGGGGTACGTCCTCACCGCTACGGCACCTGCTGTCCCTGATCCCAAATCCAGTAATGCGGATAAGGAAATTCGCAAAACCTGGGATTCAGATTGCGCGAAAGCCAAGTGCATCGTGCTTGCCTCGATGAACAATGAACATCAGAGGAGGCACGAGGATATGGACCTTGATGGCATATTTCTCCATACAAAGGAACTTTATGGAGAGCAATCTCGTATAGCAAGATACGAGACCTCAAAGAACTTGTTTCGAGCGAGGTTGGCTGTCGGGTCATTGGTAGGAGAACATGTCCTAAAGATGATCGGCTATATAGAAGAGCTCGCAGACCTTGGGACGACTTTGGATAATGAGCTCTATACAGACCTTATTCTCCAGTCCCTTCCTTCCACCTATGCCCAGTTTATCCTGAACTTCAACATTCAAAGAAAAGAAGTTGAACTTCCGGAACTCCTGAACATGTTAAGGAGTGCAGAGGGCACCTTGCAGAAAGCAAGGGAAACACCCGCTATGTTTGTTGGCGGTTCATCTTCTTCCGGGTCCAAGGCAAAGGCCAAAAGAAGGAAGAAGAAGGCCGCACCCAGACCTAGAGGAGGTGTTAGTAAGGTGGGAGGGAAGGGATAGAAAAAGTTTGCAGCACCGGTAGTTGGCCAGGATGAGTGCTTCCATTGTCACAGGAAAGGGCACTGGAAGAAGGATTGCAAGGCGTGGAACGCCAAGCACCAGGAACCGAAGCAAGCTGTGGCTTCGACTTCAGGTGTGTTTGTAATTGAGAATTGTCTGTCGATCAACTCTACTTCCTGGGTATTGGATACCGGATCAGGATCTCATATTTGCAATTCATTGCAGGCACTGAGAAACCGTAGAGTGCTGAAGGAAGGTGATATGACCCTAAAGGTTGCTAACGGAGCTAGCGTGGGAGCTGCGTCCGTCGGGGATTATCACCTAGGATTGACGAGTGGACACATTTTGGTTTTACATAACAGTTATTTTGTACTAAGCTTAACGTGTAATATCATATCAGTTTCCTTGTTATCAAATAAAGGTTATGATTGTAAGTCGATGTAGTACACCCCAATACTTGTGGGGAGGCGGAATTTTCAAAAACGAACTTGTTTAGTGAACGAACATCGACTAACCGCTTGAATCGAAGCTAAACTATAAACAACCAAACACAAAGTGTTTCTAAACTACTGTGTTTAGGGATTATACCTAATGAACCAACTCCTTCGTCTTTACGAACTCCTTGTTCTCCTCGGCCTTCTCGAAGTAGTAGACGATCCACCCGAGAGCAAAACTCCAAGCTTAGCCTCTAAACTTGAGGCAACTAACCTTCTTGGATTGCTAATCGAAGAAGATAGATTGATATAGAGTGATGGTTATGGATTGTTTAGTCTTACTAACCCTTGTTCTCAACTCATGAGAGGGGAGGATTAGTCTTTTGAAGAGAGAGAGCTTGAGGAGAGAGAAGATGAAGATGATAATGATAATAGAATAGTGAGTCAAGAAGATATATCTAGCATTTCTTTTTACAAGAAAAGAATAAGAAAAGAATTTAGCAACCATGCTAGAAAATATCTTGTGATGATTCATTAGAATGACAAAAGACTTCTATGAATCATCAAGGTGACTCACTAATCACAATCAATTCATATGCCACCTTAACCTCCTTAGTCACCACCTTCTAGAAGCTTCCCGCATAATTACGAGAACGCCCCTCCTTTCCGCAAAAATACGGAAAAACTTTAGACTGTAAAAATCCAATAACCGGATACCAGTAACTGGCTTAAACCAAAGCCGACTGGTAAAAACTGTCCGAAAGTCGTACGCGCGTAAACGCACGTATGCGTCCGAACCCTTGTCGTAAAACCATACGACCTCTATATCGTTTCGCCTAGAATAGGAAACTCTCTGTGTGGGACTCTAGAGACTCGACTACTACGCTGGCAGTGGGTTTAACCACAGACCGCAAGCGGCACTTGCAGTACGTAACGGTCCCCAGGTAGTTGTCGATAAGAAGGCCGATGAGGAAACCCATCCGAACTCCTACTGAGTCTGATGTGACAATCTCCATACAGTCCGGTCCGTTCGTCCAAGACTATCGCATATCGGGCCTAGGGGGCGGCAAGCGTCAGTCCCCTAATAGCGGTATAAGTCGTGTCGGAGGGAAGCCCATTACACCCTGAGAAACTACTGGAACCTACCAGCAAATCTTGCTTGCCCTGGCCAGGGACTTTGCGTAATGGCTCTCTGACACAGCACGATATCTACTCCCAATACCGGGAGGGACGAATCCTGTCTAACCGCCACTGCCTCCAAGTGCTCGGGACTGCACCCAACTGCTACCTGTTTGCACGACTCCTTTGAGCCGTGGTAGGGTAGCAATCTAAGAACAGTGGGACACACTCGAGGCGAAGTAGCAGTGTCAAGTCTGCGGACTACGCTGTACTCATGTCACCTGGGAACTGTTCACTGACGACTGGTATAAAACCAACCAACAGTTCCCTGTGAGTCCTGTCCGGTGTACCCGTAACCTAACGAGCACCTGTATACTATCTCCAGTACGACGTACTGACGGCTGTGGGACAGACCATCTCCCCAACTGGGATGAGAAGCGTACACACCAGTCTACTCCGGAGTATCGATGCTTTGTCTCGATAATCCAACGACCAGGGACCAGAATAAGGATGTGCTTGTAGACTACCCAGCCCCCACTAGTGTGACTGCCATCACAACGCTGGTAGACAAGCAAGATCCCAAGAGCTCTATCAATACGTACACTCACATATTAAGATAGAAAAACCAAGTAGCATACTACCATGTTTAGCAAGACTGTTATATACATGTGAATATCCCAAGCTTCCATTAAGTAATATACAAACTAGTATGATACAGTAATGGCCTTCTAGGGCATAAACACTAACAATCTCCCACTTGCACTAGGGCCATGTACTGGCATATCGTAGACCAATGATCTCGAGTAGCCTCTCGAACTGCGTCTGAGGTAGGGCCTTCGTGAATGGATCAGCAATGTTCTCTTCTAAAGCAACTCTCCGAACCTTGATCTCCTTTCGATCAATGATCTCCCTGATCAGGTGATACCGCCTCAAGATGTGTCTGGACTTCTGATGGGAACTTGGTTCCTTCGCTAAAGCTATAGCTCCGTTGTTGTCGCAATACAGAGGTATTGGATCAACTATGGTAGGAACCACCTGAAGTTCTGTTAGGAACTTCTTCATCCAGACTGCTTCTTTTGCGGCATCGCAAGCAGCTATATACTCCGCTTCCATCGTCGAGTCAGCAACGGTGTCCTGCTTGGAGCTCCTCCAGCACACCGCCCCTCCATTGAGGGTAAAGACATAACCCGACATGGACTTGGAATCGTCCTTATCACTCTGGAAGCCGGAATCAGCAAATGCCTCCAACCTGAGGTCTTTTCCGCCGTAAACCAAGAACATCTCCTTAGTCCTCCTCAGGTACTTGAGAATGTTCTTTACTGCTATCCAGTGTTTCTCCCCTGGGTCTGACTGATACCGGCTCACCACGCTTTGTGCGTAAGCTACATCTAGTCTGGTCCACAACATCGCATACATTATAGATCCTACCGCAGAAGCGTAGGGTATAATAGACATGCGTTCCCTTTCCAAATCAGTCTTGGGAGACATCTCTTTGGAGAGGGTGATTCCGTGACAAGCCGGTAGATTACCGCGCTTAGAATCTTCCATACTGAATCTTTTTAGTACAGTGTCGATATACCTGGACTGCGAAAGTCCCAACATCCTCTTGGATCTATCACGATAGATCCGGATCCCCAGAATGTAAGAGGCATCACCCAGATCTTTCATGGAGAACCTGTGTGACAAGAATCCTTTGACAGATTGTAGCACAGGAATGTCATTTCCTATTAATAGAATGTCATCCACGTACAAGACGAGGAATACGACACTTCTGGCTACAACTTTACTATATATGCACGGTTCATCTGGATTTTTGATAAAGTCATATTCTTTGACTGTCTCATCAAAACAGATGTTCCAACTCCGCGATGCCTGCTTTAGTCCATAAATGGACTTAAGCAGCTTGCATACTTTCCCGCTGCTCCCACTCTGATTGAAACCCTCTGGCTGATCCATATAGACGCTCTCTTCTAAATTTCCATTCAGAAAAGCCGTCTTTACGTCCATCTGCCAGATTTCATAATCATGGAAGGCAGCAATAGCAAGAAGGACCCGAATAGATTTGAGCATAGCCACTGGAGAAAAAGTTTCGTCATAGTCCAAACCAGGTCTTTGACGAAAACCCTTTGCAACAAGTCTAGCCTTATAGGTTTCCACCTGTCCATCTACACCAATCTTTTTCTTGAAGATCCATTTGCATCCTATGGGTTTTACCCCATCTGGAGCAAAGTCCAAAGTCCATACTTTGTTGGTGTACATGGACTCCATTTCGGTCCGCATTGCATCTATCCATCGTACCGAGTCGCCGCTCTGGATGGCCTGCTGGAAGTCAGTAGGTTCATCATCTTCTATGATGCAATCCTCTCTATCCCCGTTTATGAGAAAACCGTAGTATCTCTCAGGCGGATGAGACGGCCTACTACTCCTGCGGAGGGGTGCGGGAATGTTCTGTTCTTCTTGAACTTCTGGTTCTACCAAACTTTCAGTAGTAGCTTGTGGTTCTGGAATTTCTTCCAGTTCTACTACGCTCCCACTCTTCTGATTTTCTAAAAATTCAGTTTCTAAGAAGCGGGCATGACGAGAAACAAAAACCTTTTGTTCCTCTGCGTAATAGAAGCAATATCCTGTAGAGTTCTTTGGATATCCCACAAACTTACACTCTACTGAGCGTGCCTCGAGCTTGTCCGGATGCTGCTTTTTTACAAAAGCTGGACATCCCCATGTCTTCAGGTACTGAAGATAGGGTTTCTTCCCACTCCGCATTTGATATGGTGTGGTAGGCACAGTTTTGGTTGGAACTCTGTTCAAAAGATGTATCGCTGATTCTAGCACATACCCCCAGAAAGATCGCGGTAACTCAGCATTACTCATCATGGATCGTACCATATCCAATAGGGTTCGATTCCGTCTCTCCGATACACCGTTGTGCTGTGGAGTGTATGGAGGAGTAAGCTGAGAGAGAATTCCTTTCTCTTTTAGGTAACCTAGGAACTCGGCACTTAAGTATTCTCCACCTCGATCAGATCTCAGTGTCTTAATACTTTTGCCTGTTTGGTTTTCCGCTTCACTCTTGTATTCCAGGAATTTCTCAAAGGCTTCGGATTTATGCTTCATTAAGAAGACATGTCCAAACCTAGAGAAATCATCTGTAAAAGTAATGAAGTAGGAATAATCACCTCTTACATGTGTAGACATTGGACCACATACATCGCTGTGTATGAGTCCTAAGAGCTCGCTCGCTCTTACTCCTTGTCCAGTAAATGGAGTCTTTGTCATCTTTCCTTTGAGACAAGATTGACAAGTGTCATAAGATTGATATTCGAACGAGTCTAAATATCCTTCTCTATGCAACTTAGTCAACCTTCTCTCATTGATGTGACCCAGTCTACAATGCCATAAGAAAGCTTTATTCAAATCTGGAGACTTTCTTTTTAGTGTGTTCTGGACATTGAAAATTTGCAGTTGGTTTAAAACATATATTCCGTTATTTAATGTACCGGACCCAATCAAACCATGATTAAGGTGGATGTTGACAACATCTCTTACAAACGTGAAATCATAACCTTTATTTGATAACAAGGAAACTGATATGATATTACACGTTAAGCTTGGTACAAAATAACAGTTATGTAAAACCAAATTGTGTCCACTCGTCAATCCTAGGTGATAATCCCCGACGGACGCAGCTCCCACGCTAGCTCCGTTAGCAACCCTGAGGATCATATCACCTTCCTTCAGCACTCTACGGTTTCTCAGTGCCTGCAATGAATTGCAAATATGAGATCCTGATCCGGTATCCAATACCCAGGAAGTAGAGTAGATTGACAGACAATTCTCAATTACAAACATACCTGAAGTCGAAGCCACAGCTTGCTTCGGTTCCTGGTTCTTGGCGTTCCACGCCTTGCAATCCTTCTTCCAGTGCCCTTTCCTGTGACAATGGAAGCACTCATCCTGACCAACTATCGGTACTGCAGTCTTTTTCTTTCCCTTCCCTTCCACCTTACTAACACCTCCTCTAGGTCTGGGTGCGGCCTTCTTCTTCCTTCCTTTGGCCCTAGCCTTGGACCCGGAAGAAGATGTACCTCCAACAAACATAGCGGGTGTTTCCCTTGAATTCTTCAAGGTGCCCTCTGCACTCCTTAACATGTTCAGGAGTTCCGGAAGTTCAACTTCTTTTCTTTGAAGATTGAAGTTCAGGATAAACTGGGCATAGGTGTGAGGAAGGGACTGGAGAATAAGGTCTGTATAGAGCTCATTATCCAAAGTCGTCCCAAGGTCTGCGAGCTCTTCTATGTAGCCGATCATCTTTAGGACATGTTCTCCTACTGATGACCCGACAGCCAACCTCGCTCGAAACAAGTTCTTTGAGGTCTCGTATCTTGCTATACGAGATTGCTCTCCATAAAGTTCCTTTGTATGGAGAAATATGCCATCAAGGTCCATATCCTCGTGCCTCCTCTGATGTTCATTGTTCATCGAGGCAAGCACGATGCACTTGGCTTTCGCGCAATCTAAATCCCAGGTTTTGCGGATTTCCTTATCCGCATTGCTGGATTTGGGACCAGGGACAGCAGGTGCCGTAGCGGTGAGGACGTACCCCAGTTTGTCATAGGTCAAAGCCATTTTGACATTCCGCAGCCAATCTTTATAGTTTGGCCCTGTCAGTATATTTTTCTCTAAAAGTAACTTAAGTCCAGTCATTTTCAAGGTCGCTGCAATTAGGAGAGAGAGAAGAAAACTCTTTAGCATGATGCTCTTGCAAGTTTAGAGTGGTTTTTAGTTTATCTAAACTGGATGGCTCCCACTGTTTCTCGAATCCTTCCTCAAACCATAAAAGAAGAATTAGCCAGGACTATTCTCACCGTACAATACTTGCTTAACCGTTCAGCCAGGCTGGTGTCGATACTTCGAGGGAGGTTTTCCAATGCTTTCGCGAAGTTCCTTAATTAAATAACCTCTTTTCTCTGGGGGCGTAACCCCGCTGACACTTTTCTGGACACCTACTAGGTTTATAGCATTGATCGTTAAGTGACGAATATCCTGATAAGTAGCATATACTCACAGTAGGATCGGGATCCAAATATCATCGTCTGATAATGTTGTAGGAATTCTACCAACATTCATCAAACTCAAAATGGTATGCATTTCTTTGCAAATTTCAGTTTCTTTAGAAATTCCCGATATAAGTTTTTGCCCCATGCTCTTATGACCTTGACGTATGCCAACAAATCATAAGTCACATGTCAAGTTCTGCCCATCATTATCTTGTTAATTTGAACCCACCCGTATTTACCCTTGACGTATGCCAACAAGGTAATGCGACTGTCCCAAACCAACACATCTATTTATGCAACAAATGAATACCCCAGCAGCTACCAAACACTATGCCTTGACGTATGCCAACAAGCATAGCTTCAATACTACTGACCATCCATAAGAAATGACGGAGGGCTACGACTGGTTTTGGCGAAACCGTGAACGTAGTGAACTTGATATAATCGAAGGAACCTGATAGCTTTTAAAAGGAGTGGTTAAAGCTCCGCATTTAAAAATATCTGTTTTTTAAAATAACCGAGTGGTTTCTTTTAAATTGTTCCAACGATTTAAACTTGGTTTATTTTCTTTGCATTATAGATAATGCGTCCCATCATTAACCTATCATTGCAGAAAACAACGAAAATACAACGTCCTCTTATGCCATCCGCATTCGCCACGGGGTCCCGTCATCACCCGTTAGGTTACTTAACTAACGACAGAGCGGGGGCAGGGCTAGCGCGGGTGTAAAACATAAGTGACGTCTAAATAGCTACAATATATATAGATATTTTACATTCGTCCGACGCAATGATATTCATTCCAGAACACAGATAAACTTTATTGGATTTGCAAGCAATCTGTATTTCTTTTGAGCCTGCAAGAAAAGACAGATTACACAGTTGTGATGAATAGCCGTTACCCCACCCAAGATCCCTACGGGTACGGCAAACTACCCGCCCGGCAGTTTGTGTACCCCACCTCGGATCTGTCCTAGGAGCAAAAACAGTAAAATGAAATAATACAACGGTGGCTACAACCACAACCTGGATGTGCCCCGCAAAATAATATTACAACAAATTATATTTACAACAAATGAATTAAATAATAACCCATTGCAAAACCCCGGCTATACACCACAACAGTCCAATACAGTTTATATGCACAAACAGATATAACCATTTCAGAAATGTGCAACCCCCTGCCAACCGACATACTAGCAGTTAGGGGAGGTTTATGAACACATTAAACAATCACAGATATAATCCAATATGCAAATACTGTACAATTTCGATCGATTAAACATCTTTAATATTGCTCCAAAAACTGCTCTGTAAACTGGAAACCTGAGCAAAATTAAAATATTCCAGAAAACCCCAAACACCAGAGAGGACCCACACATGAAAGATGAGTCCATGACTCGGCAACTCGGCCGCGGAACCGCGGCGGATCGGTGGGATTCGCCGCGCTTCCGCGGCTCTTTAGCCGATTCATGGGCTCAAATTTCATGGGTGTTCTTCTGGACCCTTTTCAAGCTTTCTGAGCAACCCTGAAAAATTTTAGGACATCATTTTAAATTCGACAGAAACTGATATTTTTTAGGGTTTTCCGGCTTCGTTTTTCCGTTTGAAATTCGTACAAATTTGCAATCAAGTTATTTATTGTTTAGCGAGGCTCTGATACCACTGTAAGTCGATGTAGTACACCCCAATACTTGTGGGGAGGCGGAATTTTCAAAAACGAACCTGTTTAGTGAACGAACATCGACTAACCGCTTGAATCGAAGCTAAACTATAAACAACCAAACACAAAGTGTTTCTAAACTACTGTGTTTAGGGATTATACCTAATGAACCAACTCCTTCGTCTTTACGAACTCCTTGTTCTCCTCGGCCTTCTCGAAGTAGTAGACGATCCACCCGAGAGCAAAACTCCAAGCTTAGCCTCTAAACTTGAGGCAACTAAACTTCTTGGATTGCTAATCGAAGAAGATAGATTGATATAGAGTGATGGTTATGGATTGTTTAGTCTTACTAATCCTTGTTCTCAACTCATGAGAGGGGAGGATTAGTCTTTTGAAGAGAGAGAGCTTGAGGAGAGAGAAGATGAAGATGATAATGATAATAGAATAGTGAGTCAAGAAGATATATCTAGCATTTCTTTTTACAAGAAAAGAATAAGAAAAGAATTTAGCAACCATGCTAGAAAATATCTTGTGATGATTCATTAGAATGACAAAAGACTTCTATGAATCATCAAGGTGACTCACTAATCACAATCAATTCATATGCCACCTTAACCTCCTTAGTCACAACCTTCTAGAAGCTTCCCGCATAATTACGAGAACGCCCCTCCTTTCCGCAAAAATACGGAAAAACTTTAGACTGTAAAAATCCAATAACCGGATACCAGTAACTGGCTTAAACCAAAGCCGACTGGTAAAAACTGTCCGAAAGTCGTACGCGCGTAAACGCACGTATGCGTCCGAACCCTTGTCGTAAAACCATACGACCTCTATATCGTTTCGCCTGGAATAGGAAACTCTCTGTGTGGGACTCTAGAGACTCGACTACTACGCTGGCAGTGGGTTTAACCACAGACCGCAAGCGGCACTAGCAGTACATAACGGTCCCCAGGTAGTTGTCGATAAGAAGGCCGATGAGGAAACCCATCCGAACTCCTACTGAGTCTGATGTGACAATCTCCATACAGTCCGGTCCGTTCGTCCAAGACTATCGCATATCGGGCCTAGGGGGGCGGCAAGCGTCAGTCCCCTAATAGCGGTATAAGTCGTGTCGGAGGGAAGCCCATTACACCCTGAGAAACTACTGGAACCTACCAGCAAATCTCGCTTGCCCTGGCCAGGGACTTTGCGTAATGGCTCTCTGACACAGCACGATATCTACTCCCAATACCAGGAGGGACGAATCCTGTCTAACCTCCACTGCCTCCAAGTGCTCGGGACTGCACCCAACTGCTACCTGTTTGCACGACTCTTTTGAGCCGTGGTAGGGTAGCAATCTAAGAACAGTGGGATACACTCGAGGCGAAGTAGCAGTGTCAAGTCTGCGGACTACGCTGTACTCATGTCACCTGGGAACTGTTCACTGACGACTGGTATAAAACCAACCAACAGTTCCCTGTGAGTCCTGTCCGGTGTACCCGTAACCTAACGAGCACCTGTATACTATCTCCAGTACGACGTACTGACGGCTGTGGGACAGACCATCTCCCCAACTGGGATGAGAAGCGTACACACCAGTCTACTCCGGAGTATCGATGCTCTGTCTCGATAATCCAACGACCAGGGACCAGAATAAGGATGTGCTTGTAGACTACCCAGCCCCCACTAGTGTGACTGTCATCACAACGCTGGTAGACAAGCAAGATCCCAAGAGCTCTATCAATACGTACACTCACATATTAAGATAGAAAAACCAAGTAGCATACTACCATGTTTAGCAAGACTGTTATATACATGTGAATATCCCAAGCTTCTATTAAGTAATATACAAACTAGTATGATACAGTAATGGCCTTCTAGGGCATAAACACTAACAATGATTTCACGTTTGTAAGAGATGTTGTCAACATCCACCTTAATCATGGTTTGATTGGGTCAGGTACACTAAATAACGGCATATATGTTTTAAACCAACTCCAAATTTTCAATGTCCAGAACACACTAAAAAGAAAGTCTCCAGATTTAAATAAGGCTTTCTTATGGCATTGTAGACTGGGTCACATCAATGAGAGAAGGTTGACTAAGTTGCATAGAGAAGGATATTTGGACTCGTTCGAATATCAATCTTATGACACTTGTCAATCTTGTCTCAAAGGAAAGATGACAAAGACTACATTCACTGGACAAGGAGTAAGAGCGAGCGAGCTCTTAGGACTCATATACAGCGATGTATGTGGTCCAATGTCTACACATGCAAGAGGTGGTTATTCCTACTTCATTACTTTTACAGATGATTTCTCTAGTTTGGACAAGTCTTCTTAATGAAGCATAAATCCGAGACTTTTGAGAAATTCCTGGAATACAAGAGTGAAGCGGAAAACCAAACAGGCAAAAATATTAAGACACTGAGATCTGATCGAGGTGGAGAATACTTAAGTGCCGAGTTCCTAGGTTACCTAAAAGAGAAAGGAATTCTCTCTCAGCTTACTCCTCCATACACTCCACAGCACAACGGTGTATCGGAGAGACGGAATCGAACCCTATTGGATATGGTATGATCCATGATGAGTAATGCTGAGTTACCGCGATCTTTCTGGGGTTATGCGCTAGAATCAGCGGCATATCTTTTAAACCAGGTTCCAACCAAGACTGTGCCTACCACACCATATCAGATGTGGAGTAGGAAGAAACCCTGTCTAAAACATTTAGGACATGGGGGTGTCCAGCTTTTGTAAAAAAGCAGCATTCGGACAAGCTCGAGGCACGCTCAGTACAGTGTAAGCTTGTGGGATATCCAAAGAACTCCAAGGGATATTATTTCTATTACGCAGAGGAACAAAAGGTTTTTGTTTCTCGTCATGCCCACTTCTTAGAAACTGAATTTTTAGAAAATCAGAAGAGTGGGAGCGCAGTAGAACTGGAAGAAATTCCAGAAACATAAGATGCTAATGAAAGTTTGGTAGAACCAGAGGTTCAAGAAGAACAGAACATTCCCGCACCCCTCCGCAGGAGTAGTAGGCCGTCTCATCCGCCTGAGAGATACTACGGTTTTCTCATAGATGGGGATAGAGAGGATTGCATCATAGATGATGATGAACCTACTGACTTCCAGCAGGCCATCCAGAGCGGCGACTCGGTACGATGGCTAGATGCAATGCGGACCGAAATGGAGTCCATGTACACCAACAAAGTATGGACTTTGGACTTTGCTCCAGATGGGGTAAAACCCATAGGATGCAAATGGATCTTCAAGAAAAAGATTGGTGTAGATGGACAGGTGGAAACCTATAAGGCTAGACTTGTTGCAAAGGGTTTTCGTCAAAGACCTGGTTTGGACTATGACGAAACTTTTTCTCCAGTGGCTATGCTCAAATCCATTCGGGTCCTTCTTGCTATTGCTGCCTTCCATGATTATGAAATCTGGCAGATGGACGTAAAGACGGCTTTTCTGAATGGAAATTTAGAAGAGAGCGTCTATATGGATCAGCCAGAGGGTTTCAATCAGAGTGGGAGCAGCGGGAAAGTATGCAAGCTGCTTAAGTCCATTTATGGACTAAAGCAGGCATCGCGGAGTTGGAACATCTGTTTTGATGAGACAGTCAAAGAATATGACTTTATCAAAAATCCAGATGAACCGTGCATATATAGTAAAGTTGTAGCCAGAAGTGTCGTATTCCTCGTCTTGTACATAGATGACATTCTATTGATAGGAAATGACATTCCTATGCTACAATCTGTCAAAGGATTCTTGTCATACAGGTTCTCCATGAAAGACCTGGGTGATGCCTCTTACATTCTGGGGATCCGGATCTATCGTGATAGATCCAAGAGGATGTTGGGACTTTCGCAGTTCAGGTATATCGACACTGTACTGAAAAGATTCAGTATGGAAGATTCTAAGCGTGGTAATCTACCGGCTTGTCACGGAATCACCCTCTCCAAAGAGATGTCTCCCAAGACTGATTTGGAAAGGGAACGCATGTCTATTATACCCTACGCTTCTGCGGTAGGCTCTATAATGTATGCGATGTTGTGTACCAGACCAGATGTAGCTTACACACTGAGCGTGGTAAGCCGGTATCAGTCAGACCTAGGGGAAAAGCACTGGATAGCAGTAAAGAACATTCTCAAGTACCTGAGAAGGACTAAGGAGATGTTTTTGGTTTACGGCGGAAAAGACCTCAGGTTGGAGGCCTTTGCTGATTCCGGCTTCCAGAGTGATAAGGACGATTCCAAGTCCATGTCGGGTTATGTCTTTACCCTCAATGGAGGGGCGGTGTGCTGGAAGAGCTCCAAGCAGGACACCGTTGCTGACTCGACGATGGAAGCGGAGTATATAGCTGCTTGCGATGCCGCAAAAGAAGCAGTCTGGATGAAGAAGTTCCTAACAGAACTTCAGGTGGTTCCTACCATAGTTGATCCAATACCTCTGTATTGCGACAACAATGGAGCTATAGCTTTAGCGAAGGAACCAAGGTCCCATCAGAAGTCCAGACACATCTTGAGGCGGTATCACCTGATCAGGGAGATCATTGATCGTCAGGAGATCGAGGTTCGGAGAGTTGCTTCAGAAGAGAACATTTCTGATCCATTCACGAAGGCCCTACCTCAGACGCAGTTCGAGAGGCTACTCGAGATCATTGGTCTTCGATATGCCAGTACATGGCCCTAGTGCAAGTGGGAGATTGTTAGTGTTTATGCCCTAGAAGGCTATTACTGTATCATACTAGTTTGTATATTACTTAATGGAAGCTTGGGATATTCACATGTATATAACAGTCTTGCTAAACATGGTAGTATGCTACTTGGTTTTTCTATCTTAATATGTGAGCATACGTATTGATAGAGCTCTTAGGATCCTGCTTGACTACCAGCGTTGTGATGGCAGTCACACTAGTGGGGGCTGGGTAGTCTACAAGCACATCCTTATTCAGGTCCCTAGTCGTTGGATTATCGAGACAGAGCATCGATACTCCGGAGTAGACTAGTGTGTACGCTTCTCATCCCAGTTGGGGAGATGGTCTGTCCCACAGCCTTCAGTACGTCGTACTGGAGATAGTATACAGGTGCTCGTTAGGTTACGGGTACACCGGACACGACTCACAGGGAACTGTTGGTTGGTTTTATACCAGTCGTCAGTGAACAGTTCCCAGGTGACATGAGTACAGCGTAGTCCGCAGACTTGACACTGCTACTTCGCCTCGAGTGTGTCCCACTGTTCTTAGATCGCTACCCTACCACAGCTCAAAGGAGTCGTGCAAACAGGTAGCAGTTGGGTGCAGTCCCGAGCACTTGGAGGCAGTGGCGGTTAGACAGGATTCGTCCCTCCCGGTATTGGGAGTTGATATCGCGCTGTGTCAGAGAGCCATTACGCAAAGTCCCTGGCCAGGGTAAGCGAGATTTGCTGGTAGGTTCCAGTAGTTTCTCAGGGTGTAATGGGCTTCCCTCCGACACGACTTATACCGCTATTAGGGGACTGACGCTTGCCGCCCCCTAGGCCCGATATGCGATAGTTTTGGACGAACGGACCGGACTGTATGGAGATTGTCACATCAGACTCAGTAGGAGTTCGGATGGGTTTTCCTCATCGGCCTTCTTATCGACAACTACCTGAGGACCGTTACGTACAGCTAGTGCCGCTTGCGGTCTGTGGTTAAACCCACTGCCAGCGTAGTAGTCGAGTCTCTAGAGTCCCACACAGAGAGTTTCCTATTCCAGGCGAAACGATATAGAGGTCGTATGGTTTTACGACAAGGGTTCGGACGCATACGTGCGTTTACGCGCGTATGACTTTCGGACAGTTTTTACCAGTCGGCTTTGGTTTAATCCAGTTACTGGTATCCGGTTATTGGATTTTTACAGTCTAAAGTTTTTCCGTATTTTCACGGATCGGAGGGGCGTTCTCGTAATTGTGCGAGAAGCTTCTAGAAGATGGTGACTAAGGAGGTTTAGGTGTCATATACATTGAATGAGTTATATGAGTCATGAGGGTGATTCATTCATCTCATTAATGCATATTAAATGCTTAATGACTCATGCTAATGAATCACCACTTGATATTTGTGAAGCATGATTATTCATCACTATTTATTCTTTTCTTCATAAAAGAAAATGCTTCATATCTATTATGATACTCATAAGCTTTATTCAATTATCATTCTCACCTTCTCTCTCCTCAAGCTCTCCCTCTTCAAACCCTAATCCTCACCCCTCATGTGTTGAGATCAAGGATTAGTTAGACTAAACAATCCATAACCATCACTCTATCTCAATCTATCTTCTTTGATTAGCAATCCAAGAAGGTTAGTTTCCTCAAGTTTAGAGGCTAAGCTTGGAGTTTTGCTCTCGGGTGGATCGTCTACTACAAGGAGAAGGCCGAGGAGGACGAGGTGATCGTAAAGACGAAGGACTTGGTTCGATAGGTATAATCCCTAAGCATAGTAGTTTAGAACAACTATATGTTTGGTTAGTTATCGTTTAGCTTCGATTCAAGCGGTTAGTCGATGTTTGTTCACTAAACAAGTTCGTTTTTGAAAATTCCTCCTCCCCACAAGTATTGGGGTGTAGTACATCGACTTACAGCCCTCTGCGCTCCTCAGCATGTTGAGGAGTTCTGAAAGTTCAACTTCTTTTTCTTGTAAGTTGAAGTTCAGTATAAACTGGGTGTATGTGGAAGGAAGGGACTGGAGAATCAAGTCCGTATAGAGCTCACTCTCCAACGTGGTCCCAAGTTCTGCGATCTCCTCAATGTAGCCAATCATCTTAAGCACGTGTTCCGCTACCGATGATCTGACGGCCAATCTTGCCGAAAATAACTTCTTCAACACTTCGTATCTTGCGATACGAGACTGCTCTCCATACAGTTCTTTTGTATGAAGAAATATGGATTCCAGGTCCATATTCTCGTGCCTCCTCTGATGTTCGTTGTCCATAGAGGCAAGCACGAGGCACTTGGCCTTCGCGCAATCAATCTCCCAAGTCTTACGGATTTCCTTATCCGCGACGTTGGAGGTGGGACCTGGGACGGGGGGAGCTTTGGTGGTAAGAAGATACCCCAGCTTGTCGTAAGTGATTGCCATTTTGACATTCCTGAGCCAATCTTTGTATTTTGGCCCTGTCAGTATGTTTTTATCTAGAAGTAACTTAAGTCCAGTCATGTCGATTGGTCGCTGCAATTAGGAGAGAGAGAAGAAACACTCAGCACGATGCTCTTGAAAGTTTAGAATGGTTTTTAGTTTGTCTAAACAGGATGGCTCCCACTGTCTCTCGAATCCCTCCTCAAACCATAAAGGAAGAATTAGTCGGGATCAATCCCACCGCACAATACTTGCTTAACCGTTCAGCCAGGCCAGTGTCGGTACTTCGAGGGAAGTTTTCCAACACTTTCGCGAAGTTCCTTAATTTAAGAACCTCTTTTCCTTGGGGGCGTAGCCCCGCTATCACCTTTCTAGACACCTACTAGGTTTATAGCATTGATCGTTTAGTGAGAAATTTCCCGAGGAGTAGCATATACTCACAGTAGGATCGGGATCCAAATATCATCGCGTGACGAAACTGAAGGAATCCTACCAGAATCACCACAATCCAAATGGTATGCAAATCTAGCAAGTTTCAGTAGTTATGAAACTCCCGATGTGAATTTTTGCCCCATGCTCTTATGACCTTGACTTTGGCCAACAAATCATAAGTCACATGTCAAGTTCTACCCGTCGTTCTCCAGGTTAATTTGAATCCACCCGTACCTACCCTTGACTTTGGCCAACAAGGCAGTACGTGTTGGAGATAGTGCCATCAAAGTCAATTATTGGATCGCAGGTACGTGATTGCAATGATTGCGGAGGATCTATACCGGTAGGACAGTCTTACTCGAGATGATAGTATGCTATCTGGTTTGCCTTTATCAGTCGTGTACATGTTCAGGTGACTGATTACATGTTACACTTTGATAGAGCCCTTTGGATCTTGCTTTACTACCAACAGTATGATGGCGATCATATACATGAGAGTTGGGTAGTTTATACGCATATCCTTGATAGTGGTCCCTAGTCGTGGGAGTTTCGAGACAGGGCATCGATACTCCGGAGTAGACTAGTGTATACAGTCGAGACCCCGACGAGGGGCGGTGGCCGGTCTCACAAGCCACTGGTGTCAGTTGGATCACCTAAGATGTATACAGGTGCTCATTGGGTTATGAGTACACCGGACAGGACTCGCCGGGAACCTGCTAGTTGGTATTATACATATCGTCAGATAGCAGTTCCCTGGTGACATGTGTACAGGTTAGTTCATCGACCTGAGGTCGTCATTTGTCTCGTGTGAGTTCCCACTGTGCTTTGATTTCTACCCTACCACGGCTCAAAGGAGTCGTGCAAACAGGTAGTTTTTGGGTACAGTCCCGAGCCATATGGAGGCACGTGAGCGGATCGGCAGGGGATTCGTCTCTCCCGGTATTGGAGGCGAGGTCGTGCTGTGTCTAGGAGAGCCATTACACAAAGCCCATGGCCATGACAGGAGATTTTCTGGTAGGTACTCCAGTAGTATCTCAGGGTGTTATTGGGCTACACTCCGACACGACTTATACTGCTATTGGGGGTCTGACATTACTAGCCCCCTAGGTAGATATGCGATACTCATAGAAGAACGGACCGGACTGTATATACATTGTCACTGTTAGGCCCAGTAGGGTTTCCGGATGAGTTCGCTCATCGGTCTCCCTTGAGGTCAGTCCATGGGCAGCCGTTACGCATTGCTAGTGCCGCTGATGGTTTGTGGTTAAACCCACTGCCAGGGTACTGACGAGTCATTAGAGTCCCCCACAGACAGTTTCCCAAGTTCGGGCGAAACGTTGTAGAGGCCGTATGGTTTTATGGCAGGGTTCGGAAAATGCACGTGCGTTTACGCACGTGTTATTTTTCGGGCAGATGATACTGGTCGGCTTTGGTTTAAGCCGGATCCGAGTATTATATTGAGTAGATATAATATCTGAAAGGTTCCTAGGCACCCAATAGAGGTCTCACAAGGCATCAACCATGCCATTTTCAAAAATTATGGGTGTCAAGAAACCCTAACACGGATCGTCGGCTAGAATTCTAGGCGAAAAGAAAATCTAGTTAACTACTTAACTATAAGTTAGATGCTACAGCCTTTGTAGATCCGGATATCCACTTCCTAAGCTCCACGTAGTCTTCCTCTCGCTGTCCTTTTTAAATCATAGACTCGTTCTTCTGCTTCATCGGGAAAACGAGCGGAATAGGTCGTCGGCTTCGTGTCAAAGACGATCTACGTCGAGGCATCACAAGTTCAAGCTCCGACTTCACAAAGTTGTGAAACTTATGAAGAAAACACCCAAAACAACTTGGCAAGAGGTAGAGGGTGAAGAAATAGAAGGTGGGTTCACTTTAGAATTGGATTTCTCTCACTAGAACTCAAGTTGCCATTGATGGCATCAAGGTTTCTATCTTGAAGAAGAAGGAGAAGGATGAAGATAGAATATGATAAGTCTTTTGTAAATGATAAAATAAATCAATACTTATCATTTACAAACCATAGTTTAGTGTAGAGAATAGACCATGGTTAGTTGGATTGGTTAGGGTTAAGCATGAAAACAAGGATGGTTAAGAAGTCAAAGCTTCATGAAGCTTCAACTAAAGACAAACTTCTCCACCATTCTTATCTCAATCTTTTTCCAAATAAATAAATGAGCAAATAAATAAATAAATAAATATGCAAAACCCTAATTATCAAATTAACCATGGTTTAATTCTATATACTTAACTAAATAATCAAGTATCATCAAACATGATACAAATATGTGCACAAAAGTATATCACATATATAATTTGCACATCAAGTGAGAAAATCCATATAAAGTGAACCAATACTAGTTAATGCAAAGTAATATATCAAATATATAATTATACATCAAATCATTAAATCAACATTTGATTCAATGATCCGGTCATGTCGCACATAACCGACTAGTATTCAATGTATCGATATATCGAATCAATGATTCGATAACTAGGTCATATCGAATATAACCACTCGAAACATTTATCGCGAGAATGAAATACGGTATCACATACACGCATTATTCTAAGTCCCGCACATATCTCATATGCGCTCCTATTTCATTTCGCTTGAACCAGGAAACCTCTGTGTAGGACTCTAAAGACTCGTCAATACGCCGGTAGCAGATGATGATCATATCAAGCACCCACAAGCCGCAAGCGGTCTGCTAAACGTAACGGCCATCCAAGTATTGAGCGATCAGAAGATCGACGAGCTATCCCGCTCACACTCCTGTGAATCCAACCAGTAACACTTACCGTACAGTCCGGTCTGTTCGTCTGATACGTCGCATATCAAGTCTAGGGGTGGTAAACGTCAGACCCCAATAACCGATAAGTTGTGCCTATGTGAGGCTCATAACGGGTCGAGAAACTATTGGTAACACTTACCAGCAAATCTCTGATCAGCCATGGCCAGGGACTTCCCTGTTACGGCCAATCGAGCACAGCGCAACATCAACCCCCAATACCGGGAGAGACGAAACCCCTCCTATCGCTCATTGCCTCCATGTGACTCGGGACTGTACCCAAAGACCACCGTTTTGCACGCCCTCATGGACGTGGTAAGGTGGAGATCAAAGCACAGTGGGAATCACACAAGACTCTATGACGATCTCGGGTCTACAGACTAACCTGCACAAGTGTCACCTGAGAACTGCCATCTGACGTGAGGTATAATACCATCTGGGAGTTCTCGGCGAGTCCGTCCAGTGTACCCAGTCTCCACTGAGCACCCGTACACCATCTCTGATGTCAAACACCAATGGATATGGGATCATCCATCGCCCATCTCATGGGTCGAGAAGCGTATACGCTAGTCTACTCTGGTATATCGATGCCCCGTCTCGATACACCCATGACTAGGGACCTTGAAGGATGTACTTATGGACTACCATGTCCCCACTAGTATGATCTGCATCATAGTCCAGGTAGTCAAGTACACATCCTAAGGGCTTTACCAACATGTAACCATAAGACAGTTTAAAGAGACAAGTGTACATGTTAAGATAAAGAGTAACCAGATAGCATACTATCATATCGAGCAAGAAAGTCATCCCTATATATGTCCAAGCATCTAATATAATATACATGATCTGTACAATACTGGCCTCTAGGGCACACATACAACTAACAATCTCCCACTTGCACTAGGGCCAGCTGCTGTAGTATCGCATACCGAGCATCCCGAAGAGTCTCTCAAACTGTATCTGGGGAATGGCCTTCGTGAGTGGATCCGCCGTGTTGTTCTTCGTGTCAACCCTCCTGACCTCGATCTCCCGGCGATCAACTATCTCCCGGATCAGGTGATACCGCCTCAGAATATGCCTGGATCGCTGATGGGACCTGGGTTCCTTGGCCAAAGCCACCGCTCCATTGTTATCACAATACAAAGGCATTGGATGCTCAATGGATGGAACCACTCCAAGTTCAGTAATGAACTTCTTGATCCAGACAGCCTCTTTGGCAGCATCGTTGGCAGCGATGTATTCAGCCTCCATCGTCGAGTCTGCCACGGTTTCCTGCTTGGAACTCTTCCAGCTAACAGCCCCTCCGTAAAGGGTAAAGACAAAGCCCGACTGCGACTTAGAGTCGTCCTTATCACTCTGGAAGCTCGAATCGGTAAAGGACTCCACTTGGAGCTCTCTGTTACCATACACCAAGAACATATCTCTAGTCCTTCGCAAGTACTTGAGAATGCTCTTCACAGCTGTCCAGTGATTCTCTCCAGGATCAGCTTGATACCTGCTCACTATACTTAGTGAGTGTGCTACATCGGGTCTGGTACATAGCATCGCATACATGATAGAGCCTACTGCCGAAGCATAGGGTATCCCTTGCATGCGAGCTCTCTCCAAATCAGTCTTGGGAGACATCTCTTTGGAGAGAGTGACTCCAGAGATCGTGGGCAAGTTCCCACGCTTGGACTCTTCCATACTAAACCTCTTTAGTATGGTGTCAATGTACCTGGATTGGGACAATCCCAAAATCCTTTTGGATCTATCTCTATAGATCCTAATTCCCAATATGCAGGAGGCATCACCAAGATCTTTCATTGAGAATCTTTGTGATAAGAAGAGCTTGACCGATTGCAGCATAGGAATATCATTTCCTATCAAGAGTATGTCGTCTACGTACAATATGAGGAAGACAACCTTACTCTCTGCCACCTTCTTGTAGATACAAGGTCCATCTGGATTTTTGACGAAATCAAACTCTTTGATAACGACGCCAAAGCAGATGTTCCAACTCCGCGATGCTTGCTTTAATCCATAAATGGATTTAAGCAGCTTGCACACCTTCCCGCTGCTCCCACTGTCTACGAAGCCCTCTGGCTGAGTCATGTACACGCACTCTTCTAAATCACCATTTAGAAAGGCGGTCTTAACATCCATTTGCCAGATTTCGTAATCATGATAAGCAGCGATGGCAAGCATGATCCGGATGGATTTAAGCATAGCCACTGGAGAAAAGGTCTCGTCATAGTCCACACCTGGTCTTTGACGAAAACCCTTTGCTACAAGTCTAGCTTTGAAAGTCTCCACTTTCCCATCTACACCAAGTTTCTTCTTGAAGATCCACTTGCTCCCAATGGATTTTACCCCTTCAGGAGCAACGTCCAAAGTCCATACTTTGTTGGTGTACATGGATTCCATCTCGGACCGCATAGCATCCAGCCATTTCACAGAGTCCCCACTCGTGATGGCCTGCTCGAAGCTAGTTGGGTCATCATCCTCCATGATGCAATCCTCGCTCCCACCATCCATGAGAAAACCGTAGTATCTCTCAGGTGGGCGAGGAACCCTACTAGATCGGCGGAGAGGCTGAGGTTCGTCGGAAGCTACTGAATGCTCTGGTTCCACTAAATCTTCTGTTGTATTTTGTTCAGCTGGAACCTCTTCCAGTTCTACCTCAGAGCCACTAATTTCTTTTGCAAGAAATTCCTTTTCTAAAAAGGTGGCATGTTGAGCAACAAATACTCTTTTTTCCTCACTGTGGTAGAAGATATACCCTCGCGAATGTTTGGGATATCCAACAAACTTACACAAAACAGATCTTACCTCGAGTTTGTCCGATTTTTGTCTTTTGACATAGGCCGGGCAACCCCATATATTTATAAAATTAAGATATGGTCTCTTCCCTTCCCATATCTCATATGGTGTGGTAGGCACAGATTTGGTGGGAACCCTGTTCAGTAGGTATGCTGCCGTTTCCAGTGCATATCCCCAGAAGGAAACAGGTAACTCAGCTACACTCATCATAGAGCGCACCATATCTAATAGGGTGGGGTTTCTCCGCTCCGATACACCGTTGTGTTGTGGTGTATATGGAGGAGTTAGCTGAGAGAGAATCCCATTCTCTTTTAGGAAGTCCAGGAATTCAATGCTCAAGTATTCTCCTCCTCGATTAGATCGTAGGATTTTAATACTTTTTCCGGTTTGGTTCTCAACTTCTTGTTTATATTCTCTAAATTTCTCAAAAGCTTCTGATTTGTGTTTCATCAGGAACACATATCCGAATCTAGAGAGATCGTCAGTGAATGTAATGAAGTACGAAGAACCATCCCTGGCATGTGTAGACATGGGACCGCATACATCACTATGTATAAGTCCCAAGAGTTCGGTAACTCTTTCTCCGTGTCCCGTAAACGGAGTTTTGGTCATCTTGCCTTTGAGACATGACTGGCAAGTGTCATAAGATGAAAATTCAAACGGATTTAAATATCCATCTTTATGCAACTTAGCTAGTCGTGTCGCATTGATGTGGCCCAGTCTACAATGCCACAAGAAGGATTCGTTGAGTTCAGAACTCTTCCTCTTGTGTGTGTTTGTTATGCTCAGAACTGTTGATTGATTTAGAACATAAATGCCATTGCACAACGCGCCTGATCCAACCAACTTTTGGTTACGGAAAATGTTCATAACATTGTCCTGTAATACAAAATTATATCCCTCTTTACTTAATAAAGAAACCGATATAATGTTGCATATCAGGTTCGACATGTAATAGCATTCGTTCAGAACCAATGTATTACCAGTTGGTAATACAAGGTGATATTCTCCGACAGTCTTAGCTGCAACAATTGCACCATTTCCAACTCTAATGTCTTTATCACCTTCTCCAAGTTCTCTTCCTTTTCTAAGCCCATGTAACTGATTACATATATGGGATCCTGACCCGGTATCTAATACCCAGGACGTAGAGCAAATGGAGAAACAGTTCTCAGTAACGAACACACCCGAAGAAAATGCATCAACATGTACTTTCTTCATTCGGGTGGCATGGGAATCCTGGTATTCCCCTATATCTTGTTCATTCCTATAACTCTTATAAGAAAGAACGGAACCAACGTTCCCCAGCACAGAATAACATGCAGGTTCGGTCAATACATCCATATTATTATCTTCATTAGGGCATGAAATGGTCGCTACCTGGAGAGAGAGAGAAGAAAACACTTTAGCGTATGCTCGTGCAAGATCAGATTGGTTATTATCTTATCTAATCAGGATGGCTCCCACTGCTTTTTATCAAATCTTCCTTCAAACCCTAAAAGGAAAGACTAGCCGGGATTAATTACACACTACAAGTTCGCCAATCTTTCAGCCAGGCCAGTGTCGGTACTTTGAGGGAGGTCCCCCGTGCTTTTGCACGAACCTAATTAATGTAAACCTCGTTTTCCCAGAGGCGTAACCCCGTTGACACCTTTCTAGACACCTACTTGATCAGCTAATTGCAATGTGTAAAACTCTCCCAGGAGTAACTCTTACTCGCAGTGGGTATCGGGATCCAACTATCTCATAGAAGGTATGCAATCTCATTGCAAATTTCAACACTTGAAATTCCCGATAATATTTTGCCCCAAGCATCCTATGACCTTGACGGAGGTCAACAAACCACAGGGTGCAAGTCAAGTTCAACCCGTCATTTCTTGATTGAATCAAACCCACCCGCACGACCCTTGACGGAGGTCAACAAGGTCGTACGACTACCCTAATCCAATCTGCATCATATGCATAAGCAGACAAATACTAGTTAGCTACCGCACACTATGCCTTGACGGAGGTCAACAAACGTAGCACGAATACTAAGTAGGATTTATCTGAAATGACGGAGGGCTACGTCAGGTTTTTCTGAAAACCTATTGCGTAATGAACTTGATATCGTTGTAGAATCAAATGAAGTTTTAAAAATGGAATGATTTTGAGGCTTTTCTAGTTTTGCTAAAGGGGTCACTCCCGGTGAAGGGATCGTCGGCCCTTTCCTCATCGAATGAGGTGCGGGATATATCATATATATCACTGTGCAAAGCATAAACTATAGAAGCAATCAAAATCAAACCGAGTGTGTAGCATCTGCCAGTTATTGCTAAAGGAGTCACTCCCGGTGAAGGGATCTCGGTCCTTTCCTCATCGAATAAGGTGCAGGATATATCACATATACCGCTGTGCAAAGCAAGAACTGTAGCTACCTGTTTTATTTTAAAATTTGATTCCACAACATCTTAGGTTTCTTATCTTTCATTAATCACATTAATGAAGTCCCATCATTTAAATACCTAAACATCACAGATAGATATGACGTACACTTATGCCATCCGCATTCGCCTCGATGTCCCCTCGTGCACCGTTAGGTTAGGTAACTAACGACAGAGCAGGGCAGGGCTAGCGCGGGTGTAAAACATAAGTAACGTCTATATAATATATCATATATACTATATACTATATCCATCACAGAATCACATCACAGAAATCGCAGCAGAAGAAATATATGAAATATTGGATATACTAGGACGTCCGTGTTTTCAATACGAGCCAGTATAAAACACGGATTCCACGGTCGTAATGAATAGCCAATCCCACACCCCTAGACCCCTACGAGAGCGGCAAGCAACCCTGCCAATTCTAGGGTTAGGAGACCCGGACTCGACTCCTCGAGTTGGTCTCCCACTGGACCCCAGAACCCGGTTACTTGTGCTCCCCTCCTTGGGTCTATCCTAATGCGGAAAAGTAAATAATATACAAAATGTGACAACTTCCGCAACCTGGAAGCGCCCCAAATAAAAGAATATTATATACAAGTTTTTACATGAATGAAAATGAAAAACACTCATCTCACATAAAAAACCCCGGCTATTCAAACACGACGATCCAATATAACATATCCAGCAACACATAACATCACATGTCATCAACGTAAGTAAGTATGCATACCCCAATTGTCGTTGACGTATAGCAACGAAACCGGTGATATGAACATACTACACTTACGGTCACAAAAAAGAAAGTGTAAAACTACAACAATTGGAATCCACAGCTTCTTTAGACATCGTATGCCTAATCAAATGAAATACTTAGACATCACATGCCTAACAGATATAAATCCCGCATTTTAGTCTCATTATCGAAAACTCTTTTCAATATCATGTGGGACTAAACTGCTAGATTTATAACATTCATTCAGTTATCTCATAACTGTTTGTGAATTCCAATTATTGTATCACATTCCAGATAAACAGAAAATGTTAAATTTTCCGATCGAACAGTCGAATACCCAAGTTTTCCCGATACAGCTCAACACATGAAATAAGTCTAACAACATTCAGTTCGTGCCTCAGTACCAACGGTCCAGCAGTAGAAGGGTCAAGCCAACGCCTCACATGTGGCACGCCGTACTGCCCCAAACCCGAAGGTTCAAAGGGCAGTTCAAGACGGTCACATAATCGAGTTAAGGTTTGTTGTCTTCTAGAGGGTCCATCGCGTTACTTGCACTACTTAGAACGTCGTTAAACTACGGAAAAATCCAACACTTGGAAATTTCCTGACAGGGGAAAAGTTGGGTATTTATATCCGATCGAACTTTTTAACAAATTTAAAAATTATCCGGAAAAACACAAAGACGAAATTTGATAATCCGGTCGAAACACCGAAACTCTAAAACACCCCAGAAAATTCAACTCTTGAAAAAATATTAAAAACACCCAGAGAAATCAGCACTGTTAAATAAGAATTACTGTGCAAAAAGATAGGGATGACGTCATCAAGCCGCCGCGGAACCGCCGCCTAAGCTGGCTTAGGCCGCGGTTCCGCCGCGCCGTTCACTGTTCATTGAATAAAACTTGCACCGTAATTCTTAGAATTCCCTGCTGAATTTTTAAAGCATTTTTAATATTGAAAAATCCCAGATTTTAGAAAAAGTACAGAGAGCATGTTTGGTTTAGGGTTTAGGGTTCGTTCGGGCTTCAAATTGCGTCTAGACTTCGCCTAAGGCTCTAGCTAGGCTCTGATACCAGTGAAAGGTTCCTAGGCACCCAATAGAGGTCTCACAAGGCATCAACCATGCCATTTTCAAAAATTATGGGTGTCAAGAAACCCTAACACGGATCGTCGGCTAGAATTCTAGGCGAAAAGAAAATCTAGTTAACTACTTAACTATAAGTTAGATGCTACAACTTTTGTAGATCCGGATATCCACTTCCTAAGCTCCACGTAGTCTTCCTCTCGCTGTCCTTTTTGAATCCTAGACTCGTTCATCGGCTTCATCGGGAAAACGAGCGGAATAGGTCGTCGGCTTCGTGTCAAAGACGATCTACGTCAAGGCATCACAAGTTCAAGCTCCGACTTCACAAAGTTGTGAAACTTGTGAAGAAAACACCCAAAACAACTTGGCAAGAGGTAGAGGGTGAAGAAATAGAAGGTGGGTTCACTTTAGAATTGGATTTCTCTCACTAGAACTCAAGTTGCCATTGATGGCATCAAGGTTTCTATCTTGAAGAAGAAGGAGAAGGATGAAGATAGAATATGATAAGTCTTTTGTAAATGATAAAATAAATCAATACTTATCATTTACAAACCATAGTTTAGTGTAGAGAATAGACCATGGTAAGTTGGATTGGTTAGGGTTAAGCATGAAAACAAGGATGGTTAAGAAGTCAAAGCTTCATGAAGCTTCAACTAAAGACAAACTTCTCCACCATTCTTATCTCAATCTTTTTCCAAATAAATAAATGAGCAAATAAATAAATAAATGAATATGCAAAACCCTAATTATCAAATTAACCATGGTTTAATTCTATATACTTAACTAAATAATCAAGTATCATCAAACATGATACAAATATGTGCACAAAAGTATATCACATATATAATTTGCACATCAAGTGAGAAAATCCATATAAACTGAACCAATACTAGTTAATGCAAAGTAATATATCAAATATATAATTATACATCAAATCATTAAATCAACATTTGATTCAATGATCCGGTCATGTCGCACATAACCGACTAGTATTCAATATATCGATTTATCGCGAGAATGAAATACGGTATCACATACACGCATTATTCTCGGTCCCGCACATATCTCATATGCGCTCCTATTTCGTTTCGCTTGAACCAGGAAACCTCTGTGTAGGACTCTAAAGACTCATCAATACGCCGGTAGCAGATGATGATCATATCAAGCACCCACAAGCCGCAAGCGGTCTGCTAAACGTAATGGCCATCCAGGTATTGAGCGATCAGAAGATCGACGAGCTAGCCCGCTCACACTCCTGTGAATCCAACCAGTAACACTTACCGTACAGTCCGGTCTGTTCGTCTGATATGTCGCATATCAAGTCTAGGGGTGGTAAACGTCAGACCCCAATAACCGATAAGTCGTGCCGATGTGAGGCTCATAACGGGTCGAGAAACTACTGGTAACACTTACCAGCAAATCTCTGATCAGCCCTGGCCAGGGACTTCCCTGTTACGGCCAATCGAGCACAGCGCAACATCAACCCCCAATACCGGGAGAGACGAAACCCCTCCTATCGCTCATTGCCTCCATGTGACTCGGGACTGTACCCAAAGACCACCGTTTTGCACGCTCTCATGGACATGGTATGGTGGAGATCAAAGCACAGTGGGAATCACACAAGACTCTATGACGATCTCGGGTCTACAGACTAACCTGCACAAGTGTCACCTGAGAACTGCCATCTGACGTGAGGTATAATACCATCTGGGAGTTCTCGGCGAGTCCGTCCAGTGTACCCAGTCTCCACTGAGCACCCGTACACCATCTCTGATGTCAAACACCAATGGATATGGGATCATCCATCGCCCATCTCATGGGTCGAGAAGCGTATACGCTAGTCTACTCTGGTATATCGATGCCTCGTCTCGATACACCCACGACTAGGGACCTTGAAGGATGTACTTATGGACTACCATGTCCCCACTAGTATGATCTGCATCATAGTCCAGGTAGTCAAGTACACATCCTAAGGGCTTTACCAACATGTAACCATAAGACAGTTTAAAGAGACAAGTGTACATGTTAAGATAAAGAGTAACCAGATAGCATACTATCATATTGAGCAAGAAAGTCATCTCTATATATGTCCAAGCATCGAATATAATATACATGATCTGTACAATACTGGCCTCTAGGGCATACATACAACTAACAATATCTTTGTCTCAGTTGCATTTGTATTCGGTCGTAATACAAATGCGGGTATATTTATACAGTTACGGGGTTATCCTGAAAGTCGTTTCAGGATCACTTTTGGAAGTTGCCAATTTCCAGTTTTCTATCAGCCGTCTTTTAACATTCGGTTAAAGACGGATTTATCTTTTTTTGTGATGAGTGTGGATGTTTCTAGAAGGTTCTAGAAAGGGTGACTTGGCATGGTGAGTCATTAGTGTATTAATGGAGCCATTAATGCAATGGTGACTAGGTTAATGAATCACCATTTGCATTAATGAGGTTTTGTTTGCATGAAGGATATTTATGGTTGATCTTTTTTCTTGTGGTCACTCTCCCCTCTCCTACACTCATCTCCCTCCATCTATATATGGCCGGCCCCTCCCCTCTCTCATTTGCTTGCTTGATTCATTTGTTAAAAGATTATGATAGTTTTTTGGGTGTATGGAATTTCACAGCTCATTTCATTCCATCACCCGATTCCCATGGCAACTTCATTTACCGATCGTCCACAGACTTGGACGAAGTGAGACAAAGTTATCTACTCATTCTCTACATCATTCTTGGTCGTCTCTTTTAGCAAACTTGACGACCGAGTTGCCTCGAGTCAGTGGCGGGAGCCCGTTTAAAGAATCAGTGACGTGGTGTCACCTGGTAGAGCAGATCGGAGATCGATGAGATCGGAGCAGCCGCAACGGAGCATGGGATGATGGTTAAAGAACGAAGGACTCGGATCGTTCGGTATAACCTTTCTACACTCTTTACAGTTTGTTAGTTTAGCAATAATGGCAGATCCGGGTTAAAGTATATGATAGCGCCAGTTAAAAAGTTTTTGTTCCGCATTTGGCGTCTGTAGACGGCCGGGGCGCTACCGTAGACTTACAGTACGACTGTTTCAAATCAACGCATCTATCTATGCTGCACATGAATACCCAATAGCTACCAATCACTATGCCTTGACTTTGGCCAACAAACATAGCTTGAATACTATATACTATTCATGTGAAACGACGGAGGGCTACGAATGGTTTTGGCAAAACCGTGAACGTAGTGAAGTTGATATAATCGATGGAACGAGATAGCTTTTAAAAGGAGTGGCTCAAGCTCCGCATTTAAAAGTTAGTTTTGAAAAGAACCGAGTGGTTTTTCGAAAGTGTTCCAACGACTTTTGCTTGGTTTATTATCTTGCATTAGTTCTTTTAATGCGTGATATTCTTGCATTAGTTCTTTTAATGCGTCCCATCAATTAATCCTACCATTACAGAAAACAACCAAAATATGACGTACGCTTATGCCATTCGCATTCGTCACGGGGCCCCGTCATCACCCGTTAGGTTACTTAACTAACGACAGAGCGGGGGCTGGGCTAGCGCGGCTGTAAAACATAAGCAACGCCTAAATAGTTATAAATATATAGAAATGATAGACATTACAGATCACAGATGAATACATTGGATATACTAGGAATCCGCAATCCGTTCGAGCCTGCAACGAAAAGCGGATTACACGGTCGCGGTGAATAGCCAAAACCCCACCCAAGACCCCTACGGGTGCGGCAAACTACCCGCCAAGTATCCGAAGTGGAGCAACCTCCCTCAACGCCGTGAGTAGGCCACTCGGCACTTCGAGATACCCGGTAGTTTGTGCACCCCTTCATGGGTCTATCCTAGGAGTAAAAACAGTAAAAAAAAATATACAATGACGGCTACAACCCCGACCCGGTTGTGCGGCCATACAAATAATATTACATCAATTTACATATTACATGAATGAAAGAAAAAAGAAAATACTCATCTCACATCCACCCCGGCTATTCACCCGCGACAGTCCAACGCATTCATATACACATACCATCATCAAACACAGATCACAGATATGTATAACCCCGACTAATCGACATATAGCGATTAGCCGACGTTCAATACATACAAAACATCACAGATATAATAGATTAGCCAAAGTATAGTGAAGTTCGATCCAAAAAATACGGATTTATAGGCCCCCAAAAACAAATTTCTTTTCTGGAAAACCTGGGCATAAATAAACCATCTTAAAAATCCCAAAACCCTACCAGAAGAACACTGCACCAAACCCGGTCACGAGACAAACCAAAACGGCGGCGGTTCCGCGGCAAATGTATACCCATTGCCGCGGAACCGCGGCGGTTTGAAGGGTTCAGGCGACCGTTTTTGGTGGGTGTCTTCACAAAACCCTGAGCCGATTTTTGGAGTAAAACTTTTTATCTTTAGAGCACAAAAAATTTCAACAGAAAGTTAGGGTTTTGATGTTTAGGTTTTTTGTGATTTTTCCGATCGAACTTCCATACACTTTACTACTAAGCTAGTTTAAGTTTAGTTTGGCTCTGATACCACTGTAAGTCCACGTTGCCAACCCCGGTTCTTGCGGGGAGGCGGAAACGGTAAAAAAAATAATTTTTTAGCGCATTAGGCAACATGGACTAACAAAAGTCGGGATCTTTTCTAAACTAAACTAGCTACCAAGCTAAAGAGAGTTAGCTACTCGGAAAAGATGTTATACCTAACTTGAACTCCTTCTTCTTGAAACCTTTGTAGAGCTTGGATGGTGCTTTCCTCGTCGCCTTCTTCCGTCAAAGATGGATCCACCTGAGGGTTCAACCTTCGGGCTCCTTTCTCGAACTTTGAGAGAACTAAGGTCTTTGGCTTACTAGACCTCTAACCCTAGAGTGAGTAGAGAGTGATTTTGGGGTGTTTTTATCTCAAGGAGAGGGTTTCTCAACACATGAGAGTGAGTCTCCTTGAACTAGAGGAGGAGGAAGAAGAAGAAGAGAGGAGAGAGAAGTGTTATGATAGAATGAAATAAACTTTTTACAACCATGAAAAAATATGAAATGAATTATCAAATTAATAATAATAATCTAAATGAAATAGTTGATGGATGGTTTGGAATGACAATTATCATTACACACATTAAATGGTTTTGCTAGAATCAAAGAGCATCTTTGATATGTAATGATGATAGTCAAAGTTTCAACCATGCTCAACAAGTCAACCTTGGTCAACAAGTCAACCTTGGTCAACAAGTCAACAAACCCAACCATGACACAATTTCATTTAATTAATATTATTAATTCATATATCATAAATTCATTAGGGTTTGGAAAAAGACGACTGTCAACTGTGCATACAAACCCGTTCCGAAACCCTAATGAAAATCCTCTTCCTCCGCCTCAATCAACTGTGCATTCACACCCGCATTCTTGTTCCGAGGAACATGAATACAATGAGATAAAACTAACCCCAAAACATATACTAGTATCTGGCTTAAACCAGAGCCCGCTAGTAATATTCGTCCGGACTCCAAACGTGCACAAGTGCGCGGATGAGAACGAACCCTGTCGCAAAACCATGCGACCTCTACTCTGTTTTGCCCAAAGGCGAATAGCCCTCTGTGTGGGACTCTAAAGACTCGACACTACGCTGGCAGTGGGTTTAACCACAGACCGCAAGCGGCACTAGCTGTGCGTAACGGTCCCCAGGTAGATGCCGATAAGAAGACTGACGAGGTGAACCCCATCTGAACTCCTACTGAGTCTGAATGTGACAGTCTCCGTACAGTCCGGTCTGTTCGTCTGATACATCGCATGGCGGGCCTAGGGGGCGGTAAACGTCAGTCCCCAAATAGCGGTACAAGTCGTGTCGGAGTGAAGCCCAAAACACCCTGAGATAACACTGGAAGCCTACCAGTATATCTCGCTTGCCCTGGCCAGGGACTACTCGTGTAATGGCTCTCCTAGACACAGCGCGATGTCAACCCCCAATGCTGGGAGAGACGAATCCTGTCTAACCGTCATTGCCTCCAAGTGCTTCGGGACTGCACCCAACTACCACCTGTTTGCACGACTCCTTTGAGCCGTGGTAGGGTAGTAATCAAAGTACAGTGGGAACACGCTCGAGGCGAAGTGCCAGTGTCAAGTCAGCGGACTAAGCTGTACTCATGTCACCTGGGAACTGATAACTGACGATAGGTATAATACCAACTAGTCAATTCCCGACGAGTCCTGTCCAGTTTACTCGTAACCTAACGAGCACCCGCATACTATCTCAAGTACGACGTACTGACGGCTATGGGACAGACCGTCTCCCACACTGGGATGAGAAGCGCATGCACTAGTCTACTCCGGAGTATCGATGCCCTGTCTCGATAGTCCTGCGACTAGGGACCTGCGTAAGGATGTGCTTATAGATTACCCAGCCCCCACTAGTATGACTGCCATCACAACGCTGGTAATCAAGCAAAGATCCTAAGGGCTCCACTAATGTGTATAGGTGATATACTAAAATAAACACATGTACACATTGAAGTAGAAACAAACCTAGTAGCATACTACTATTTTAAGCAAGATTGTATATACAAGGTGAATATCCCAAGCTTCCATTAAGTAATATACAAACCAGTATGATACAGTAATGGCTTCTAGGGCATATACACTAACAATTTCTTTCTGTTTTGGTTCCTGGCACGGGGCCTATTTCTGTACCGCCTTATCGGATGGCCCCGGCAGAACTTAGAGAATTGAAGGGTCAGTTGCAAGATTTGCTGGATAAGGGACTTATTCGACCTAGTGTTTCTCCTTGGGGTGCTCCAGTCCTGTTTGTCAAGAAGAAGGACGGCAGTATGCGTTTGTGTATCGATTACCGCCAGCTGAACAGGGTGACAGTGCGGAATAGGTATCCTTTGCCACGCATCGACGATTTGTTCGACCAGCTTCAGGGGGCAGGATACTTTTCGAGGATCGATTTGCGATCAGGCTATCATCAGCTGCGGGTTCAACAGGAGGACATTCCTAGGACAGCTTTCCGCACGCGCTACGGCCACTATGAGTTTTTGGTGATGTCGTTCGGACTCACCAACGCGCCAGCAGCATTCATGGACTTGATGAACCGTATTTTCCGGCCGTATCTTGATCTGTTCGTCATTGTATTCATTGACGATATTCTGGTGTATTCTCGGAGTAGAGAGGAGCACGAGCAGCACCTGAGGACTACACTGCAGACCTTGAGGGAGCATCAGCTTTTCGCCAAATTCTCCAAGTGTGCGTTCTGGCTTGACAGCGTAGACTTCTTGGGGCATGTGATTACACGAGATGGTATATGTGTAGACCTGAGGAAGATTGAGGCTGTTCGGTGTTGGCCCAGACCCACGTCAGTGACGGAGATTCGCGGCTTTCTAGGGCTGGTAGGCTACTACAGGCGATTCGTGCAGGGCTTCTCCCGTATTGCTACACCTTTGACCGGGTTGACCCGGAAGGGAGTTCCTTTCGTTTGGACGGAGGAGTGTGAGCACAGTTTTCAGCAGCTACGGGATCTACTGACTACGACACCAGTGCTATCATTGCCTTTAGGATCAGGCGGATTTGTGGTCTATTGTGATGCTTTACGAGTGGGGCTAGGGTGCGTATTGATGCAGCATGACAGGGTGATCGCGTATGCTTCGCGGCAATTAAAGAAACATGAACATGACTACCCCACTCACGATTTGGAGATGGCTGCAGTGGTCTTTGCACTTAAGATCTGGCGACATTACCTATACGGCGAGTCGTGCCAGATATTCACTGATCACAAGAGCTTAAAGTATATATTCCAGCAGCGAGACCTGAACCTTAGACAACGCCGATGGATGGAGTTAGTGAAGGATTACGATTGCGAGATCTTGTACCACCCGGGTAGGGCTAATGTAGTGGCGGATGCTTTGAGCAGGAGGCCCGGGGGTAGTCTATCTTGTTTGAGTGCAGTACAGAGGCAGTCGTCGGCAGATTGGCAGATTTTATGCGACAGCCGGGTACAGTTCGAGTTTACGCCGATCGGAGGACAGATTGCGCATGTTCGTGCATGCCCACAGTTGCTTGACCGTATACATGAGGCACAGCACAGTGATGACCGATGCTCAGAGATCAGGGCACAGATTGGACATGGCAGATTTTCCGAGTTCGTGATCGATGATCAGGGGATACTACGATTTGGGGCTAGACTGTGGGTACCAGATGCTGAGGGATTGCGGCGCGAGATTCTTGAGGAGGAACATCGATTGGTATACAGTGTTCATCCTGGTTCCACCAAGATGTACCATGACATGAGAGGTGTTTACTGGTGGGACGGAATGAAGAGAGACATCGCAGATTTTGTGTCGAGATACCTGACTTGTCAGCAAGTCAAGGCTGAGCACCAGAGGCCCGTGGGAGAGCTACAGCCGTTACCCATTCTGGAGTGGAAATGGGAGCAGATTTCTATAGACTTCATTGTGGGTCTACCCAGGACTAGTCGAGGGTATGACTCCATCTGGGTGATCGTGGATCGTTTGACGAAAGCGGCTCACATCCTACCGGTGAAGACGACTTTCAGATTTGTTAAGTATGTCCAGATATACATCGACGAGATCGTACGACTGCACGAAGTTCTGACATGTATCGTGTCCGACAGAGGCACCCAGTTTACCAGCCGGCTATGGCAGAGACTTCAGGAGGCTTTGGGCACTCGCTTGAGTTTCAGCACAGCATTTCATCTGCAGACCGATGGACAGTCAGAGCGGACTATTCAGACTCTCGAGGACATCCTCAGAGCGTGCGTCTTAGACTTTGGAGGTAGCTGGGATCATCATTTACCCTCAGTAGAGTTCTCCTACAACAACAGCTACCAGGAGACCATTCAGATGGCACCATTTGAGGCTATTTATGGGAGGAGATGCAGATCGCCCGCCTGTTGGACAAAGCTCGGTGAAAGCAGTATCTTAGGGCCACAGATTTTTGAGGAGACGACCGTGAAGATCCAGTTGATTCGCGACAGGATGAGAGCAGCCAGAGTAGGCAGAGATCTTATACGGACCGTCGGTGGCGCAGACTTGAGTTTTCTGTTGGTGATCATGTTTTCTTGAGGGTCTCCCCAATGAAAGATGTGATAAGATTTGGGAAGAAGGGGAAGCTTAGTCCCAGATTTGTGGGCCCTTCAAGATCCTCGAGCGTGTTGGTGCGGTTGCGTATCGGTTAGCCCTTCCGCCCAGTTTTCCAGATGTGCACCCCGTATTTCACGTTTCGATGCTCCGCAGATATCTTCATGATCCTTCGCATGCGATTCAACACCCGACGATCCAGCTTGAGCGTAACCTTTTCTATGCAGAGCAACCGGTGATCATTTTGGATCGACAAGTGAAGAAATATAGATGTAACATTTCCAAAATAATAAAATATTATTTTCGGGAATTTTATTAATTTAATATTATTTTAATGAATATTTTAATATTCGGGTGTAATTAAATACAAATAAATGGGGAAAAATTTTGGAAAATTTTGGAAAATTCTAAAATAGGGTATTTTATGAAATTATGCCATTTTAAAGTTTTTAAGACTAGTTATATGCTAATTTAGTGTTAATCGCGATTAAAAATCGCTAATTGGATTTTTAGCATTTTTGTGCAAAAATGTGCACATATCATTTTTGGACTTGTGTTACATTTTTCTTGCCATGGTTTTATTTTGGGATCACTATTTGGGTGAGAAGGAATTAAAGAAAATGGAAAATGGAATAGATTATGAAGCATGGTGAGAAAGAGAGAGAGTAGGTAGGGGTGTGTTGACTTAGTCATTTCTCCTTCATCTCTTCCTCTCATTTTTCTCTCCCCTCTTCCCCTTAGTGCTGCTGCTGCTACTGCCCCCATTATCCCCTCCACAAATCCTCTCACTTCATCTCAAAAACAATCTCAAAACCTTACATTCCTTTCACGAAAAATGCACACAAGCCCAAGATCTACGCAATGGACCAAGAAAGATGGTGTTTTGGCGCTGTTAAGGATTCATGAGGGTCTATTGAGGTATTTCCTTCACATTAAGTGCTGTAATTCTTGTGATTCAAGTTTCATATCGATATCGTGTGATTTTGTGCACTTTGGACAAAACTAGAGAGGGTTAGGGTAAAGTTGAGATATGGCTGTGCAATTAGACTCTAATGGTAACCTTAGACCCTATATTGACCAAGACCCTGACCTAGCACAACCTGAAACCCAAAAATACGGAATTATGGAACTTTTCGTGTCGGTTTGTGTGATCTGTGAAGGTGTTCTGGAATCTGGAGCAACCCGGGGGCACCAAAAATAAAATTGAGCGGACAGTGAGTCGTGCAGGCACTTAGGAAGCTACCACAAAGACCCGAGCCCTAACTCCAAACCGTGGCCGCCAATTTCATCATTCTGGCCGCAATTTGCGGCCAGAGTAGAGGGGAATGGTTCCATTTTTGTTCCAGGGCTCATTTAGCACTAGATTAGACCCCTCCTATATATAGTTTTGGCTAATGGTAATCTGGAGGAATTTTGGGGTGTTTTAAGCGATGTTTTCCGTATTTTTAAATGCACTTTCTTGGTATTTGGATTTGTATTTGGTTGTCGGGTGTTCATACATCGACAACAGGGGTTAAGTGTTGGATTTGCATGTTTGGGCCATAGGTTCCAACCTATGAGCACACCGTGCGCTGTATCGGTTTTATGCCTTGATATTATTACATATTGCGACTGTTTATTATTCTAGGTACCCTCGCAAGGATTCCGAGGTGAAAGAGCATGGCGTCATCGATTTCAGAAAGCGAAGACCAGGTGAGTAGATTTATATATACGGGGAGAAGTCGGGTGGATGGCGTATAGCACCCCCGCAGTCCGTGGAGATGTATACGAATACGTATACACACGTATATTTATTATGTGTGGTTTAGATTAGTGATGGTAATAATGGTATTATTGGTGATAAGAATATATATATTGGTGTAGTATAGTGCGAACCCTAGAGTAGCGGTTGCACTCACACATACACTTACACACATACTTGCATACATTCTTTCATATATCTGTGCGCACATGGTGGTGTATATCTACACATGGGTATGGGACTATGTGTTTATATACGGGATTTGAGGATGATACGTGGATTTGAGACGATACTTGATTTGAGGCCGTGAGATCGGCGATGTGACATAGTTCGCTTTTGAGGTGCGATATGATGGTTTTAGCGGGCCTTGGGGCATGTGTTTTACCCCGCATTCATATTCTTATAGATGGTATCGATTTGTACTAGACTTAGAGTAGTACCCCAGATTATGCGATCTGATGATAGTGATACCTGATATGTGATGAGATAGTGTAATATTGACCCCTACCCAGCTATTGGGATACCGTACGACGATTTACCGTACGAGCCGATATTGATGATAGATCCGCACTCATGACTTGAGGATATCTTACGATATGTTATTGAGGCGGGATCACCGACTATTATATCTATATATATATCGACTCAGATGTAGGTGGTTTCATACCCCTCCTGTCTAGATTACTTAGTAGACCTTAGACTGAGCCGAGACATACCTATTTCAAAACTAACGAATCGGAGATATTTTAAAGATAGGCAGAAGGGTTATACGGATATTTTCAAATGATGCATCTTTTCTTAAAACACCGTAGCCCTTGTTTTACCAAAAGCCCTGATTCGTCTTATTCCAAAAGGCAAGGTTGCATGACATATCTATTGAGGCAGGTTCTTTACTTTTGCGTTGATTATTCGTTTCCGCATATTCCTGCTATTTGCATTGCATCGCTTGTATTGTTGTTATATTCAGTCATGCTGCTAGGACACCAGCACCATTATCGATGATGCATATGTTCCACGTACACTTGTTGCCGGCTCACACACTCATCATCGATAATTGCCATGTCACTACACTGTAGTACTATTGCATTCAGTATATGATCCTTGCATGACATGATGATGTGCATACCTTCCTTTACATGTCGCATACTTCATGCTTTTTGATTGTACGCATTGAGATATGTTGCTTCTATGATATTTCTGGATTTGGGAACCGTGGGTGTTTCAAAAGAGAATATGTCATTACTTTAAAAACCCGGTTACCCTTGATATGATATTTCAGTGCGTCCACCATGTGTTTTCTCGGTGCTGAGAGTGACATGTGAAACCCGAATCGAGGAGTGGACGAGCCGATTGCGGGTACATGGTGGACCCGGTATGGTTCCCCTCGGCAAGATGATCGATGAGCTTGCCGATTGAGCCTGGAGGCGGGCGAGTACCTACCGGTGATTGGTTGGACCTGGCGGTTATCCGGAGGATACTGACCAGAGTCGATAGATGGTTTGGGCATACTGCCGGGGGCCGAGGGCCGATACCGCAGACAGAGCCCGAGGGCCGATCCGGACTGACGGAGCCCGATATATGAGGATTTACGTGCCGATGCTGGGCACAGTTTTTCATGATGTTTTCGAGTGCCGATGCTGGGCACTCTGGTTCCATGATTTTGACGTGTCGGGAGGGACACAGGTGGATTACATCCTCATATTCCCATGCACATGATTTATGATATTTACATGCATGGTGGTTATTGTCATTGGGTGACGAGTGGACGGGATCCACGTGTATACAGATCTGATTACATTGATCATACCTCATATTCATGACATGCTATTACCTGAGGCACTAGCACGAGCACTTGGCACTACACTCATGTATAGAGGTTACATTGCCAGTTTAGCATGCTTCAGCTTTATTCATATTGAGGTTTATTTATATCTGATCGTATTGACCTAGGATGGTCATGCATTCGATCTCTGCTTGTAGATATTTTCTATTCACGAGTTGGCAACTCACCCCCGTTGTGCCCCAGTTCTTGCAGGTTTGCCGTACAGATTCCATAGCGGCATTTCTGGTACACCGCTTCCTTATGGGTGACTTGCTTGGATTGGTGGGTTCTTTTGTATCAGATCCGCCATTGTTCATGTATTATTTATTGTATCTAGAATTTCCATCAACCAAAACTTGTATATTGTTTCCGACTTAGAAAACAGTGTTGTATTATTTCGACCTTAGAGTCGCGCTTGTAGTATTGCGGTTTTCTGGCTGTTTTTGAGTTTCTTTTCAGTTTAGATCCTCGCCCTTTGGCGTTGTATATTGTTATTGCTTATGTGGTTGTGACCGTCGATTGACGAAGAGCTAGCTCCCGCTTGGGGATGCCTTTTATCATGTCATATATATTATTCTTGTTGTACCCCGTTCGGGGCCAGTTTTTACAAAGGAAACTCTCCCGAAATTTTCAGGAAAGATTACCCATTTTTAAAAATACATATTCGGCTTAGTTATTTAAAAAACTTGATTTTCAAAACATGTTTCCTTTATTTACTCCTTAAATGGTTTTAGATTTCTGGGCTTTTGGCTTACTTGGATCAGATGGAGTCCTATAGACTTCATAGGATTCAAGGGCCAGTCACGTGCTCTTTCGAGTCATGACAAAGTTGGTATCAAAGCCAGGTTGACCTTGGTTCGAGTCTAAGTTTGACTATGTGGAGCCTAGGGCGTTATATGTATACGGAACTTAGGCTTGACCTTACGGAACTTAGACTTGGTCGAGGGGGTATTAGACCCGAACTTTCGTCGCGTAGGATGACCCTTGGTTGATGGAATAGGTGACTAAAGTAGAGTGACATACCGTTGGTATGTTCCGCGGCATACTTACGACACGCCACTCCGCTTAAGAAACCTTAGGTTGTACATTTCCTTGCATTATGTCATATTCCTTCCTATGATCTATCCTCATCGATACTGGTTATGGTTTTGCTGCCGCGATTGCACGGGCAGGGTGAGCTACGGCTCGAGTTGTCAGCATGAGCTCGTCGTGTACGAGGACTGACCAGGGCATGATTCCCGAGACATACGGTTGCATTGAGGCTTCGTATTTTGTGTTTCCGCACTATGAGCGTTTGACAGATCGCTGTTGCGAGATTTTCCGGTTGTGCTAATCGGCACCAGAGGATTGAGCCACTGATGGAGGCCAGCCAGGATGTGATGACTGTTGATATATCGCTTATTCACGATGGTTGAGGCGCTGCTTAGCGTACCGACGAATGAGCCAGTTGTTGCTGCGAATGATGAGATATCGCCCAGATGATTGGAGCTGCTGCAGCATGAGCATATTCATAGAGATATGATAATGAGTCGCTAGTCACCTGAGGATAAATGACTAGGACATGTGATTCGTTCGTTTACCGATGCGAGGTCATCAGATAGACTGTTTCCAGCTAGAGACGACTTCACGCAGGTTCGTTGAGAGTCGATAGAGACGATCGAATGTCAGAAGCCCTTTTCCAAGTTTAAAGTATACGGAAAGACATGCAGGTGATTCTATGGACCCTCTAGAAGAATGAAACCCTAACTCGACTTAATGACCGTGTGAAAGCCTTTGAACCCTAGGGTTTGCGGCGGTTCCGCGGCGCCATTAGTGAGGCTTGGGTTTGCCCTTCTACGGCTGGACCACCGACGCTGTGGCGTGTACTCGATACTATTAAATTGTACCCGAGATGTTGAGCTCTTGGGGGATTGTGAGGTTCTGACGAGTCGATCGGATGGTTCGACATCTTTCGGATATTGTGATGGGACACTGCTTGGGAGACTCCAGATCCGAGCGTAGCCGTTGGAGCGCAGTCTGTGTATCCCCGATGAGATGAGTCCGAATCAGTCGATATTGGAGCAAGGTAGAGTAAAGAGTTTGCACGAGATTTCGACGAAATGACGTTCCACTCCGTTGACATCAGAGATGTGAAATGCACGCTGAGGACGTATTCGGCTAGATATCTTCTGCTGAGTAAGGAAGATATCGTGTTCGTGATTTTAAGTCCGTATGAAGGACTTCGGATGGACCGTAGCCGGAGGCATTGCAGTGCGCAGATAGAGACGCGACATCGAAATGGACGATGATACAGACAAGCGGGACAAGAGGTTCGTGCGAGACACCGATGAGCTGTCATTACTTCCCGTCAAGACCAGAGGCCTGATATGCTTACAGAGGCGCTGGGATGCAACCAATCCCCGAGGAAATGCTGTGCTGAGGACACAGATGTCCATTGAATGAGGAAAGACTATGCAAGAGTACCAGCCTCCGCACAGATCGACATAGGAAAGATCGGCAGAGACTTTGAGCAGGATTCCTTCCAGGACACCGCTGCAATGATGTTTGCACCCAGGATCAGACATGTGATGTGCATTCAGAGAGCCGGAGGCCGACGCCAGTGACATATTGCTTTACGAGCAGTTGTGAGGATTGACCGAGAGATTTCCAAAGAAGTGCCAGAACGGAATCGTTCCGGTCAGCACTCCTGACCGGGACGATGAGCCGATGGATTGCGAGATTGGTAATCTACAGGAAAGATCAGGAACCAGAGGCAGAGGACGCCAGCCGCGAGCAAGAGGCAAGTGGAGATCTTGCGCCGCTAGAATTGGATGTACCGGCACCTTCTCGACATCGAGGGAGGATATACCGACGACAGTATTTATGATTTGTGATTTTGTGATTCGACTATCATGTATCTGTCACTTTGGGATTTCGGTGTTTTGGCGATCTATTTGCATGATTGGTTTTGATGACTGAGTTCTATGATTTCTGTTTTCGTGCAGCATGGTTGCACTTATTGGGCATTTATACCTGGCGCATCATTATTATCCTTTAGGTGTTGATTGTGATTTCATGCCTATTGCATGCCGGTGATTTGGTTTACGCTTCCAGCATAGTTTTCATGCACTTTAGTGTTTTAATTTGATTTGTGCACGCTGATGCACACGGTTGTGAGATTTCCTTTGCGGTACACTTGATTTTGATTGAGCCGCATTATATCGTCGATTTTGACCCTGATACTGATGATTGATTCTTGCACTCCGTGCTTTTGGTTTGACTTACGCATGTTCGGCGGTTGCTATTGGATTTCGTGATTCCGTGCATGTTGAGTGCGCAGGGTTTAGATTTTCATTCGTGCACGATGGATGCACCGATTTGGATTTTCGCGCATGTTGGGCGCATGTTTTGAGATACAATTTTGGTACACACCCGATGCACTAAATCGAGATTCTTCGTGCATGTCAGATGCACCGGATTTTTGGCTGCCAGGCACATACGTTGCCTATGACAGATGATTCGTGCACACCCGTTGCACCTAGATGTTGTTTTGTGCACCTGTTTGGCACATATATGGATTTTGATTTCCGTGCGCACCAGACGCACAGGGTGGTGTTATGTGTATTTTTGGGATTTATTCCCTTTGGAGCAGTACATTTTTATGATATTGGATATTTGTTTTCATACTGAGCAGGACTAGTCAGAGGACAGTACCTGGATATATTTTGCATGCATTGATAGTTATCGAAGGGATTTCCAAAGAGCGAGCTATAGTCTCAGTATATACCTACGTGTCCGGTATGACACGAAACATTTAAAAAAAAAAAAAGGAAACCCTTCTGATTGTTTTCAAAACGGCGGAACGTGCTTATTAAACAAAGGATATATTTATACACATATATAGTTATTTTCTTATGAAAAACGTCCGCCACTGTGCAGTGTTATGCGCATCGCACAGTGATTTAAAAAGTTTTGGCATGCTTTTACATCAGCTATTTACATGTATAGATTGGATGTCTACATGTATAGTTCTGATCCATATCATATTGGTTTTGTATTGGATTTGACATTTGTGTCTTTACCTTGACTCCGATGATTGCGAGATGCTTGACGGAGTTTCGATTTTGAATTATCTGCTCAGTACTCATGTGCATGCATTGTGCTGTGACGTTTTATGTATTGATGATTTCGGAGCCCCGACGACTTGGAATTTGTATCGAAATGTTTTAGTACTTGGGGGTTCTAAATTTAAATTCGGGGACCGAATTTCTTTAAGGGGGGTAGATTGTAACATTTCCAAAATAATAAAATATTATTTTCGGGAATTTTATTAATTTAATATTATTTTAATGAATATTTTAATATTCGGGTGTAATTAAATACAAATAAATGGGGAAAAATTTTGGAAAATTCTGGAAAATTCTAAAATAGGGTATTTTATGAAATTATGCCATTTTAAAGTTTTTAAGACTAGTTATATGCTAATTTAGTGTTAATCGCGATTAAAAATCGCTAATTGGATTTTTAGCATTTTTGTGCAAAAATGTGCACATATCATTTTTGGACTTGTGTTACATTTTTCTTGCCATGGTTTTATTTTGGGATCACTATTTGGGTGAGAAGGAATTAAAGAAAATGGAAAATGGAATAGAATATGAAGCATGGTGAGAGAGAGAGAGAGTGGGTAGGGGTGTGTTGACTTAGCCATTTCTCCTTCATCTCTTCCTCTCATTTTTCTCTCCCCTCTTCCCCTTAGTGCTGCTGCTGCTACTGCCCCCATTCTCCTCTCCACAAATCCTCTCACTTCATCTCAAAAACAATCTCAAAACCTTACATTCCTTTCACGAAAAATGCACACAAGCCCAAGATCTACGCAATGGACCAAGAAAGATGGTGTTTTGGCGCTGTTAAGGATTCATGAGGGTCTATTGAGGTATTTCCTTCACATTAAGTGCTGTAATTCTTGTGCTTAAGCTTTAATTCAAGTTTCATATCGATATCGTGTGATTTTGTGCACTTTGGACAAAACTAGAGAGGTTTAGGGTAAAGTTGAGATATGGCTGTGCAATTAGACTCTAATGGTAACCTTAGACCCTATACTGACCAAGACCCTGACCTAGCACAACCTGAAACCCAAAAATACGGAATTATGGAACTTTTCGTGTCGGTTTGTGTGATCTGTGAAGGTGTTCTGGAATCTGGAGCAACCCGGGGGCACCAAAAATAAAATTGAGCTGACAGTGAGTCGTGCAGGCACCTAGGAAGCTACCACCAAGACCCGAGCCCCTAACTCCAAACCGTGGCCGCCAATTTCATCATTCTGGCCGCAATTTGCGGCCAGAGTAGAGGGGAATGGTTCCATTTTTGTTCCAGGGCTCATTTAGCACTAGATTAGACCCCTCCTATATATAGTTTTGGCTAATGGTAATCTGGAGGAATTTTAGGGTGTTTTAGGCGATGTTTTCCGTATTTTTAAATGCACTTTCTTGGTATTTGGATTTGTATTTGGTTGTCGGGTGTTCATACATCGACAACAGGGGTTAAGTGTTGGATTTGCATGTTTGGGCCATAGGTTCCAACCTATGAGCACACCGTGCGCTGTATCGGTTTTCTGCCTTGATATTATTACATATTGCGACTGTTTATTATTCTAGGTACCCTCGCAAGGATTCCGAGGTGAAAGAGCATGGCGTCATCGATTTCAGAAAGCGAAGACCAGGTGAGTAGATTTATATCTACGGGGAGAAGTCGGGTGGATGGCGTATAGCACCCCCGCGGTCCGTGGATATGTATACGAATACGTATACACACGTATATTTATTATGTGTGGTTTAGATTAGTGATGGTAATAATGGTATTATTGGTGATAAGAATATATATATTGGTATAGTATAGTGCGAACCCTAGAGTAGCGGTTACACTCACACATACACTTACACACATACTTGCATACATTCTTTCATATATCTGTGCGCACATGGTGGTGTATATCTACACATGGGTATGGGACTATGTGTTTATATACGGGATTTGAGGATGATACGTGGATTTGAAACGATACTTGATGTGAGGCCGTGAGATCGGCGATGTGACATAGTTCGCTTTTGAGGTGCGATATGATGGTTTTAGCGGGCCTTGGGCATGTGTTTTACCCCGCATTCATATTCTTATAGATGGTATCGATTTGTACTAGACTTAGAGTAGTACCCCAGATTATGCGATCTGATGATAGTGATACCTGATATGTGATGAGATAGTGTGATATTGACCCCTACCCAGCTATTGGGATACCGTACGACGATTTACCGTACGAGCCGATATTGATGATAGATCCGCACTCATGACTTGAGGATATCTTACGATATGTTATTGAGGCGGGATCACCGACTATTATATCTATATATATATCGACTCAGATGTAGGTGGTTTCGTACCCCTCCTGTCTAGATTACTTAGTAGACCTTAGACTGAGCCGAGACATACCTATTTCAAAACTAACGAATCGGGGATATTTTAAAGATAGGCAGAAGGGTTATACGGATATTTTCAAATGATGCATCTTTTCTTAAAACACCGTAGCCCTTGTTTTACCAAAAGCCCTGATTCATCTTATTCCAAAAGGCAAGGTTGCATGACATATCTATTGAGGCAGGTTCTTTACTTTTGCGTTGATTATTCGTTTCCGCATATTCCTGCTATTTGCATTGCATCGCTTGTATTGTTGTTATATTCAGTCATGCTGCTAGGACACCAGCACCATTATCGATGATGCATATGTTCCACGTACACTTGTTGCCGGCTCACACACTCATCATCGATAATTTCCATGTCACTACACTGTAGTACTATTGCATTCAGTATATGATCCTTGCATGACATGATGATGTGCATACCTTCCTTTACATGTCGCATACTTCATGCTTTTTGATTGTACGCATTGAGATATGTTGCTTCTATGATATTTCTGGATTTGGGAACCGTGGGTGTTTCAAAAGAGAATATGTCATTACTTTAAAAACCCGGTTACCCTTGATATGATATTTCAGTGCGTCCACCATGTGTTTTCTCGGTGCTGAGAGTGACATGTGAAACCCGAATCGAGGAGTGGACGAGCCGATTGCGGGTACATGGTAGACCCGGTATGGTTCCCCTCGGCAAGATGATCGATGAGCTTTGCCGATTGAGCCTGGAGGCGGGCGAGTACCTACCGGTGATTGGTTGGACCTGGCGGTTATCCGGAGGATACTGACCAGAGTCGATAGATGGTTTGGGCATACTGCCGGGGGCCGGGGGCCGATACCGCAGACAGAGCCCGAGGGCCGATCCGGACTGACGGAGCCCGATATATGAGAATTTACGTGCCGATGCTGGGCACAGTTTTTCATGATGTTTTCGAGTGCCGATGATGGGCACTTTGGTTCCATGATTTTGACGTGTCGGGAGGGACACGGGTGGATTACATCCTCATATTCCCATGCACATGATTTATGATATTTACATGCATGGTGGTTATTGTCATTGGGTGACGAGTGGACGGGATCCACGTATATACAGATCTGATTACATTGACCATACCTCATATTCATGACATGCTATTACCTGAGGCACTAGCACGAGCACTTGGCACTACACTCATGTATAGAGGTTACATTGCCAGTTTAGCATGCTTCAGCTTTATTCATATTGAGGTTTATTTATATCTGATCGTATTGACCTAGGATGGTCATGCATTCGATCTCTGCTTGTAGATATTTTCTATTCACGAGTTGGCAACTCACCCCCGTTGTGCCCCAGTTCTTGCAGGTTTGTCGTACAGATTCCATAGCGGCATTTCTGGTACACCGCTTCCTTATGGGTGACTTGCTTGGATAGGTGGGTTCTTTTGTATCAGATCCGCCATTGTTCATGTATTATTTATTGTATCTAGAATTTCCATCAACCAAAACTTGTATATTGTTTCAGACTTAGAAAACAGTGTTGTATTATTTCGACCTTAGAGTCGCGCTTGTAGTATTGCGGTTTTCTGGCTGTTTTTGAGTTTCTTTTCAGTTTAGATCCTCGCCCTTTGGCGTTGTATATTGTTATTGCTTATGTGGTTGTGACCGTCGATTGACGAAGAGCTAGCTCCCGCTTGGGGATGCCTTTTATCATGTCATATATATTATTCTTGTTGTACCCCGTTCGGGGCCAGTTTTTGTAAGTGCACGGCGGCGCCCCGGCCGTCAACCCGACGGCCAAACGCGGAAACGGTGGTAAACTTAAATTTTTGCGGACTTGGCAAAACGGCACCACCGCGCACTAAAACCGGATCGGGCCATTAAACTAAATCTAGCTAACTACAAAGAGAAGGTTAGAGATGTACCGACGATCCAAGTCCTCCGGTCTTCATCTCCACTCCGATCTCCTCGCGGGATCTCCGTCCGTCTCCTCCTCGTCGGAAAGGGCACCACGAAGCCGGGTACTTTTACGGGCTCCCACCTCAATACCGAGGTAACTCGCGCATGAAGCCGGCTACTCGACATGCTCAAGATATGCTGTAGGGAGTGTAATGTAGAATGTATGTCTCACATTGGGGTTGATTGCCATTGAAGATGATGGAGGAATCAAGACTAGAAAAATGGTGCTTGCATTTTTCTAGTATGGAAAGAAGATCAAGAATGAAACTCTCATGGTGAAGCTCTCTCATCTTTTTCTTTCTCTCTTTTCTTTTCTTCTTCTCTTTCTTTTTTCAACCATGATAATTATCTCTCATGCTTTGAAATGGTGGAGGAAAAAACAATATGAAGCAAGAGGGAGGTGAGTGTAGTAAAAGGAGGAGGATGACCACATCCAAACATAATCATCACTAAACTTTACATCAACCTCAAATCCATTTCAAATCTCATAAAGCAAAGATGCTAACCATTATGAAGGAAAAAGAAAAGATGCTATCATAATGCATGAAACCCCTCCACAAAAGTAATTTGCAAAACTGCAAATTACCCCCTCCATCAGAAAAGTCCGGCCGGGAAAGAACAAAGGAAAACCGGCCGGAACGGAAAGCAAACTGGCAACTCCAGAAAACTGGTCCCGTAATAAATTACAGGAAAACCCCACACTGTGCATACACACCCGCATTTGTATTCCGTCCGGATACAAATGCAATGAGACAAAATCTACACTGTACTATACTAGGATCGGCTTAAACCAAAGCCGGCTAGTAAAATCCGTTCGATCCTGATCCGTGCAATACCGCACGTATCTGATCGAACGCTGCCATATAACTATACGGCCACTAGTACAAACCGTCCGATCCTGATCCGTGCAATACCGCACGTATCTGATCGGACCCTGCCATATCTCCATACGGCCTCTACAGCGTTTCGCCCGAAAGCTTGAGTAACTGAAAGTGTGGTGGACTCTAAAGACTCGTCAATACTATGGCTGTGGATTTAACCACTAGCACGCCAGAGGTATAAGCCAATACGTGACGGGCCACCAGCTATTGACTAAAAGGGACGTCGATGAGGAAGCTCACCCCGACACCCAACTGAGCCTGTCAGTGACAATATCCGTACAGTCCGGTCCGTTCGTCTATGAGCATCGCATGGCGGGCCTAGGGGGTTGGTAAAAGTCAGACCCCCAAAAGCGGTACAAGTCGTGTCGGAGTGTAGCCCAGAACACCCTGAGATACTACTGGAATACCTACCAGTAAATCTCCTGCCTTGGCCAAGGTCTTTGTGTAATGGCTCTCCTAGACACAGCGCGACCTCACCCCCAATACCGGGAGAGACGAAACCCCCGAAGATCCGCTCACTGCCTCCATGTGGCTCGGGACTGTACCCAACTAAAACCTGTTTGCACGACTCCTTTGAGCCGTGGTAGGGTAGTAATCAAAGTACAGTGGGAACTCACACGAGACAAATGACGATCCCCAGGTCGATGAACTAACCTGTACACATGTCACCTGGGAACTGCTATCTGACGTCAAGTATAATCCCAACTAGCAGGTTCCCGGCGAGTCCTGTCCGGTGTACTCATAACCCAATGAGCACCTGTATACATCTTAGGTGATCCAACTGACACCAGTGGCTTGTGAGACCGGCCACCGCCCCTCGTCGGGGTCTCGACTGTATACACTAGTCTACTCTGGAGAATCGATGCCCTGTCTCGAAACTCCCACGACTAGGGACCTATTAAGGATGTGCTTGTAGACTCCAGCTCTCACTTATATGATCGCCCTCATACTGCTGGCAGTCAAGCATGAATCCTAGGGCTCTATCAACGTGCAATAGTGATCTGTCATGTCACCTAAAGCAGTACACGATGATAAAGGTAAACCAGATAGCATACTATCATCTCGAGTAAGACTGTCCTACCGGGATAGGTCCTCCCTCAATCATTGCAATCACGTGCCTGTGATCCAATAATTGACTCTGAGGGCACTATCTCCAACAATCTCCCACTTGCACTCAAGGCTAATTATTGCGATGTCGCATACTCACAGCCCATGTGATACCGAACACCCAACTACTCTACTAGTCAGTCTCACAAATCCCATTTGTGAAACTATTGCGGTCGAGGAATAGCCTCAGTGAGTGGATCCGCCTAGAAGTTTCTTTCTATGTCTCTCTTAATCTCAAGTTCGCGGAGAAACCCATCTCCCGAAATGAGCAATACCTGTCTTAGAATGTCTGGATGTCTGATGGGACTTAGCTCATAAATGAACTCCAAATCCAAACTTCTTAGACTGTATCGTCAACTGAACTTAATCAGTATCCTGCGCCATGCCACCCTCAGTATTGCCTTGGACCATCCATCCAAAATACTGCCCCTCGTCAGAAGGAAAAAACTATAACTCTGACAACCTCCTTGTCGTCCAGGTCACCTTGGAAGCCTGGAATGATAACTGTTTCCCGAATGGGGCTTTCGTTATCATATCCCTAGAACAGCCACTTATGTTCTAAAACTGCCTCCGACTGTTTCTCCAGGATTGGATCAATATTAACTTATTGCATCTAGTGCAAGAACAACATCTGGTGTGGTACTTGACATCTCATGATTGACTCAATTGCCTAAGCAAGTGATCTGCCAATCATGCACATCCCTCTCTACTTTAGTCTATAAGACACCTTTAGAGAGGGGGACTCCATTACCTGCAGGTACACTACCGTGCCAGGAGTCGTCCATTCTAAATACTCATAGAATGCTGTCAAGGTACCCAGATTAGGAAACCACCCAAATCTAGATCTAAAACCATAGATCTAGTAACCAGAATGTCTGATATAATATCCAAGTCCTTTGTGGAGAAACCACTGTGTGACGACCAAAGTATAACCGATCATAGTATAGGAGTATCCTTTCCTACTACCTTCTCAACAGATCCATCCCCTATTCTGATGACGTCAAACCTACGACTGTCACATCAGAAACAGATGATCTATCTCCGCTACATCTGCTTTAGTCTATAAATAGACATAAGCCTGATGTCCACCAATGCTTCCGCTGCTCCCACTGACTACGACAACCCTCTGGCAGAGTCATATACACGTACACTTCTGAAGCTAGTTTAGAACGACGCTATACTCATCCTCCCACCGGGTCTCGCGGCCTGGAACAACAACAATGGCAAGTGTGGGTAAACAAGAACTTCCCTGTCACCGTCCTTGAGGCTACCGGAGTACCTCTCGGGTGCCTGAAGTTACCCACCTTATCTGCGGAGTGGCCAATGGAATGTCAATCCAGATTGAATCTTTAGGTTCCTTATCAAATCTTCAGTAATCGTTTGTGGTTCTGGAATCACTTCCAGTTCTACCATACTCCCACTACTGTTTTCTGAAAAAATCCATTTTTAATAAAACTGTGGCGAGTCTAGAACAATATCGCTATTGTTCATCCAGATGGTAGAAAGTCAACCCTCGTCATAGCCTGGGTCAACCCACAAACAGCCATTACAGAAACGTGCCTTGAGTTATCCAGAGTCTGGTTTTAATCATAAGCCGGACAACTCCCCGTACCTTAACAATGTTAAGATATGAACTGTACTATACCCAATATAGAACCAGAGGCACTGATTTAATTGAACCAGATTCAAATCATGCAACTGTCTCCAGTGCATATCAACTAAATGGAAGGAGGCCGATCAGCGTTACTCAACTTAGGAATGCTTCCAATTATGAGTAACCTGAAAGAGAAGCAAGATCTCTTTATCATTACTATCAACTGAATACCATACACAAGTATCTACATCTTCGATCACTTTGAAGAATCCCGATACTTGAAACACCTGGTTCTCTACTTTATTCAAATACCTATAACTCCTCAAAACTTAGACCCTGTGTTTCTATGAAACACATGTCTAAGAACTAGAGAAGTCAAAAGTAAACAGAATATAGTATGAGGACCAACCCCTCTGTCCTAATGGACACTGGACAACATACAATACTCTGTATAAGTCCGCTGAGTCTAACAACTCATTTCACTGTGAGTTGTAGGTTGAAAACTGTATTTATGGTTAAGAAGAATTACACCGCTGTTTAATGCTCCTTACCTAACCATCCACTGATATAGGTAAATGTCATCGACATAATATCAAAAGGTATATCTCACTCTATGAAAATAGACGTACAGATATATCAATTTGAAATTGGTGCACAACAGCGGATATTCAAAACCAAATATTTGCCGACCGGCAAACAACCCAGGTGGCATCCTCAAATATCACCAATTTCAACGAATTCCGATATAATGAGGATGATCACCCAATTCCCAATAACTTACTCCCACTCATCATCTGTAAAACCATACAGATGTGAGAATCATACCTGGTAAATACATACCCTGGAGTAAGTGTCTAATCGGGAAATCAGTTTTCCATTAACAGTACACAGTGAAACTGAAACATTGAAATGTTTCGTTGGGGTATCCTGGTATTCCTAGTAATGCCTCATCCATTATCCAGATTCACAACTATAACCGTATAATTCTTTGCCACATCTCCAAATCCCTTCATATGTCTTTAGTCATTACCTTCTGTACACCCCTTTAGGCCAAATGGTTTTCTTCCTTCCCTACCGTTCGGCACCAGCCTATGGTTTGGAAGAAGACTATCCAAAAAGCATAAAGGGTGTACTGTCCTAATCCTAGGAACACTCGCATCGCGAGAGAAGGTGAAGATAAAAGACACCTGAATGTACTTTATTCCTATTTCTCCTGAACCAGGATCCATCCCCGAACTGGAACGAGTTCCTTTCGAGTTCGTATATAACCATACGATGGATTATCCAATAAAATGGGATCTTCGTAGTGATACGGAGTGTCCTGGAGAAATACAAAGGTGATTTAGGATTGGCGAAGAAATACTTGGTTTGGTCGTGAACAGCAGTCGCAACTTACTTTGCCCTCTTACTAATCCCTTGCTTTGTCTTAATCTTAATACCTTCTGTACACCGTTTAAGCTAACTGGTTTTCTTCATTCCCTACCGGTCGGCACCAGCCTATGGTTTGGAAGAAGACTATCCAATTTGCATAATAGGTGTACTACTCCTAAACTAAGGAGTACTCGCAACCTGAGAGAGGGTGAAAAGAAAAGACAACTGAATAATCCTATCCATTTTCACCAGAACCAGAAACCATCCTCGAATAAATCTTTCGAGTTCGTATCTAACCATACGATGGTTTTGTCCAATGGAAGTGGACGTTCGTAGTAATACGGGGTGTCCTGGAGAAAAGGGTAAAAGTAGGAGTGGCAATGAGGTCTGCAACTCTGACAATCCAAAAGCCAGTGTTAAGTAGGTTCGGTCAACTTGGTCACTGAGTCATAATCAAGGGTCGGGTCAATGGTCGCTGCCAGAGAGAGAGAGAAAAGAAACACTCAGCGTGCACTCTAACCTAGATCAGAATGGTTACCAATTTATCTAATCTGGAAACCTCCCACTGTACCTCAAATTCTCTTCCAAACCTGAAAGAAGAATTAGTCGGGGTCACCCGAGGAGTAAACCAACTCATCAGTGGGAATCGGGATCCAACTCTCATCGCACGATAACGTGACGGAATCCGCTCACGGTATCACACTCCAGAAGGTATGCGCATATCTGGCAAGTTTCAGTTCTTTTGAAACTCCCGATGTGATTTCTGCCCCATGCTCTTATGACCTTGGCGAAGGTCAACAAATCATAAGTCACATGTCAAGTTCTACCCGTCATTATCCAGGTTAATTTGAATCCACCCGTACAAGCCCTTGACGAAGGTCAACAAGGCTATACGACTGTCCCAAACCAACGCATCTATCTATGCAACAGAAAAGTAACAAGCAGCTACCATACACTATGCCTTGACGAAGGTCAACAAACATAGCATGAATACTACGTGCTACCCGTCTGAAATGACGGAGGGCTACGAATGGTTTCTGGCGAAAACCTTTAACGTAAAGAACTTGATATCGTCGAAGGAACGGATAGCTTTTAAAAATATAGTGACGAAAACCGTTGCTAAAGAGGTCACTCCCGGTGAAGGGATCTCGGCTCTTTCCCCGTAGAATGGGGTGCAGGATATTCCAAATGAATACCGCGATGCAAAGCAAAAGTAATCGGCTATAGTGAAATCATTGCCCTGACGCAAACTTTTGTCCAAGGGGTCACTCCCGGTGAAGGGATCTCGGCCCTTGCCTCGTCGACTGAGGAGCAGGATATTCCAATGAATACCACGATGCAAAACAAAAGTGAACGTCCTTGCAATAACAGCTTTTTGAAAAGTGTTCCAACAACATCAGATTAGGTTTGTTTAACTTGCATTGATCCGAATCAACGCAGTCCCATGAATTAATCACACCACAAAGAACGAAAATATACTGATGTACGTATATGCCATCCGCATTCGCCACTGGGTCCCGTCATTACCCGTTAGGTTAGCTAACTAACGACAGAGCGGGGACTGGACTAGCGCGGATGTAAAACATATACAACATCTACTAATATATATACCAATATATTATATTTCGCTCAAGGCGTGAAAGAAATGCAACATCACAGAAATGTACAGCATCACAGAACAATACAGATATCTGGGATCCCCGGGTTTCACAGAGCCACTACTGAAACCCGACGTTCCCCTGGTCGTGTGGATAGCCTGTGCAATGAAATCCTAGACCCCTACGGGCGCGGCAAGTCACCCGCCAAAACCTGAAGCGAGGCAGCCCCCTTCAGCGCCGTGAATGGACCACCCAGCACTTCACGGAATCCGGCAACTTGGGCACCCCTCCTGGGTCAACCTGTACCCCCTACGAGTGCGGCGAATAGCCCGCCAATCCCAGAGTGAAGCCCCCTCCGTCTCAATGCCATGAGATGCGGGCTTGTTGCCCTCTAGAACCCGGCTATCCGTGCACCCCACCGCGGGGTAATCCTAGTACAGAAAGTAAAATATACATACAACGGGTACATCGACCGCAACCAGGTCGTGCCCCAAAAGAATAATACAATCAGGCAGTGACGGCAGTCCACATGTCGGACGCTCGCCCCGCAATATCAAATGTACATAATACCACCACAACTGTACTAGCATTGCATCCAGGCTATCCCCCACGACCGATCCGCAACATCACAGCATAAACATAGAACATCAACGTGAAAGTCACGTTCGCAAATCCGTCTAACCGGGCTATAGCAGTTAGACCGGATTTACCGATCGAGTGACATTCACGGTCGCAGATATAATGTAAATACTGTGAAAAATGTGTTTAAAATATTCCGATCGATCAAAAATTAACAAGTGGGCCCTCAATCAAAACTGTAGCACTCACAGAAATCCTGGGCCCAATTTTAATATTCCAAAACCCATATTTTAAGCCCAGAAGGCCTCTGGAAAAATTTGGTGATATGACATGAATAGTGCGCGGCGGAAGGGCCGCACGAGGTGGGGTTTCGCGGCGGATCCGCGCTCCAACTGTGGAGTTACATCGTCAAATTTTTACAGAACCCTTAGATTTCCCAGTACATTAATATTTTACAACCAGAAAAATTTTTCGAGACCAAAAATTTTCAACAGAAACTGATTCGAACTAAAATGCAGTTTTGGAACATTCGATCGATCGAAACAGAAAAACACATTACACCAAGCTAGACTATGTTAATGGCGAGGCTCTGATACCACTGTAAGTGCACGGCGGCGCCCCGGCCGTCAACCCGACGGCCAAACGCGGAAACGGTGGTAAACTTAAATTTTTGCGGACTTGGCAAAACGGCACCACCGCGCACTAAAACCGGATCGGGCCATTAAACTAAATCTAGCTAACTACAAAGAGAAGGTTAGAGATGTACCGACGATCCAAGTCCTCCGGTCTTCATCTCCACTCCGATCTCCTCGCGGGATCTCCGTCCGTCTCCTCCTCGTCGGAAAGGGCACCACGAAGCCGGGTACTTTTACGGGCTCCCACCTCAATACCGAGGTAACTCGCGCATGAAGCCGGCTACTCGACATGCTCAAGATATGCTGTAGGGAGTGTAATGTAGAATGTATGTCTCACATTGGGGTTGGTTGCCATTGAAGATGATGGAGGAATCAAGACTAGAAAAATGGTGCTTGCATTTTTCTAGCATGGAAAGAAGATCAAGAATGAAACTCTCATGGTGAAGCTCTCTCATCTTTTTCTTTCTCTCTTTTCTTTTCTTCTTCTCTTTCTTTTTTCAACCATGATAATTATCTCTCATGCTTTGAAATGGTGGAGGAAAAAACAATATGAAGCAAGAGGGAGGTGAGTGTAGTAAAAGGAGGAGGGTGACCACATCCAAACATAATCATCACTAAACTTTACATCAACCTCAAATCCATTTCAAATCTCATAAAGCAAAGATGCTAACCATTATGAAGGAAAAAGAAAAGATGCTATCATAATGCATGAAACCCCTCCACAAAAGTAATTTGCAAAACTGCAAATTACCCCCTCCATCAGAAAAGTCCGGCCGGGAAAGAACAAAGGAAAACCGGCCGGAACGGAAAGCAAACTGGCAACTCCAGAAAACTGGTCCCGTAATAAATTACAGGAAAACCCCACACTGTGCATACACACCCGCATTTGTATTCCGTCCGGATACAAATGCAATGAGACAAAATCTACACTGTACTATACTAGGATCGGCTTAAACCAAAGCCGGCTAGTAAAATCCGTTCGATCCTGATCCGTGCAATACCGCACGTATCTGATCGAACGCTGCCATATAACTATACGGCCACTAGTACAAACCGTCCGATCCTGATCCGTGCAATACCGCACGTATCTGATCGGACCCTGCCATATCTCCATACGGCCTCTACAGCGTTTCGCCCGAAAGCTTGAGTAACTGAAAGTGTGGTGGACTCTAAAGACTCGTCAATACTATGGCTGTGGATTTAACCACTAGCACGCCAGAGGTATAAGCCAATACGTGACGGGCCACCAGCTATTGACTAAAAGGGACGTCGATGAGGAAGCTCACCCCGACACCCAACTGAGCCTGTCAGTGACAATATCCGTACAGTCCGGTCCGTTCGTCTATGAGCATCGCATGGCGGGCCTAGGGGGTTGGTAAAAGTCAGACCCCCAAAAGCGGTACAAGTCGTGTCGGAGTGTAGCCCAGAACACCCTGAGATACTACTGGAATACCTACCAGTAAATCTCCTGCCTTGGCCAAGGTCTTTGTGTAATGGCTCTCCTAGACACAGCGCGACCTCACCCCCAATACCGGGAGAGACGAAACCCCCGAAGATCCGCTCACTGCCTCCATGTGGCTCGGGACTGTACCCAACTAAAACCTGTTTGCACGACTCCTTTGAGCCGTGGTAGGGTAGGAATCAAAGTACAGTGGGAACCCACACGAGACAAATGACGATCCCCAGGTCGATGAACTAACCTGTACACATGTCACCTGGGAACTGCTATCTGACGTCAAGTATAATCCCAACTAGCAGGTTCCCGGCGAGTCCTGTCCGGTGTACTCATAACCCAATGAGCACCTGTATACATCTTAGGTGATCCAACTGACACCAGTGGCTTGTGAGACTGGCCACCGCCCCTCGTCGGGGTCTCGACTGTATACACTAGTCTACTCTGGAGAATCGATGCCCTGTCTCGAAACTCCCACGACTAGGGACCTATTAAGGATGTGCTTGTAGACTCCAGCTCTCACTTATATGATCGCCCTCATACTGCTGGCAGTCAAGCATGAATCCTAGGGCTCTATCAACGTGCAATAGTGATCTGTCATGTCACCTAAAGCAGTACACGATGATAAAGGTAAACCAGATAGCATACTATCATCTCGAGTAAGACTGTCCTACCGGGATAGGTCCTCCCTCAATCATTGCAATCACGTGCCTGTGATCCAATAATTGACTCTGAGGGCACTATCTCCAACAGTTTTTACAAAGGAAACTCTGCCGAAATTTTCAGGAAAGATTATCCATTTTTAAAAATACATATTCGGCTTAGTTATTTAAAAAACTTGATTTTCAAAACATGTTTCCTTTATTTACTCCTTAAATGGTTTTAGATTTCTGGGCTTTTGGCTTACTTGGATCAGATGGAGTCATATAGACTTCATAGGATTCAAGGGCCAGTCACGTGCTCTTTCGGGTCGTGACAATAGATCGAAGGACATACCATCAGTCAAGGTACTTTGGCGGGGTCAGAGCAGCGAGGAGGTCACTTGGGAGACCGAGAGCGAGATGAGGAAGGGGTATCCCCATCTTTTTGAAGGTACGTGTAGTTAGATTTTCTTTTAATTCGGGGACCGAATTTCTTTAAGGGGGGTAGATTGTAACACTTCGAAATTTCGTTAGAATGTTTTTCGTGTTAATTAGCAATTGTGCGTGTTATTATATATGTGTATATAGGATTATTAGTCATATTTATTCGTGTTACCCTAATTGGGAAATTTCCATTATGTAGTGTACACCTGCACACTTAACCATTTTGTGACTTAGGTTTTAAGTGTAGAAAGTAACCCTTTTCTTCTTGCATGGTTCTTTATTCCCACCATTCAATCAAGCCAAAAAAAAACCCTTTTTATTTTTCAAAATTCAAATAGAAAATGAAGTATGGTGGTTAGGTAAGAAATTGACTTTTGTGACCATTTCTCTCTCTCTTTTTTCTCTTCCTCTCTTCTGAGCTCCTGCAGAATTTCCAGCAGCAACAACACCATATTTTCTTCTCCTTTTCACTTCCCTTTGATCTCTATTCAAAACCCTACACAAAACAACACATTTCCTTCACAAAACCTTAGGAAAAATGAGCTTTTTGAGGTGTTTGGAGGCAAATCTGCACACTTGAGGCTAGAGCTGGGATTTTTGGTGTTTCATAAGGTCTTTTGAAGGTATTAACTCATGTTAGCACTCCTTTTCCATAAACTTGTAGCATTCTTTAGCAAAAATCATGTTTTGATGTGCTTTTTAGTGATATTGAAGGATTTTGTGGTGATATGTTTAAATTAGCATTTTTATGGCTTAATTAGCTTGGTAATGAGTTGTTAGTGTAGTTTTAGACCTGGGTTTGTTTCAGTTTGCACAAAAACACCCTAAAGTATCATTTTAGTGTAAAAGTGTGGTTTTTAACTAGAATTAGGGCTCTGTGGAATCTGCTCCTACCCGGGGTGTTTCAGAATGAAATTGTATTTACTGTAGCATGTGTAGGGGGTATAGAGTGCACACACCAAACCCGGGAGCCCACCTCCCTACCCAGGCCGCCGGAAAATGTGTTCTGGCCGCAATTTGCGGCCAGATGAGTGAGTTGGGGGTTGGGGCTTGGACCACAGGAGTCTGCTGCTATGTGGAGTATTTTAGTATATATAGTTTTGTAATATCTTTTCTGTATAAAAATCTGGGATCTAATACCCTATTTCCCGTATTTTTAAACTTTCGTGACACGCGTGATACGTGTGTGTGGGTTTGGGGTTTCTGCGTATCGCGACGCGTCGGAATGGCTTCAGGCGCGTAATCACACGTTCTACTGCATCGCGCACACGCGCGCTTGGTTTACGACACAGGTTTCTAGTTGACTTTAAATGTCGTGTTTGTATGGTTTTAAGCTTATGTGTAATATCTTGTGAAATTCTAGGTTCGCAGGCGAGTGCGACGGACGCCGCGAAGAAGGGGAAACAAGTCGTCGGCTATACCTAGCGAGAGACTTCGGTGAGTAGATTTAACATCTACGGGGATATTGCCCGCATGGCGTTATGCGTCAGGGCTGATAGGATCTTATAGCGATATATTCTGCATTCACCTACATGACTACTGTTTATTGCATACCGCATTCCCTGCTATGCGTATATAAACTAGAATTGATAGAACACCACATTATTACTAACAGTTCAAGTTGCACGAGCACGATTTATATGCTACACTCACACCGTTAGTGATTGCCATAACACTCACATTATAGGATTGCTATAAATCATATGTCAGATTGTTTCCGCATTATTGATGTTTGCCATGATTTGCCGCATATCAGCAGATGTTATATTCATACTTGGACACATCTACATCACATATTCATACATGTGCCATGTATATATTGATATCCTCATACCTGCATAGATTTACGCATTGAGATATGTTGTTTCCATGTTATTTCTGGATTTGGGAACCGTGGATATTTCAAAAGAGAATAGGTAATTATTTAAAAACCCGGTTTCCCTTGATATGATATTTCAGTGCGTCCACCATGTGTTTTCTCGGTGCTAGAGCGCGATATATGAGAGAGAGGGCTGACCCGGACTGACGGATGCCCGATATATGAGAGAGAGGGCTGACCCGGACTGACGGATGCCCGATATATGAGAGAGAGAGGGCTGACCCGGACTGACGGATGCCCGATATATGAGAGTGAGGGGGCTGACCCAGACTGACGGATGCCCGATATAGGAAGATTTGCGTGTCGATGCTAGACACGAGTATTTATGATATTTGGATGCCGATGTTGGGCACTCGTGATTCTCGGTGATGTACAGGATTTGAGGGCCGATGGGAGTGCCGGCGTCTGGGTTGTTGGGATTTGGGGTGCATTGGTGGGTACCGATTATCTTTCCACGTTGACATTCCGTGTAGATGTTATTCATCCCATGCTCCGCAATTATTATTTTGCGTCTCATCCTGTAGTTACTTTACTTGACAGAGCACTTGCATGATTATGCACATACTGCTTATTGCATATAGACTTATCTGCTGGCATTTGATAGAGTAGCGCAGTACTTGCATGCTCGCGATTACCTTTATATGTTATCTCTATTCACGAGTTGGCAACTCACCCCCGTTGTGCCACAGTATTTGCAGGTTGCCCTTCGGAGTAGTCGCGGCAGGCTGCTTTCTTACATCTTTTGGCTACAGATACCACTACAGTTGGTGCGTGAGCTGTTTTGCTGTTAGGTGGGTTGTGGTATCTGGTACTTTCATTGTACACACTTTTGTATCTAGTATTCTCCATCTACCTTATATGTATTTGACTTAGAGACAGTGTGAGGACGATGATGTATATTATTTGTATTCTGCTGTCGAGCTCGTTGTGAGCCGACTTTACTTATGCACTTATTTATATCTGTGATGTTCCCACTTGTTACTCTTGATCTTCGCTATGGCGTCGTATATCGCTATCTTGGTGATTGTTTACTTAAGATTTCTTATCACTTTTTAAATGCTTCCATTTAAAACTTAAAACACTCTATACTTTTACTAGTTTGATTTCTGGGTTTTCGGTTCACTTAGTCGCGTTATGCCTGTAGACGTTACGTGGTTAAGTACCGGTCATGGGCCAAACTTTGGGTCGTGACAAGTTTAGAACGACGCTATACTTAACCTCCTGCCGGGTCTCATAGCCTGGAACAACAGTAGGATCAAGTCTGGGTAAACAATAACCTCCCTGTTACCGTCCTTGAGGCTATCGAAGTACCTCTCGGGTGACTGAAGTTACCCACCATATCTGCGGAGTGACTAATGGAATGTCAAACCTGAATGAATCTTTAGGTCCTATTAAAATTTCCGTAATCGTTTGCGGTTGTGGAATCACTTCCAGTTCTACCATACTCCCACTACTGTTTTCTGAAAAAATCCATTTTACTAAAATTGTGGCGAGTCAAGAACAATATCACCATTGATCTTCCAGATGGTAGAAAGTCAACCCTCTTCATAGCCTGGGCCAACCCGCAAACTGCCATTATAGAAATGTGCCATGAGTTATCCAGAGTCTGGTTTTAATCATAAGCCGGACAACTCCCCATACCTTAACATCGTTAAGATATGAACCATTCTATATCCAATATAGAAACTTTAGCACTTATTTAATTGGAACCACTTAATGGAGAGATGCTAATCAGCATTACTCAACTTAGGAATCCATCCAATTATGAGTAACCTGAAAGAGAAACAAGTTTCTCAAAACCATTACTATCAACTGAATACCAATCACAAGTATCTACATCTTCGATCTCTTTAAAGAATCCTGATACTTGCGACACCTGGTTCTCTACTTTATTCTTTTACCTATAACTTCTCAAAACTTAGACATTGTATTTCTACGAAACACTTGTCTAAAAACTAGAGATGTCACAAGTAAACAGAACATAGTACGAGGACCAACCCCTTTGTTCTGATGTACACTGGACAACATACAATACTCTGTATAAGTTCGCTGAGTTGAATAACTCAAAACCTGTGCATCGTAGGTTAAAAACTGTACTTATGGTTAAGAATTAATCCACTGTTCAATGCTCCTTACCTAATCGCCAACTGATATAGGTAAATGTCACGGACATAATTTTAAAAAGTTATATCTCACTTTATAAAATAAACGTACAGATATATCAGTTTAAAATTGGTACACAACAATGGATACTCAAAACCAAATGCTTGTCGTCCGGCAAAAACCCATGCGACTTCCTCAAATATCACCAATTACATGAATTCCGATATAATGAGGATGATCACCTAATTCCCAATAATTTACTCCCACCCATCATCTGTAAAACCATACAGATGTGAGAATCATACTTGGTAAATACATACCCTGGAGTAAGTATCTAATCGGAAAATCAGTTTTCCTTTAACAATGCACAGTGAAACTGAAACATGAAAATGTTTCATAGGGGTATCCTGGTATTCCTAGTAATGCCTCTTACATAATCCTATTCATGACTGTAACCGTATATTTCTTTGCCATCTCTCCAAATCCCTTTATTTGTCTTTATTTATTACCTTCTGTACACCCCTTTAGGCTAAGTGGTTTTCTTCCTTCCCTACCGTTCGGCACCAGCCTATGGTTTGGAAGAAGACTATCCAGTAAGCATAATAGGTGTACTCTCCTAATCCAAGGAGTACTCGCAACTTGAGAGAAGGTGATGATAAAAGACAACTGAATAAAACCTTATTCTATTTCTCCCGAACTGGGGAAAAAAGCAAAGGTGAAGTAGGAGTGGCGATAAAGTACGCGGTTTGGTCGTGAATGATAGCAGTCGCAATTTACTTTGCCCTCTTTCTAATCACTTTATTTTTTCTTTACTTATTACCTTCTGTACACCCTACTTAGGCTAAGTGGTTTTCTTCATTCCCTACCTTTCGGCACCTGCCTATGGTTTGGAAGAAGACTATCTAATAAGCGTAATAGGTGTACTCTCCTAAACTAAGGAGCCTCGCAACCTGAGAGAGGGTGATAATAAAAGACAACTGAATAAACCAATTCAATTTCTCCTGAACCTGGATCTATCCTCGAAGAAGTCCCTTCGAGTTCGTATATAACCATACGATGGATCTATCCAATGGAAGTGGATGTTCGTAGTGATACGAGGTGTTCTGAGAAATTCAAAGGGTAAAAGAAGGAGCGGTAATGACTTGTGCAACTTAGACAATCCAAAAGCCAGTATTTTAAGAAGGTTCGGTCAACTCGGTCACTGAGTCATAGTCTAGGGTTGGTCAAAGGCCGCTGCCAAAGAGAGAGAGAAAAGAAACACTCTGCATGCACTCTAACCTAGATCAGAATGGTTATCACTTTATCTAATCAGGAAACCTCCCATTGTACTGTCAAATTCTCCTCCAAACCTGAAAGAAGAATCAATCGGGATCACCCGAAGAGTAAACCAACTCATTAGTGGGAATCGGGATCCAACTATCATCGTATGATAACGTGAAGGTATCCACTCACGTTATCACATTCCAGAAGGTATGCGCATGCCTGGAAAGTTTCAGTTTCTTTAGAAACTCCCGATATGGATTTTTGCCCCATGCTCTTATGACCTTGACGTTGTCCAAAATGCCATAAGTCACATGTCAAGTTCTACCCATCGTTATCTTGTCAATTTGAACCCATCCGCACATGCCCCTGACGTTGGCCAAATGGCAGAACGACTGCCCCAAACTAACTCATCTATCTATGCAACAAAAGAATACCCAACAGCTACCAAACACTATGCCTTGGCGTTGGTCAAAATACATAGCTTGAATACTACTGAATACCTAACTGAAATGACGGAGGGCTACGGCTGGTTTTTGGCGAAAAACCTTTAACGTAACGAACTTGATATCGCTGAAGGAACCTAATAATTTTTTTATAAAATATAGTGGCGAAAACCTTGCTAAAGAGGTCACTCCCGGTGAAGAGATCTCGGCTCTTTCCCCGTAGAATGAGGTGCAGGATATTCCAACTGAATATCGCGATGCAAAGCAACATGTAATCGACTATAGTAAAGTTATTACCCTGACGCAAATTTCTGCCCAAGGGGTCACTCCCGGTGAAGGGATCTCGGCCCTTGCCTCGTCGAATGAGGTGCAGGATATTCCAACTGAATACCACTATGCAAAACAAAAGAAAACGTCCTTGTAATAACACCTTTTAAAACTGTTCCAACAACATCCAAACAGGTTTGTTTTCCTTTGCATTGATCAGAATCAACGCAGTCTCATCAATTAATCACATCAGAAAAGAACGAAAATAAAATGTACGTATATGCCAACCGCATTCGCCACTGGGTGCCGTCATCACCCGTTAGGTTACTTAACTAACGACAGAGCGGGGACTGGACTAGCGCGGGTGCAAAACATATACAACATTTACTAGTATATATACCTATATACATTAATCGCTCCAGACATGATAATATGCAACATTACAGAAAAGTAATAAGCATCACAGAACAATACAGATAATCTGGGATTCCCGGGTTTCACAGAGCCGCTGTTGAAACCCGACGTTCCTGTAGCATCTTGAAAAGTCGTTTTGGTGTTTTCCTGAAATTCGGTGAAAATTCGGTATTTTTCCGAAAACCGTCTTTCTCGTTATTTTGCAGTTTAGGGCTAATTTTACCTAAAATGGATAGGTAATTGCTTGTTTTTAGTAGCTAATGAGTTAATTATGAAATTCTGGTCGTTTAAAAATTTTCCCTAATTTTTCAATTTTTTAATATTATTTTAAGCCGGTAAGAAAATACATTAAATTAGCGATAAATACAAATTTTTCCGGGCTAATTTTAATCTCTAAAATTATGATAATTATAATCTAGTGATAACATAAATTTTTAGTAATTTATTTTGATTTTTAACAAATTTTTATGATATGAAACGAATTTATTGAATTTTGAGCTAAAACTTGCAATTTTTGAGTTGTAGGGGGCCTTTTTGCATAAAATTTCTTTTGTAAAACCCCTCTCTCTTTTTCCTCAGCCCTAGGACAGCCCCACCTTGTGTAAGACCAGAAATTTCTGGCCTCTCTTCTTTAGTAGCTTTCTTGAGTGATTTAAGGGTTTTTTGATTTATTTTAAATATTGATGGTACTGACTTTCATACAGGTGCTAATGGGTATGGGTCTTTAGGAGTTGGTAGGAGTTGACCATGACTTGCCCACTCACCCCACACCATCCCCCACTCCCTCTTCAGGCCGAGATTTCCAGCAGCCCTCCTCCATCTCTTTTCTTTCATCTTCTTCAAAAAAATTCTTCAAAGTTTGCTTCAAATTTCCAAATTTAAACCTCACAAGATAACCCATCCTTCATCCTTTTTCTTTCCTTCACCTCTTGCTTGGAATCATGGTGCTTTAAGGCCATCAATTGAAGCAAATTCTTCTTGCTAGATCTATAAAATTTGAGGTATAAATTCTACTCTTTTATGTTGTTATGGTTAGAATTCTTTAATCTAGTTGTTTAGTGTTAATTTTAGTGTTAATCCTAATATAGTTTCTTTTAGTTAATGGTTGATATAAAACTAGGGTTTTAGAAATCATGTATTAGTTAATCAAATTTATTTTGCTAACTAGTGTTTTGCTAACCTTAATCTAAGTGGTTAACTTGCTTATTAGGCTAAAATCTAGTGTTAAATTAAGGTTTTTCATATATAGTTTGGTTTATGTTTGCTAATTACAAAAATCAAGAGAAGGTTTTGTTTATAGAAATTAGGTTTTTAAGCATAGTTGATGGTTTAAAATTAGTGTATTGGCTAGCTATTTGGTTAGTTTGGATGTTGGTGTTGGGTGGTGTTGACTTTGTCGCTAATTGTCGATGTTTGCATCAAATTGCAATTTCTAGCTTACTAGGTTTTTATTAAAATTTTGTGGCGAATTTGATTGCGATATCTAGATTATTTTGTTGGCATATCCTATGATATTTAGGATGTGTGAGTGCGGATTTTTGAGTATTCGGGTTGTAGTTTTGCCGGGCGACCAAATCGGCGTTTTTGGCAGTTTTTGCGATTTTCGCGTGTGTTCCGTGCACTTTGTGCACGTTGTACCTAGCTAGCGAACCTTAGTAGTTTCGTTGGGGTTTTGCGTCGTTCTTGATATGTAACCTTATATTCGGTATTGATGTAAATTCCAGGTTCGGTCGAGTAAACGTCAGACGCGGCGCGAAAGGGAAAGGCGGTGATTGGACACAGCTAGCCAGGGATCCCGGTGAGTAGATTTAACATCTACGGGGGGACGATCGTTTGGATGGCGCAAGTCGCCCGATAGATTTAGTAAACTGAAAAATAGTAAACTGGATAACCACTTGTGACATTAGAATAATATTACTGGCATGATAATTGCTGCAATTAGATCAATATGTTATACCCATATACGCAAACTCAATTGTAGGACACATGCACCATTACCAGGTTTTTATATGCAGCACGAGCACTATTCATGCTTACACACACACCCTGGTAATTGCCATGCCACCATACTAGATAACTTTTAAATTGAAACCTTTTACTAATCGATACTTAAACTGGTACTATTGCCTTTAACTCCTTAAAAATGAAACCGTAGTATTGCTATTCATGTGCATGTACTTCATCATATTAATTGTTCATGCTTAATACATTAATCACACATCGCAACTTGATTATTGATATCATACGCATTCATTATCATTGATATATGCACTTATGAGGATTTCTTGAGATTTTATGATATTGCTGGATTTCCGGGGAAAGCCGCAAAATTTCTAAACTTATTATATTTTTTAAAATATGTAAATTGCGGTTTTCTAGTGATGTAAGTGTCGTCCACCATGAGTTTGCTGTGGATTTGGAAATCCGTGTCGATGAGTGGAGGAACCGGCACGGGTACATGGTGGGCCCGGTAAGGTACCCCGAGGCAAGAGGAATGTGGTGATGACGTTGAGCCTGGCAGGGGACGTATTACCTACCGGTGACTGTTTGGGACGGCGGATATCCAGAGGATACCGACCGTGGCCGCTAGATGATGAGATATTGATATTTGAGATGGGTCAGCCGGACGGCTGAGGCCAGGGATACATTTATGAGATTTGAGACAGCTTTTGGGTGTCGTTGCTGGACACCGATTTTCGTCGATTCATTGACATTATGCTGGCATTCTAAAAGAGTTTCAAAAACAAAAAGAGATAAAATATTTCTTATATAAACCTATTGAGACCCCAGATATTCATGTTGCATACATATTCGTACACTGATGTTGTATACACACCTGCTAGTATATCCATATTGCATACATACTCGCCATTATGTCCTGCCTTACCTGTATATAGATGCTAGGATGCTTGTGTGCATGCATTCGATAGCCTGTGTAGATGTTATTTATTACTCACGAGTTGGCAACTCACCCCCCGTTGTGCCATAGTCTGTTGCAGGTCCGCTCCGTCAGTTCAATAGCGGCGGGTGCGCTTGCTTCTTTTGCCTCTTTTGCCTGGACTCGAGATTTGCTCATAGGTGGGTTATGTTATTATTTTTGTACCACCTTGTATATTCTTTGTATCTAGTGTACTCCATCTACTGTTTCCACCAGATTATTGTATATTGACCTAGAGATGAGACTGTGAGGTTTGTGGATTCTATGCTGTATTTTGGGGTCGAGCTCACTTGAGCCGACATGCTGCTTTTCTCATGCTTTATTATGATTATTATGCTTGCTGTCATTTACATTGCGTGGGATTTATGACCGCCTTATGGCGAAGAGCTAGCTCCCGCTTGGGGATGCCCTATTTTGTTGGATTCATGTATATATTTTGTTGTACCCATTTTTGGGGGCCAGTATTTACAAAGGAGACTCTGCCGAAATTTTCGGAAAAATTGGTATTGTTTTTAAAAAGGGTGTTACATGACTTATTTGATAAACTTGCTTTCAAATGTTTGGGTTTTCTTCACTCTTTTGCTTCATTGGTTTTGTTTTCTGGGCTTTGGCTTACTTATTTTTACGGACGCCTTTAGACGTTTCGTAAACTTAAGTGCCAGTCACGTTCCGTACCCTGCGGGTCGTGACAAAGTTGGTATCAAAGCGATAGGTTTTACCTTTGTGAGTGTAGGATGACCCTTGGTAGATGGAGTAAATGACTTAAGCAGGGTAACGTAGCGTGCGTATGTCCGCGGCATACTTACGATACGGTACTCCGCCTAAGTGACTTTAGGATACTTGCTTGGAAATTTCCTTCTTCAATTCCGTGTATCCTATAATCCTATTGCACTGTCCTTACTATCCGTTTTCTTGTAACAGCCACCATGCCGCCGAAGGCTACGAGGGCACAGAGGGCTGCCGCCAGAGACGAGATTCGAGCTGGCTCGTCCGAGACTAGGACTGAGCAGGGTGGTATGCCTACGCCGCAGGGACAGACCGATCCACCTTCCCCAGGCCGTATGGATAGGCTCGAGACCGGTATGGAGGAGTTGCGACAGATGATGGGAGGCATGCAGGAGCTGCGTCAGATGGTAGGATCCCTAGTTGCAGCCAGTCGTACACCGAGGCCGGATGACGTACCTACTACATCACAGACGACCATGATACCTGCTCCTACTACTACCACCGTGGCCATTCCGGTTTCACTACAGGATTTCATGAGGCTGAGACCTCCAGTATTCACCGGCACTGAGGCAGCGGAGGACCCACAGACGTTCCTTGACAGTTTAGCCAGGATCTGCCGTTCGCTGAGATGTTCGGATGATCGATGGGTAGAGCTTGCGAGTTTCCGACTAGAGGGTCTCGCGCAGACATGGTGGGAGTCAGTCTTGAGAGGTCGAGCTGCAGATCTACCGCCTATGACTTGGGTCGAGTTTACAGCGGTCTTTCTAGCCCGTTTCCTTCCAGAGAGCGTTCGTGACGCCAGAGCTCGTAGCTTCGAGGCCTTAGTCAAGACACCTGGGATGACGGTGTGTGAGTATGACATCCAGTTTACACAGTTATCCCGATATGCTCAGTATTTGGTGGATACCGAGGAGAAGATGGTGAAGAGGTTCGTACACGGACTTGATGCCCAGCTATATCTTACCATTGGCGCCCAGCACTACGACACCTATTCAGCTGCTATGGATACGGCATTGCGGATGGAGGCACGCATATCACGGACTTCGGCCGTTTCTGGGCCGAAGAGGATGCGCACCGATGTACCGTCTCAGAAGCAGCGCGCCAGATTCTTTCCGAGAGATAGGACTGGCAGAGGATTTGGACGGGGACAGTTATATGGTTCTTATCCCCAGGGGCAGCAGCCGTCGCCAGGATGTTTTGGGTGCGGGAGTCTGCACCATCTTGTCAGAGACTGTCCGGTGAGACGACAGGGAGCAGCGACAGTTCCGCATGTGACCCTACCACCATCACCACCCCCTCCTCAGAGAGCCCTACTTCCTACCCCAGGCGATGCTCCACGCCAGTTAGGTACACCCAGAGGCCGTGGACGCGGCGGTCCTGTTCAGAGAGGACGAGGAGGCAGAGGCAGAGGCCGAGGTCGAGGTCAGCCCGCTATCGGTGGAGGACAGGCCCGAGTATTTGCTTTGACACCGCAGGATGCGCAGGCATCCAATGCCGTTGTGACAGGTACCTTGCCAGTTTGTTCTTTCGACGCACGGGTATTATTCGACCCAGGTTCCACACATTCATACGTATCTACACACTTTGCACCGATGTTGGGCCGTGAGTCGTCGTCGTTAGATCTGCCGCTTGTTGTTGTTACTCCGGTAGGCGAGATGTTTGTCGCTCGTTTTGTTTTTCATTTGTGTTCCGTTCGTATCGGGGAGAGGGATTCATCAGTTGATTTGATACTCCTCGATATGTTGGACTTTGATGTGCTTCTGGGCATGGATTGGCTAGCCACTTGTTATGCTTCGGTGGACTGCCGTGAGAAGGCAGTCAGATTTAGCTTTCCGGGAGAGCCAGTCTTTGTTATTCAGGGAGACCGCAGTGTCACCCTTCCCAGCTTAATTTCGTCTATTCGCGCTGGTCAGCTCTTGCGGAAGGGATGTCAGGGATTCTTAGCGTTGGTTTTTGATACTCGAGCTGCAGAGGTTCCGTTAGACCGGGTCCCGGTAGTTTGTGAGTTCCCTGATGTTTTTCCTGATGAGCTACCTGGGCTACCGCCTGAGCGCGATGTTGAGTTCTGCATTGATTTGATTCCCGGTTCGGGGCCTATTTCTATACCACCTTATCGGATGGCCCCGGCAGAGCTTCGAGAGCTGAAGGATCAGTTGCAGGATTTGTTAGATAAGGGGCTTATTCGACCGAGTGTTTCTCCGTGGGGTGCTCCGGTCCTATTTGTCAAGAAGAAGGATGGAAGTTTGCGCTTATGTATCGACTACCGCCAGCTGAACAAAGTTACAGTTCGGAACAGATATCCGTTGCCGCGCATTGATGATTTGTTCGACCAGCTTCAGGGTGCGGGGTATTTTTCGAGGATCGACTTGCGATCAGGATACCATCAGCTGCGAGTTCGACAGGAGGATATACCAAGGACAGCTTTCCGCACGCTCTACGGCCACTACGAGTTTTTGGTGATGTCGTTCGGACTCACCAACGCCCCAGCAGCATTTATGGATTTGATGAACCGTACATTCAGGCCGTATCTTGACTTGTTCATCATCGTGTTTATCGACGATATCTTGGTGTACTCCCGGAGCAGAGAGGAGCACGAGCAGCACTTGCGGATTACGTTACAGACTCTGAGGGAGCATCAGCTGTTCGCGAAGTTCTCCAAGTGTGCGTTCTGGCTGGACAGCGTCGGATTCTTGGGTCACGTGGTTACGAGAGACGGCATTTGTGTGGACCCGAAGAAGATTGAGGCTGTTCAGCAGTGGCCCCGACCTACATCGGTTACTGAGATCCGTAGTTTTCTAGGCTTGGCGGGCTACTACAGGCGTTTTGTTCAGGACTTCTCCCGTATAGCTGCACCGTTGACCAGTTTGACCCGGAAGGGAGTTCCTTTCGTTTGGACAGAGCAGTGCGAGCGCAGTTTTCAGCAGCTACGGACTTGTTTGACTACGGCGCCGGTATTATCTTTACCTTCGGGATCAGGCGGATTTGTTGTCTACTGTGATGCTTCGCGAGTGGGATTAGGATGCGTTTTGATGCAGCATGGCCGGGTGATCGCTTATGCTTCTCGGCAGTTGAAGAAGCATGAACAGAACTACCCCACTCATGATTTGGAGATGGCTGCAGTGGTCTTTGCACTGAAGATTTGGCGACATTACCTGTACGGCGAGTCGTGTCAGATATTCACCGATCACAAGAGCTTAAAGTACATATTTCAGCAGCGAGACCTGAACCTCAGACAGCGTCGTTGGATGGAGTTGGTGAAAGACTACGACTGCGAGATCTTATATCACCCCGGCAAGGCAAATGTGGTGGCAGATGAGTTGAGTAGGAGGCCCGGGGGTAGTCTATCCTTTTTGCGCGCAGTGCAGAGGCAGTCGTCAGCAGATTAGCAGATGTTATTGTAAGTCGATGTAGTACACCCCAGTGCTTATGGGGAGGCGGAATTAACAAAAACTTATCAAGTTTAAACAACAAACATCGACTAACCGCTTGAATCGAAGCTAAACCCTAAAAACCGTATTCTTATGAGTTTCATTACATAAGTGATTAGGGATTATACCTAATGAACCGGTCCTTCTTCTTTATGTCCTCCTTGGTTCTCCTCGGCCTTCTCTAGGTAGTAGACGATCCACCCGAGAGCGAAACTCCAAGCTTAACCTCTAACTTGAGGTAACTAACCAACTTTGATTGCTAATCAAAGATGATAGAATGATAAAGAGTGAAGGTTATGGATTGTTTAGTCTAACTAAACCTTTGATCTCAACACATGAGGATTAAGGTTAGTATCTTGAAGATGAGAGCTTGAGGAGAGAGAATGTGTAATATGATAATGAGAGAAGAGAGAGAGTGTATCATCATATTATGTGAAGCATTCTTATTTTCAACAAATGAATAAAATGAAATGAATAAGCATGCTTCAAAATATCTTGTGATGATTCATTAACATGAGTCATTAAGCAATAAATGTGCATTAATGAGATGAATGAATCACCACTATGACTCACTCTCTTTCCAAAACAAACCTCCTTAGTCACATCTTCTAGAAGCTTCTCGAGCAATTACGAGAACGCCCCTCCGATCCGTAAAAATACGGAAAAACTTTAGACTGTAAAAATCCAATAACCGGATACCAGTAACTGGCTTAAACCAAAGCCGACTGGTAAAAACTGTCCGAAAGTCGTACGCGCGTAAACGCACGTATGCATCCGAACCCTTTGTCGCAAAACCATGCAACCTCTATATCGTTTCGCCTGGAGTAGGAAACTCTCTGTGTGGGACTCTAGAGACTCGACTACTACGCTGGCAGTGGGTTTAACCACAGACCGCAAGCGGCACTAGCTGTACGTAACGGTCCCCAGGTAGTTGTCGATAAGAAGGCCGATGAGTAAACCCATCCGAACTCCTACTGAGTCTGATGTGACAATCTCCATACAGTCCGGTCCGTTCGTCCATGACTATCGCATATCGGGCCTAGGGGGGCGGCAAGCGTCAGTCCCCTAATAGCGGTATAAGTCGTGTCGGAGCGAAGCCCATTACACCCTGAGAAACTGCTGGAACCTACCAGCAAATCTCGCTTGCCCTGGCCAGGGACTTTGCGTAATGGCTCTCTGACACAGCACGATATCTACTCCCAATACCGGGAGGGACGAATCCTGTCTAACCGCCACTGCCTCCAAGTGCTCGGGACTGCACCCAACTGCTACCTGTTTGCACGACTCAATAGAGCCGTGGTAGGGTAGCAATCTAAGAACAGTGGGACACACTCGAGGCGAAGTAGCAGTGTCAAGTCTGCGGACTACGCTGTACTCATGTCACCTGGGAACTGTTCACTGACGACTGGTATCAAACCAACCAACAGTTCCCTGTGAGTCCTGTCCGGTGTACCCGTAACCTAACGAGCACCTGTATACTATCTCCAGTACGACGTACTGATGGCTGTGGGACAGACCATCTCCCCAACTGGGATGAGAAGCGTACACACTAGTCTACTCCGGAGTATCGATGCTCTGTCTCGATAATCCAACGACCAGGGACCTGAATAAGGATGTGCTTGTAGACTACCCAGCCCCCACTAGTGTGACTGCCATCACAACGCCGGTAGCCAAGCAAGATCCTAAGAGCTCTATCAATACGTACACTCACATATTAAGATAGAAAAACCAAGTAGCATACTACCATGTTTAGCAAGACTGTTATATACATGTGAATATCCCAAGCTTCCATTAAGTAATATACAGGCTAGTATGATACAGTAATGGCCTTCTAGGGCATAAACACTAACAATCTCCCACTTGCACTAGGGCCATGTACTGGCATATCGCAGACCAATGATCTCGAGTAGCCTCTCGAACTGAATCTGAGGAAGGGCCTTCGTGAATGGATCAGCAATGTTCTCTTCTGAAGCAACTCTCCGAACCTCGATCTCCTGACGATCAATGATCTCCCTGATCAGGTGATACCGCCTCAAGATGTGTCTGGACTTCTGATGGGACCTTGGTTCCTTCGCTAAAGCTATAGCTCCGTTGTTGTCGCAATACAGAGGTATTGGATCAACTATGGTAGGAACCACCTGAAGTTCTGTTAGGAACTTCTTCATCCAGACTGCTTCTTTTGCGGCATCGCAAGCAGCTATATACTCCGCTTCCATCGTCGAGTCAGCAACGGTGTCCTGCTTGGAGCTCTTCCAGCACACCGCCCCTCCATTGAGGGTAAAGACATAACCCGACATGGACTTGGAATCGTCCTTATCACTCTGGAAGCCGGAATCAGCAAAGGCCTCCAACCTGAGGTCTTTTCCGCCGTAAACCAAGAACATCTCCTTAGTCCTCCTCAGGTACTTGAGAATGTTCTTTACTGCTATCCAGTGCTTCTCCCCTGGGTCTGACTGATACCGGCTTACCACGCTCAGTGCGTAAGCTACATCTGGTCTGGTACACAACATCGCATACATTATAGAGCCTACCGCAGAAGCGTAGGGTATAATAGACATGCGTTCCCTTTCCAAATCAGTCTTGGGAGACATCTCTTTGGAGAGGGTGATTCCGTGACAAGCCGGTAGATTACCGCGCTTTGAATCTTCCATACTGAATCTTTTCAGTACAGTGTCGATATACCTGGACTGCGAAAGTCCCAACATCCTCTTGGATCTATCACGATAGATCCGGATCCCCAGAATGTAAGAGGCATCACCCAGGTCTTTCATGGAGAACCTGTGTGACAAGAATCCTTTGACAGATTGTAGCATAGGAATGTCATTTCCTATCAATAGAATGTCATCCACGTACAAGACGAGGAATACGACACTTCTGGCCACAACTTTACTATATATGCACGGTTCATCTGGATTTTTGATAAAGTCATATTCTTTGACTGTCTCATCAAAACAGATGTTCCAACTCCGCGATGCCTGCTTTAGTCCATAAATGGATTTAAGCAGCTTGCATACTTTCCCGCTGCTCCCACTCTGATTGAAACCCTCTGGCTGATCCATATAGACGCTCTCTTCTAAATTTCCATTCAGAAAAGCCGTCTTTACGTCCATCTGCCAGATTTCATAATCATGGAAGGCAGCAATAGCAAGAAGGACCCGAATGGATTTGAGCATAGCCACTGGAGAAAAAGTTTCGTCATAGTCCAAACCAGGTCTTTGACGAAAACCCTTTGCAACAAGTCTAGCCTTATAGGTTTCCACCTGTCCATCTACACCAATCTTTTTCTTGAAGATCCATTTGCATCCTATGGGTTTTACCCCATCTGGAGCAAAGTCCAAAGTCCATACTTTGTTGGTGTACATGGACTCCATTTCGGTCCGCATTGCATCTAGCCATCGTACCGAGTCGCCGCTCTGGATGGCCTGCCTGAAGTCAGTAGGTTCATCATCATCTATGATGCAATCCTCTCTATCCCCATCTATGAGAAAACCGTAGTATCTCTCAGGCGGACGAGACGGCCTACTACTCCTGCGGAGGGGTGCGGGAATGTTCTGTTCTTCTTGAACCTCTGGTTCTACCAAACTTTCAGTAACAGCTTGTGGTTCTGGAATTTCTTCCAGTTCTATTTCGCTCCCATTTGTATCCTTTTCTAAAACTTGTTGTTCTAAAAAATGGGCATTACGAGAAACAAAAACCTTTTGTTCCTCTGCGTAATAGAAGCAATATCCCTTGGAGTTCTTTGGATATCCTACAAGCTTACACAGTACTGATCGTGCCTCGAGCTTGTCCACATGCTGCTTTTTTACAAAAGCTGGACATCCCCAAATTCTTACATACTGAAGATAGGGTTTCTTCCCACTCCACATCTGATATGGTGTGGTAGGCACAGTTTTGGTTGGAACTCTGTTCAAAATATATGCCGCTGATTCTAGCGCATATCCCCAGAAAGATCGCGGTAACTCAGTATTACTCATCATGGATCGTACCATATCCAATAGGGTTCGATTCCGTCTCTCCGATACACCGTTATGCTGTGGAGTGTATGGAGGAGTAAGCTGAGAGAGAATTCCTTTCTCTTTTAGGTAACCTAGGAACTCGGCACTTAAGTATTCTCCACCTCGATCAGATCTTAGTGTCTTAATACTTTTGCCTGTTTGGTTTTCCGCTTCATTCTTGAATTCCAGGAATTTCTCAAAGGCCTCTGATTTATGCTTCATTAAGAAAACATATCCATACCTAGAGAAATCATCTGTAAAAGTAATGAAGTAGGAATAACCACCTCTCGCATGTGTAGACATTGGACCGCATACATCGCTGTGTATGAGTCCTAAGAGCTCGCTCGCTCTTACTCCTTGTCCAGTGAATGGAGTCTTTGTCATCTTTCCTTTGAGACAAGATTGACAAGTGTCATAAGTTTGATATTCGAACGTGTCCAAATATCCTTCTCTATGCAACTTAGTCAACCTTCTCTCATTGATGTGACCCAGTCTACAATGCCATAAGAAAGCTTTATTTAAATCTGGAGACTTTCTTTTTAGTGTGTTCTGGACATTGAAAATTTGGAGTTGGTTTAACACATATATGCCGTTATTTAGAGTACCGGACCCAATCAAACCATGATTAAGGTGGATGTTGACAACATCTCTTACAAACGTGAAATCATAACCTTTATTTGATAACAAGGAAACTGATATGATATTACACGTTAAGCTGGGTACAAAATAACAGTTATGTAAAACCAAAATGTGTCCACTCGTCAATCCTAGGTGATAATCCCCGACGGACGCAGCTCCCACGCTAGCTCCGTTAGCAACCCTGAGGATCATATCACCTTCCTTCAGCACTCTACGGTTTCTCAGTGCCTGCAAAGAATTGCAAATATGAGATCCTGACCCGGTATCCAATACCCAGGAAGTAGAGTTGATCGACAGACAATTCTCAATTACAAACACACCTGAAGTCGAAGCCACAGCTTGCTTCGGTTCCTGGTTCTTGGCGTTCCACGCCTTGCAATCCTTCTTCCAGTGCCCTTTCCTGTGACAATGGAAGCACTCATCCAGGCCAACTACCGGTGCTGTAAACTTTTTCTTTCCCTTCTTTCCCACCTTACTAACACCTCCTCTAGGTCTGGGTGCGGCCTTCTTCTTCCTTCCTTTGGCCCTAGCCTTGGACCCTGAAGAAGATGAACCGCCAACAAACATAGCGGGTGTTTCCCTTGCCTTCTGCAAGGTGCCCTCTGCACTCCTTAACATGTTCAGGAGTTCCGCAAGTTCAACTTCTTTTCCTTGAAGATTGAAGTTGAGGATAAACTGGGCGTAGGTGGGAGGAAGGGACTGGAGAACAAGATCTGTATAGAGCTCATTATCCAAAGTCGTTCCAAGGTCCGCGAGCTCTTCAATATAGCCGATCATCTGTAGGACATGTTCACCTACCGATGACCCGACAGCCAACCTCGCTCGAAACAGTTTCTTCGAGGTCTCGTATCTTGCTATACGAGATTGCTCTCCATAAAGTTCCTTTGTATGGAGAAATATGCCATCTAGAGACATATCCTCGTGCCTCCTCTGATGTTCATTGTTCATCGAGGCAAGCACGATGCACTTGGCTCTCGCGCAATCTAAATCCCAGGTTTTGCGGATTTCCTTATCCGCATTGCTGGATTTGGGACCAAGGGCAGCAGGTGCTGTAGCGGTGAGGACGTACCCCAGTTTGTCATAGGTCAAGGCCATCTTGACATTCCGCAGCCAATCTTTATAGTTTGGCCCCGTCAGTATATTTTTCTCTAAAAGTAACTTAAGTCCAGTCATTTTCAGGGTCGCTGCAATTAGGAGAGAGAGAAGAAAACTCTTTAGCATGATGCTCTTGCAAGTTTAGAGTGGTTTTTAGTTTATCTAAACTGGATGGCTCCCACTGTTTCTCGAATCCTTCCTCAAACCATAAAAGAAGAATTAGCCAAGACTATTCCCACCGTACAATACTTGCTTAACCGTTCAGCCAGGCCGGTGTCGATACTTCGAGGGAGGTTTTCCAACGCTTTCGCGAAGTTCCTTAATTAAAGAACCTCTTTTCTCTGGGGGCGTAACCCCGCTGACACTTTTCTGGACACCTACTAGGTTTATAGCATTGATCGTTAAGCGACGAATATCCTGATAAGTAGCATATACTCACAGTAGGATCGGGATCCAAATATCATCGTCTGATAATGCTGTAGGAATGCTACCAACATTCATCAAACTCAAAATGGTATGCATCTCTTTGCAAATTTCAGTTTCTTTAGAAATTCCCGATATAAGTTTTTACCCCATGCTCTTATGACCTTGGCGTTGGTCAAAATGTCATAAGTCACATGTCAAGTTCTACCCATCATTATCTTGTTAATTTGAACCCATCCGTATATATCCCTGACGTTGGCCAAATGATAATACGACTGTCCCAAACCAACTCATCTATCTATGAAACAAATGAATATCCAGCAGCTACCAAACACTATGCCATGACGTTGGCCAAAACTGCATAGCTTGAATACTACTGAATACCCAAATGAAATGACGGAGGGCTACGACTGGTTTTGGCGAAACCGTGAACGTAGTGAACTTGATATAACCGAAGGAACCTGATAGCTTTTAAAAGGAGTGGTTAAATCTCCGCATTTAAAAATATCTGTTTTAAAAATAACCGAGTGGTTTCTTTTAAATTGTTCCAACGATTTTAACTTTGGTTTGTTTTACTTTGCATTATAGATAATGCGTCCCATCATTAACCTATCATTGCAGAAAACAACGAAAATATAACGTCCTCTTATGCCATCCGCATTCGCCACGGGGTCCCGTCATCACCCGTTAGGTTACTTAACTAACGACAGAGCGGGGGCTGGGCTAGCGCGGGTGTAAAACATAAGTGACGTCTAAATAGCTATAGTAAATATAGATATTTTACATTCGTCTGACGCAATGATATTCATTCCAGAACACAGATAAACAATATTGGATTTGCAAGCAATCTGTATTTCTTTTGAGCCTGCAAGAAAAGACAGATTACACAGTTGTGATGAATAGCCGTTTACCCCACCCTCGACCCCTACGGGTACGGCAAACTACCCACCCGGCAGTCTGTGTACCCCATCTTGGGTCAGTCCTAGGAGCAAAAACAGTAAAATGAAATAATACAACGGTGGCAACAACCGCAACCTGGAAGTGCCCCGCGAAAATAATATTACAACAAATTACATTTACAACAAATGAATTAAACAATAACCCTTTGCTAACCCGGCTATACACCACAACAGTCCAATACAGTTTATATGCACAAACAGATATAACCATTTCAGAAATGTGCAACCCCCTGCCAACCGACATACTAGCAGTTGGGGGAGGTTTACGAACACATCAAACAATCACAGATATAATCCAATACGCAAATACTGTATTTTTCGATCGAATAAACAACTTCAAAATTGCTCCAAAATCTGCTCTGTTAAACAGTAACCTGAGCAATAATTAAATATTCCAGAAAACCCCAAATCTCACAGGGGACCCACACAAGAAAAACGAGTCCATGACTCGGCCAAAGCGCCGCGGTTGCGCGGCAGATCCCACCGATCCGCCGCGCTTTCGCGGCCGAGTTGCCGATTCATGGTCTCGAATTTCTTGGGTGTTCTCCTGGACCCCTTTCTAGCTCTCTGAACACTCCAAAAAAATTTTAGGACTTCATTTTCACTTCGACAGAAACTTAACAGAACTAGGGTTTTCCGGGATCGTTTTTTTCGTTCGAAATTCGTACAAATTTGCGATTAAGTTATTTAGTGTTTAGCGAGGCTCTGATACCACTGTAAGTCGATGTAGTACACCCCAGTGCTTATGGGGAGGCGGAATTAACAAAAACTTATCAAGTTTAAACAACAAACATCGACTAACCGCTTGAATCGAAGCTAAACCCTAAAAACCGTATTCTTATGAGTTTCATTACATAAGTGATTAGGGATTATACCTAATGAACCGGTCCTTCTTCTTTATGTCCTCCTTGGTTCTCCTCGGCCTTCTCTAGGTAGTAGACGATCCACCCGAGAGCGAAACTCCAAGCTTAACCTCTAACTTGAGGTAACTAACCAACTTTGATTGCTAATCAAAGATGATAGAATGATAAAGAGTGAAGGTTATGGATTGTTTAGTCTAACTAAACCTTTGATCTCAACACATGAGGATTAAGGTTAGTATCTTGAAGATGAGAGCTTGAGGAGAGAGAATGTGTAATATGATAATGAGAGAAGAGAGAGAGTGTATCATCATATTATGTGAAGCATTCTTATTTTCAACAAATGAATAAAATGAAATGAATAAGCATGCTTCAAAATATCTTGTGATGATTCATTAACATGAGTCATTAAGCAATAAATGTGCATTAATGAGATGAATGAATCACCACTATGACTCACTCTCTTTCCAAAACAAACCTCCTTAGTCACATCTTCTAGAAGCTTCTCGAGCAATTACGAGAACGCCCCTCCGATCCGTAAAAATACGGAAAAACTTTAGACTGTAAAAATCCAATAACCGGATACCAGTAACTGGCTTAAACCAAAGCCGACTGGTAAAAACTGTCCGAAAGTCGTACGCGCGTAAACGCACGTATGCATCCGAACCCTTTGTCGCAAAACCATGCAACCTCTATATCGTTTCGCCTGGAGTAGGAAACTCTCTGTGTGGGACTCTAGAGACTCGACTACTACGCTGGCAGTGGGTTTAACCACAGACCGCAAGCGGCACTAGCTGTACGTAACGGTCCCCAGGTAGTTGTCGATAAGAAGGCCGATGAGTAAACCCATCCGAACTCCTACTGAGTCTGATGTGACAATCTCCATACAGTCCGGTCCGTTCGTCCATGACTATCGCATATCGGGCCTAGGGGGGCGGCAAGCGTCAGTCCCCTAATAGCGGTATAAGTCGTGTCGGAGCGAAGCCCATTACACCCTGAGAAACTGCTGGAACCTACCAGCAAATCTCGCTTGCCCTGGCCAGGGACTTTGCGTAATGGCTCTCTGACACAGCACGATATCTACTCCCAATACCGGGAGGGACGAATCCTGTCTAACCGCCACTGCCTCCAAGTGCTCGGGACTGCACCCAACTGCTACCTGTTTGCACGACTCAATAGAGCCGTGGTAGGGTAGCAATCTAAGAACAGTGGGACACACTCGAGGCGAAGTAGCAGTGTCAAGTCTGCGGACTACGCTGTACTCATGTCACCTGGGAACTGTTCACTGACGACTGGTATCAAACCAACCAACAGTTCCCTGTGAGTCCTGTCCGGTGTACCCGTAACCTAACGAGCACCTGTATACTATCTCCAGTACGACGTACTGATGGCTGTGGGACAGACCATCTCCCCAACTGGGATGAGAAGCGTACACACTAGTCTACTCCGGAGTATCGATGCTCTGTCTCGATAATCCAACGACCAGGGACCTGAATAAGGATGTGCTTGTAGACTACCCAGCCCCCACTAGTGTGACTGCCATCACAACGCCGGTAGCCAAGCAAGATCCTAAGAGCTCTATCAATACGTACACTCACATATTAAGATAGAAAAACCAAGTAGCATACTACCATGTTTAGCAAGACTGTTATATACATGTGAATATCCCAAGCTTCCATTAAGTAATATACAGGCTAGTATGATACAGTAATGGCCTTCTAGGGCATAAACACTAACAGTTATGCGACAGCCGAGTTGAGTTCGAGTTCACTCAGACAGGGGGACAGCTCGCGCATGTTCGTGCACGCCCACAGTTGCTTGACCGTATAGACGAGGCACAGCGCAGTGACGACCGTTGCTCAGAGATCATGGCACAGATGGGACAGGGCAGATTTTCCGAGTTCATGGTTGACGATCAGGGGATTTTACGATATAGATCTAGACTGTGCGTACCAGATGCTGATGGATTGCGGCGCGACATTCTTGAGGAGGCACACCGATCAGTGTATAGTGTCCACCCCGGTTCCACCAAGATGTACCATGATATGAGAGAGACCTACTGGTGGGACGGGATGAAGAGGGACATTGCGGAGTTCGTTTCGAGATGCCTGACTTGTCAGCAAGTCAAGGCCGAGCACCAGAGGCCCGCGGGAGAGCTACAGCCGTTACCCATTCCAGAGTGGAAATGGGAACAGATTTCGATGGACTTCGTTGTGGGTCTACCCAGGACCAGTCGAGGGTACGACTCCATCTGGGTGATCGTGGATAGATTGACGAAAGCGGCTCACTTCCTGCCAGTGAAGACGACTTTCAGCTTCGCTCAGTATGCTCAGCTCTATATTGACGAGATCGTGCGACTACATAGCGTACCGACCTGTATCGTGTCAGATCGAGGCACTCAGTTCACCAGCCGACTTTGGCAGAGACTTCAGGAGGCTTTGGGCACTCGTTTGAGCTTCAGCACAGCGTTTCATCCGCAGACAGACGGACAGTCAGAACGGACCATTCAGACTCTCGAGGACATGCTCAGAGCGTGCGTTTTAGACTTTGGTGGTAGCTGGGATCATCATTTACCTCTAGTGGAGTTCTCCTACAACAACAGCTTCCAGGATACTATTCAGATGGCACCTTTCGAGGCATTGTATGGGAGGAGATGCAGATCGCCCGTTTGTTGGACAGAGCTCAGCGAGAGCAGCATTTTGGGGCCGCAGCTTGTTGAGGAGACAACAGCGAAGATACAGTTGATCCGAGACCGGATGAGAGCGGCTCAGAGCAGGCAGAAATCGTATGCAGACAGGCGCCGTCGCAGATTAGAGTTCGCAGTTGGCGACCATGTTTTTCTGAGGGTCTCTCCGATGAAGGGCGTGATGCGTTTTGGGCGAAAGGGAAAGCTTAGCCCTAGATTCGTAGGTCCCTTCGAGATCCTCGAGCGTGTCGGCGCAGTTGCATATCGTTTGGCTCTTCCTCCCAGCTTTCCCGATGTTCACCCCGTCTTCCATGTTTCGATGCTCCGCAAGTACCTTCACGACCCTTCGCATGCGATTCAGCACCCGACAGTCCAGGTAGAGCGCGACCTTTCTTTTGCAGAGCAGCCGGTGGCCATCCTGGATCGGCAGGTGAAGAAGTTGAGGTCGAAGATTATACCAACCGTCAAGGTCCTTTGGCGTAGCCCGAGCAGCGAGGAGGTTACCTGGGAGACCGAGGGCGAGATGAGGAAGAAATATCCCCATCTCTTCGAAGGTACGCGTAGCTATATTTTTAAATTCGGGGACCGAATTTCTTTAAGGGGGGAAGATTGTAGCGTCTTGAAAAGTCGTTTTGGTGTTTTCCTGAAATTCGGTGAAAATTCGGTATTTTTCCGAAAACCGTCTTTCTCGTTATTTTGCAGTTTAGGGCTAATTTTACCTAAAATGGATAGGTAATTGCTTGTTTTTAGTAGCTAATGAGTTAATTATGAAATTCTGGTCGTTTAAAAATTTTCCCTAATTTTTCAATTTTTTAATATTATTTTAAGCCGGTAAGAAAATACATTAAATTAGCGATAAATACAAATTTTTCCGGGCTAATTTTAATCTCTAAAATTATGATAATTATAATCTAGTGATAACATAAATTTTTAGTAATTTATTTTGATTTTTAACAAATTTTTATGATATGAAACGAATTTATTGAATTTTGAGCTAAAACTTGCAATTTTTGAGTTGTAGGGGGCCTTTTTGCATAAAATTTCTTTTGTAAAACCCCTCTCTCTTTTTCCTCAGCCCTAGGACAGCCCCACCTTGTGTAAGACCAGAAATTTCTGGCCTCTCTTCTTTAGTTGCTTTCTTGAGTGATTTAAGGGTTTTTTTGATTTATTTTAAATATTGTTAATGGGTATGGGTCTTTAGGAGTTGGTAGGAGTTGACCATGACTTGCCCCACTCACCCCACACCATCCCCCACTCCCTCTTCAGGCCGAGATTTCCAGCAGCCCTCCTCCATCTCTTTTCTTTCATCTTCTTCAAAAAAATTCTTCAAAGTTTGCTTCAAATTTCTAAATTTAAACCTCACAAGATAACCCATCCTTCATCCTTTTTCTTTCCTTCACCTCTTGCTTGGAATCATGGTGCTTTGAGGCCATCAATTGAAGCAAATTCTTCTTGCTAGATCTATAAAATTTGAGGTATAAATTCTACTCTTTTATGTTGTTATGGTTAGAATTCTTTAATCTAGTTGTTTAATGTTAATTTTAGTGTTAATCCTAATATAGTTTCTTTTAGTTAATGGTTGATATAAAACTAGGGTTTTAGAAATCATGTATTAGTTAATCAAATTTATTTTGCTAACTAGTGTTTTGCTAACCTTAATCTAAGTGGTTAACTTGCTTATTAGGCTAAAATCTAGTGTTAAATTAAGGTTTTTCATATATAGTTATAGTTTGATTTATGTTTGCTAATTACAAAAATCAAGAGAAGGTTTTGTTTATAGAAATTAGGTTTTTAAGCATAGTTGATGGTTTAAAATTAGTGTATTGGCTAGCTATTTGGTTAGTTTGGATGTTGGTGTTGGGTGGTGTTGACTTTGTCGCTAATTGTCGATGTTTGCATCAAATTGCAATTTCTAGCTTACTAGGTTTTTATTAAATTTTTGTGGCGAATTTGATTGCGATATCTAGATTATTTTGTTGGCATATCCTATGATATTTAGGATGTGTGAGTGCGGATTTTTGAGTATTCGGGTTGTAGTTTTGCCGGGCGACCAAATCGGCGTTTTTGGCAGTTTTTGCGATTTTCGCGTGTGTTCCGCGCACTTTGTGCACGTTGTACCTATCTAGCGAACCTTAGTAGTTTCGTTGGGGTTTTGCGTCATTCTTGATATGTAACCTTATATTCGGTTTTGATGTAAATTCCAGGTTCGGTCGCGGAAACGTCAGACGCGGCGCGAAAGGGAAAGGCGATGATTGGACACAGCTAGCCAGGGATCCCGGTGAGTAGATTTAACATCTACGGGGGGACGATCGTTTGGATGGCGCAAGTCGCCCGATAGATTTAGTAAACTGAAAAATAGTAAACTGGATAACCACTTGTGACATTAGAATAATATTACTGGCATGATAATTGCTGCAATTAGATCAATATGTTATACCCATATACGCAAACTCAATTGTAGGACACATGCACCATTACCAGGTTTTTATATGCAGCACGAGCACTATTCATGCTTACACACACACCCTGGTAATTGCCATGCCACCACACTAGATAACTTTTAAATTGAAACCTTTTACTAATCGATACTTAAACTGGTACTATTGCCTTTAACTCCTTAAAAATGAAACCGTAATATTGCTATTCATGTGCATGTACTTCATCATATTAATTGTTCATGCTTAATACATTAATCACACATCGCAACTTGATTATTGATATCATACGCATTCATTATCATTGATATATGCACTTATGAGGATTTCTTGAGATTTTATAATATTGCTGGATTTCCGGGGAAAGCCGCAAAATTTCTAAACTTATTATATTTTTTAAAATATGTAAATTGCGGTTTTCTAGTGATTTAAGTGTCGTCCACCATGAGTTTGCTGTGGATTTGGAAATCCGTGTCGATGAGTGGAGGAACCGGCACGGGTACATGGTGGGCCCGGTAAGGTACCCCGGGGCAAGAGGAATGTGGTGATGACGTTGAGCCTGGCAGGGGACGGATTACCTACCGGTGACTGTTTGGGACGGCGGATATCCAGAGGATACCGACCGTGGCCGCTAGATGATGAGATATTGATATTTGAGATGGGTCAGCCGGACGGCTGAGGCCAGGGATACATTTATGAGATTTGAGACAGCTTTTGGGTGTCGTTGCTGGACACCGATTTTCGTCGATTCATTGACATTATGCTGGCATTCTAAAAGAGTTTCAAAAACAAAAAGAGATAAAATATTTCTTATATAAACCTATTGAGACCCCAGATATTCATGTTGCATACATATTCGTACACTGATGTTGTATACACACCTGCTAGTATATCCATATTGCATACATACTCGCCATTATGTCCTGCCTTACCTGTATATAGATGCTAGGATGCTTGTGTGCATGTATTCGATAGCCTGTGTAGATGTTATTTATTACTCACGAGTTGGCAACTCACCCCCCGTTGTGCCATAGTCTGTTGCAGGTCCGCTCCGTCAGTTCAGTAGCGGCGGGTGCGCTTGCTTCTTTTGCCTCTTTTGCCTGGACTCGAGATTTGCTCATAGGTGGGTTATGTTATTATTTTTGTACCACCTTGTATATTCTTTGTATCTAGTGTACTCCATCTACTGTTTCCACCAGATTATTGTATATTGACCTAGAGATGAGACTGTGAGGTTTGTGGATTCTATGCTGTATTTTGGGGTCGAGCTCACTTGAGCCGACATGCTGCTTTTCTCATGCTTTATTATGATTATTATGCTTGCTGTCATTTACATTGCGTGGGATTTATGACCGCCTTATGGCGAAGAGCTAGCTCCCGCTTGGGGATGCCCTATTTTGTTGGATTCATGTATATATTTTGTTGTACCCATTTTTGGGGGCCAGTATTTACAAAGGAGACTCTGCCGAAATTTTCGGAAAAATTGGTATTGTTTTTAAAAAGGGTGTTACATGACTTATTTGATAAACTTGCTTTCAAATGTTTGGGTTTTCTTCACTCTTTTGCTTCATTGGTTTTGTTTTCTGGGCTTTGGCTTACTTATTTTTACGGACGCCTTTAGACGTTTTGTAAACTTAAGTGCCAGTCACGTTCCGTACCCTGCGGGTCGTGACAGTTCCCCTGGTCGTGTGGATAGCCTGTGCAATGAAATCTAGACCCCTATGGGTGCTGCAAGTTACCCGCCAAAACCTGGAGCGAGGCAGCCCCCTACAACATAGTGAATGGACCACCCTGTACTTCACGGAATCCGGTAACTTGAGCACCCCTCCTTGGGTCAATCTGTACCCCCTATGAGTGCGGCGAATAGTCTGCCAATTCTAGAGTGAGGCCCTCTGCCACTCAAAGCCATGAGATGCGGACCCATTGCCATCCAGAACCCGGCTATCCGTGCACTCCGTCACGGGGTAAACCTAGTACAGAAATGAAAAATATGTACAACGGGTACATCGACCTCAGCCCGGTCGTGCCCCAAAAGAATATTATACAAACAGGCAGTGACGGCAGTCCACATGTTGGACGCTCGCCCCGCAATATCAAATGTACAAATAAATCCAAACTGCACTATCATTGCACACTGCTATCCACCACGACAAATCCACAACATCACAGCACAACACAGAACATCAACGCGAATGTCACGTTCGTAAATCCGTCTAAAAGGACTATAGCAATTAGACGCAATTTACTGCTTGAATGACATCCACGGTCGGAGATATAATGTAAGTATTGTAAACTAACAAGTTTAAAAATTTCGATTGATAAAACTTCCCGAAGTGGGCCCCAAGTACAACTACAGTACTCAAACAAAATCTGGGCCCAAAAAAAGTATTCCAGAAACCACAATTTTACATGAAAGACCTTACTGTAGAAAAACGGTTTACTGTTGCTCCAAAACGGCGGCGGAACCGCGGCCAAACCAGGGTTTGTGCGGCGGTTCCACGGCGCTTTGGAAGCGTCAGTCTACCAAATTTCTACAGTATTCTTAAAAAATCTTGCAAGATTTTCTGAGATGCTCAAAATGATTTTTAGACCTGTTTAAAAATTCGACAGAAACTTTAGCCTGAAAAATGCGGTTTTGGAAATTTCGTTCGATCGTTGTTTTAAACACGTTAGAACAAGTTAGTAAAGGTTAATGGCGTGGCTCTGATACCATGTAAGTCTACGGTAGCGCCGCGGCCGTCATTCTGACGCCAAATACGGAACAAAAACTTTTATAACAGGCGCTATCGCAGACTATAACCCGGATCTTGCCATTAACACTAAACTAACAAACTGTAAAGAGGTAGAAAGGCTATACCGATCGATCTGAGTCCTTCGGTCTTTAGCCATCATCCCACGCTCCTCGCGGCAACTCTGATCTCTCGTCTGCTCATCGAGGTGGCACCACGTCAACGGATCTTTAAACGGGCTCCCGCCTCTATACCGAGGCAACTCGGTCTTCAAGTCTGCTAAAAGAGATGACCAAGATGAAGTAGAGAATGAGTAGAATACCTTGTCTCGAACACCCTAGGGTTCTCATCGCATGAGAGAGATAGGGTGGAGGTAGAAGAAGATGCAAAGAGTTGGAAATGGTGAGCTCAAGAAAACTCAAGAGAGCAAGAACTCAAGCATAATAACTTGTTGTGTTTATTTCTTTTGTGAGTAGATATATATAAGGTTGTGTAAAGAAAATATCTCATGAAAAAATATCTCACAAAAAATATCTCCATAAACCCTAAATATCTATACACAAAACAAACCATCATTAATTCTATCATGACTCACTTAGTGACTCATTAGCATGAGTCACTAAGGAACATGGTAGAAGAAATGAGTCACCAATATGAGTCACCCTTTCCAAAACTTAATAATCATTTAAACCAAAATGATTAATCCAAAAAGAAATGCATCTTCTAAAATATTCTCGTAACGGATTACGAGAATACCCCTCACCTGTATCCGTATTCCGACCGAATACGAATACGAGGGACTAAAATATTCCGACTCAATATAATACATGGATCCGGCTTAAACTAAAGCCCACCAGTATTATCTGTCCGAAATATGACACGTGCAATTTCGAACCCTGCCATAAAACCATACGGCCTCTATAATGTTTCGCCAGAACTTGGGAAACTATCTGTGGGGGATTCTAAAGACTCGTCAGTACCCTGGCAGTGGGTTTAACCACAAGCACGTCAGCGGCACTAGCAGTGCGTAACGGCTGCCAATGTACTGACCGAAAGGGAAGCCGATGAGCGAACTCATCCTGGAACCCTACTGAGCCTATCGGTGACAATATATGTACAGTCCGGTCCGTTCGTCTATGAGTATCGCATATCAGGCCTAGGGGGCTGATAACTTCAGACCCCCAATAGCGGTATAAGTCGTGTCGGAGAGTAGCCCTGTGAGAAACTACTGGAATACTTACTAGTAATTCTCACCTGTGTTGGCCAAGGACTTGGTGTAATGGCTCTCCTAGACACATCACGATCTCACCCCCAATACCGGAAAAGACGAATCCCCTGCCGATCTGTTCACTTGCCTCCATATGGCTCGGGACTGTACCCCAAAAAAACCTGTTTGTACGACTCCTTTGAGCCATGGCAGGGTAGAAATCAAAGCACAGTGGGAACTCACACGAGACAAATGACGACATCAGGTCGATGAACTAATCTGTACACATGTCACCAGTGAACTGCTATCTGACGCTAGGTATAATACCAACTAGCAGGTTCCCGGCGAGTCCTGTCCGGTGTACTCATAACCTAATGAGCACCTGTATACATCTTAGGTGATCCAACTGACACCAATGGCTTGTGAGACCGGCCACCGCCCCTCGTCGGGGTCTCGACTGTATACACTAGTCTACTCCGGAGTATCGATGCCCTGTCTTGAAACTCCCACGACTGGGGACCACTTTTAAGGATGTGCTATGGACTACCCAACTCTCACGTATATGATCACCATCATACTGTGGTAGTCAAGCAGGATCCTAAGGGCTCTATCAATGTGTAATAGTGATCATGTCACCTAAAACTGTACATGACTGATAAAGGCAAACCAGATAGCATACTATCATCTCGAGTAAGACTGTCCTACCGGTATAGGTCCTCCCTCAATCATTGCAATCGCGTACCTGCGATCCAATAATTGACTTTGAGGGCACTATATCCAACACCAAGCAATATATCCCATCAAATGATATCCGAATGACGTTGAACCTTTCGATCGATTCTTCAAAGTTCCATAATCCCCCAAGAGCTCAACTCTTGAGTACAGTTTAATAATATCCAGTACATGCCACAGTACCTATGGACCAGCCGTAGAAGCAAACCCAAGCCTCATTAATGGCACCGCAGAACTGCCGCAAACCCTAAGGTTTCAAAGCGTTCTCATGGTCATTATATCGAGTTAGGGTTTAATTCTTCTAGAGGGTCCATAGAATTACTTGCATGTTTTTTCGAATACTTTAAACTTGAAAAAATGGGTTTCTGACATTCGATCGTTTTCTATCGACTCACAACGTACCTGCGTGAAGTTTTCTCTAGCTGGAATCAATCAATCTGATGACCTCGCATCGGGGTAGGCAACGAATCACTTGTCCTAGTCATTCCTCCTTAAGTGATTAGCGATTTTCTATCATATCTCGAAGTATAACTCGTGCGGTATTAGCTTCAAATATCTGGGGCGATATCTCGTCAGTCGTAGCAACAACTACATCATTCGTCCGCACGCTGAGCAGTGCCTCAATCATCAAAAATAATCGGTGCATTGACGGTCATCACATTCTGGCTGGTCTCTAGCAGTGGCCCAATCCTCTGGTGCTAATATGCACGTCCGAGAAATCTTTGTAAAAGTGATCCATCAAACGCTCATGGCGCGAAAACACAATAGGACGATGCATCTATGCAATCGTGTCCCTGGAATCACGCCCTGGTCAGTTCTCATCCGTGACGAGCTCGGACGTAACTCCAGCCATAGCTCTCTCTGCCCGTGTAAACGTGGCAGCAAAACCCATAAACCGATATCGATGAGTATAGATCATTGGAATGAATATAATGCTATGCAAGGAAATGTACATCCTAAGGCAAGGCCCTGCCCTTTCACACCTTTCACACATTAAATATAAGCAACTTGGAAATCAAAATAAATGGCAATATCTGCCTACAAGAATAAAAATACAGAAGAGACAAATGCAGGAAACATGTTCTTTGATTCATTTATTCAATGTTACATACAAAAGAAGCAGGAGAATATATGAAGATATCTAAACAAAATCCACATCAGGGTTTTTGGAGTGTCTCCATTCAGTATCATCTTTTAGCTGCTGGATAGCTTCAACATAGGCATCAAGATCCCCATCGACCTTCGTCGCTAAATTCAAGTCAATATCCTCTATCAAAGAGAATTGCAGTTGTTAAGACGATTATAAGTCATATGTCGAACCATTAAGCAAAGTAAAGTTATACATGCTGCGACCAAATCATGATGTTGTCCTGCGCTAGAAAGAGGAAAGATGTCAGTGTCAGCTGAAGCTAACTCCACGTCGGCATCCTCAGCCATTTCCACAACATCAATTGCTGTTGTCCTTGCATCATGAGTTGTTTCATCTGGAAGTATGACTGGAGCACCGGATGCCTCTGTTTCCATGGCATCAAAGGCCTCAGCACCAGAGACTGACAAGACATCGGGTTTCTCAGTTCGAAGGTCGAGGGGACCTTCTACTTTAGGAGTTTCAAGATTTGAAGCCGCAGCCTGAGTAGCTCCTGTTGTGACAGAAGTTGTCGCAGCAACATAAGCAGAAATACGAGCAGTTGAAACAGCTACAGAAGACGAACTAGCACCCACTGCACCGGATAAATTATGAAGCGAAGCCTGTAATTCCGGAGTGAGCAGAGTTTGTATAATTGCGACACTAGTATCCGGAGTGACTGCATGAGTTATGTCCAGCCCTGGTCCGGTACTTGCATAAAGAGCGAGATTCGGGTTGTGAGATGTAGAAGTAACCTGCGAACTAGAAGTATGTTTGCCATGGAAGTCCATTCGCGACTTTTCTAAAGCTAACACAGTTAATTGCTCTTCTGCTTCACGCTGCGCGTCTGAGGCCTTCGTTTCTTTGCGTGAAAGTTCCAACGCCCGAAGGAGATCGGCTTTGAAAATAGGATCTTCTGATTGCAGATCTTTACTGGTGATAAGCGTGAAGACGTCGCCCTTATCAAAGTCCCTATGCCCAGTAGGCTCTTTTGATTTGCGAGGAGGCTTGACAGCAAGAGCTTTACCCTTGCTAACAACTGTAGAAAGTGCTGACTGATCCATATTCCCTCTGGCTGCACTTGCCATGATAGGGGAAAAAATCGGAAAATCCGCTATTGATATGTCCGTATCATCGAAAACTGTCTCTTTCTCAGCAAGAGCAATATCAGAATCACCTATCATTTTGCTACGATATGCTAAAAAGAAGGAATAATCGATGTTCTCATTATAATGATTAAAGTACATACAAGAAGCTGTGCACTTAAGTTTCCTTGATGGAGGCGATGGGACCGCAGAAGCAATGGTCAGCATAGTAGGACGGTTTGGACGGCAAATGGACGTCTGCACCAGTAAGAGTATAGTAAACGTCATACAGATCCACGCAAGAAGGGTGGATGTGGCGCCTGTATTTCTCATAGGAGGGTTGCATTCATCATAGATTTCTCCTGTGATGGGCAATCCAAAGCAATCCCTTACGTCCATTAGAATAATTCCGAACTCACCTGCTGGAGTGAAGGCAGTATTGGTATGGGTGTCGAAATTCTCTAGGAAAGCCCTCAAATAATCAGGCACCGAGGGATAATGGAAGAAAGAACAATAAATAGCGTTATAGAGGCCAGCAGATTTCATCTTTTCATGTTCATGGCCTAGGCAATACTTAGCCAACTCGAAGAATCCCGGCAAGAAACGAGGATTGCCTGAAAATTTAAACACCGAAGACCATGTCTCCTGTGCTCCGCTTGCTAATGAGACGCCTAAGACAGATGAATACTTTGGTGGTGGTTGGGTAGGATGAAGATTGATGACAGTCAGCTCGGAAGGATACTCGTTAGTGTTTATTAAATTCGTATTGTCATCGAAACGGTCTACTTTGTGCCTTGATGACTGGACATTAGGTCAGACTCAACGCGGACATTGTGACACTTATCCTTGATAAAAAAAAAATGGAGAACACAAGAAACTCTCAAGTTTTTTACAGGTTGAAGATTGCAACAAGGCTCTCGGCAAAAGAGAAGAAGAAGAAAAGAAGGTTAATGATCGATGGATCTTTTCTTTCTTTGAGAACCTATTTCTCCTCCTAAAATTTTGACAGTATATATATATACATAATTGAACGGCTTGAATGAATTCCCATGGATTCTCATGACTAAGAACTTCTCAAGGACTCAAGAACATGACTTAGTTCATGTTTCTTTAACTAATTGAGAATACAAATGTATCTCTCTGGAAAATAGAAGCAATTCTATTTTTCCTCCATTTATACAGGAATATAGACTTTAAACCGTTTATAATTCTTAACAATAATTCACAAATACAAGAGGAAATGCCGCCCATTTGTATTTTGATAAACTTAAACATTTGAATGCACATCTCTAGAGAAAATAAAAATGTGTTTAGTCATAACATAAAGGATTTAAAAAACGATATTCCTCTTTGCGGGTATCTCATACATACATATACTTGATATCCTTGAACTATATTTGTTTGCGGGCATTATGGGGAGATGTACAAATGAGTATTATAATAATATTTCATCAAGTGACTAAAGGAGATATCCACAAGAATTAATGAAGGATATTCATATTATTATGGACATCTTAAAATAAACTATAAAGCTTGCGGGTATCTCTTAAATGAGATATCTGCAATAGCATTCTAATTTAAAAATAAGGCGGATATCTTTTTGAAGAGATATCCGCAAAACCACAAAGCATGCGATATCTCTTAAATGAAATATCCGCAATAGCATTCAAGGAGGCGGACATCTTCTCAAAGAGACGTCCGCATTCATCAAAAATTGGGATTTGCGTCTTATTTAAATATTCTCCTATGTTCTGAGGCCATATGGATGCATTAACTCAGTTAACTAAGTATAGAATCCATATTCCTTCTCAGTCCTGAAAATGATATCAAGTATGATATAACCCCCATTCTTTTTTGAAATATGTTGATATCTTTTGTAACTTGTTTCATATGAATTTGAGATGTAAAGAGATGTATACATCTCTAAATTGTACAACAATCGATATGAATGGAATCTCATGATGACTCTTTTGTGTTACTTTTCTATCTTGCAATTATACATATTTGTGATGTGATCTTTCTCATAAGTAATGTGATTTATCCCGTCTAGATTAAGACCTGAGACAAAGTACTTGCGCTTATCGAAAGTCTCAAATCTCAGGACCTTCTAGTCAAACTTTCAAACCCTGAAACTTTGTTTTATTTGGACTCTGTTGTTCTTTTAATGATCGTTAGAGGTCATAAGGAGGATAAACAAACTAAAAGCAAAACGTATAAAAATACAATCTATAAGTGTTGGACACGTCCAATATGGATGAACACGTCCCAGGTGTGTCGGATGCATGTCAGACGACAGAGTGTCCGATACATGCCCGGACACAGACATGACGAGCAAGTAGAAGTGTCCGTACTTTATAGATGTCTGTTGACTTGAGAACAACCGTCCAAATTCTCAGCTAGAATTTGGAATTTAGGACGTGGGTCATTCTTTTGTTTGTTGTCTTGTAAGAGGCCTTGGCTCTTACCAATTCCCTGTAGAGGTAATGTTTAAAAAAAGGAACACGTTTAAATATAGCTGCAGGCTATTTTATATGAATACATTAAAAGTGATGAAGCATCTTTTATCCTTGGAATTTTTCATAGGCTAAATACACTAATAGAGCATGGCCTTTCACCTTTCGGGCGTTTTGAAGTTGCATATCGTATGCTTATATATTACATATAAATACCATATCTTTGTGTGCGACTAGCATTTGAGTTATTTTTCCCATCCTCAACTAGTACATTATATTAGTGATTATGTGACGGTCACATGTCTAATTTATTTATAAATTACCCTTTTATGTTCTTAAAACAACCCTTGACCTTCTCATCATCATGCTCTTCGGTGAGTCCTATCAATATCAAGGGCATGTCTTTCTTTTCATCCTAACTTAGTGTGCAACATAATCAGATAACCACCATGAATAATATTCGGGAATTAAGTTAAAAAGCCAAAGTATAATAAGTTTTATATAAGAAAAATGATAATGGTGATACTTCAATTCTGTCAATGTCATCCTTCCCTTAGATCAAGTCTTTTTTAATTATGACAATGTTTGGGTTTTTCTAGATATAACAACTTTCCTCTAAAATACAGCAGCAATGTTTCATCAACTGGGCACATAGCTCAGGCGGTATGACTTTCCTCTCCAAAATAAGAGGTCGCCGGTTCTAATGCCATTCATGACATCTGCGGGCCCTTGCGCATCTTCCATTTCTAATGCCGGCATCAAAATGAGAGCACAAATATCGAAAGAAAATGTTGGGAATGTTTTTAACTTTGTTCTATTGAAAGGACAAAGCATCTGTTCATGCCTTGATGTTGCTGAGAGGCACATGTGCCTTGCTTGGATATAGAGGTTAGTGAAAAATTGGAGCCTTTTAACTTGAGACTGGTACAGGTTCTCTTCTTGAATCTTGTAGCATGCATTCATCCCCCTTGGCGCTTTCCATGTGAGGAGTTGATCCTTTAAAGAATGAAGTTTCTTGGCTAGATGCTAGATTTAGAAAGGGTTCTACTTTGCTTTTGGTTTACTAATGTATTGCCCCTTATATCACAAGTTAAATAAATAAGATGAATCAAATATATTTTCTAAATCTATTCCTTTAAAATTCAAAATTACTGTATGTGTGGAAGATTTTGATAAGAATATATGATTTGATTTGTTAATTAGATCTAAATACGATATGAATTATTATATTTTACAATTTAAAATCAAATGAGATTGTTGACCTATAAATACAGTTACACACTCCATTATTCCTCCAATATTATTGTTGCCATTTTCTCTTTGTTCCATTTGCCTCTTCATCTATTCTCTATGCTCTTAATCTCTATGAAAATTCAAGACATATAGTTAATAATCCATTGCTCATCAACCGATCATCTCCATAATTATAAACAATCATTCTTCTCCCTCTCTTCTCTCCCCTGATTTATCTTTTGAACCCTATGGTTTTATTGAATGATTAACTGTACAGGTTTAAGGATCCTAAAAAAAGTCTCATTTAGATTTTTATCATATATGTCATGCTTACTTGGTTATTTATCCTTTCAAATTTTTTAGTTTGCAACACTTTTCTTAATTATATTTTGAAGTCGAGGCCCTCCTTTCATTTATTCCAAGGACACAACCTCCTTGTTTTTTCCCTTTCGGTCAAGAACGCTTACATTCAACTTGGTTCATAGCCCCGTTAATATCTTTTTATCCGATTAATATATGGTACCCAATGTTTGAGGTGAAACTTTTTTAATGGTTGTTTCCCCCGATCAGAAAGCAAAGCTCTATTCAAAATTTGAAATTTGAACTGAAGTAGCGCCTCACGTGCAAAGCACGAGAGCGTCAGCGCTAAGAATCAAAGACTCTGAGGCGGCGTCTCACGTGCAAAGCGCGAAAGCGCCAACGCCAGCGCCATGAGTCAAAGACTCTGAGGCAGTGCCTCACGTGCAAAGCACGAGAGCGCCAGCGCCAAGAGTCAAAGACTCTGAGGCAGCGCCTCAGTGCAAAGCACGAGAACGCCAGCGCCAGAACTAAAAGTTCTCCACCCTTGGATCAAAGATCCGGCGAAGATGATAAATCATCAAATTACAGAATTAAATTCTGTTGAGAAAATACTCATCAAATCTTTCCAAACAAGAAAGATTGTGCTCTGTAATTCAGAGCACCGTTGGATCAAGAATCCAATGGTGATTAAAAATCACCAAGATACAGAATAAGTTCTGTATGGGAAAATATTTTCCCAATCTTGTTAAAAACAAGAAAGATGTTTTCTGTAAAACAGAAGTTCTTGGATCAAAGATCCGACGGTGGATAAAATCTCCAAATCAATTAAGAAATCTCTCAATGAGAGATTTCCTCAACCGAATCAACAAATCAGCCTCCCATATATAAAAGACCTAAGACTTCAAGTCTTGCACACATCAGAGACAGAGAGAAGAACCCCCCATAAACTTCAATTTCTCAGAAAAGAAAAAAAGAAGAACAAGCTCTAAGAAGAATAATTTTCTTCAAGGTAAATAAAGTAGAGATCAGAGCATCTCAAGGGTTTAACCCTCATAAAAAAGAACATAGTTCTTTCCTCGGATCTGAGATCCATGAGATAAGTCCCCCACAAATAAGAATTTAATTCTTACGGGGATGAATTTATTCTTAGGGATCAAAGATCCCGAGAAGAAGAAAGAATTGAACTTTGCAGAACATAATACACAAAGGGAAACCCAGTGCCAAACGCTACTCAATAAAAAAGCGCTTAGCACTTAGTGATTGGCACTCAACGCCACGTGCTCATGTGCCCCTCACATGGACGCTATTTAGTAAAAAGTGCTCAGCACCCAAATGCCAGCGCTCAGTGCCAAGCGTTCCACGTGCCCCTCACGTGGGCGCTGCTTAATAAAGAGTGCTTAGCACTCAATGGTTGGCGCTCAGCGCCAAGCGCCCCACGTGGCCGCTACTCAATAAAAAGTGTTTAGCACTTAATGGTCGGCGCTCCGCGCCAAGCGTTCCATGTGTCCCTCACGTGGACGCTACTAGCACAGAGTGTTCTACACTCATCATACAGAGCCCAGCGCCATAAAAAGTGTTCAACACTCACCAAAAAAAAGCAAAGTGTGAGTAACAGAACCCACATAAATGCCCAGCATTGTTTGCACAGAGAAAGGACTGTGTCCTAATAAGTATCTAACACCTTATTGAAATAGCAAACGACAAAGACTTAGTGGGCTGAGCCCAAGTTGGCCAAACTCCTAAACCTACCGAGCCCAAGTCCTCTTTATTTTCCCAAACCGGTCTTAGTCCCAAACAAGACTACCGATCTTTTGACGAATATCCATTGGTTCAAGGGTACATCTCTCCACACCTCTGATACATGTCGTTGTAATTCTTCAATGTATTCAGAGAGGTGAAGGGTCCCAATAACCAATAACTCTTGGTATAACCCCAAACCAACAAACCATAAACTCAATGGACCACAACGTCCTTAAACTAAATTGTGGACCGCAACGTCCCTAAACTAAACTCTATAGACTATGATGTCTCTAAACTACGGACTATGATGTCCTTAAACTCCATGGACTATGATGTCCTTAAACCCAATGGACCGCAACGTCCTTAAACTAAACTCTATAGACTATGATGTCTTTAAACCACGGACTATGATGTTGTTCATAACATAATATTGCATTTTGTATTCCCCATTCTTATGCATTTTACAATGAAAACAGGTGCTTTTGACCCATGTCTGCTACATGTTACAGGTTACAGGTTCTGGGAGCAAGAACAGTGAAAAACACAAAAGACGGCACAAAAGAAGGATTTTTGACCAACGAATAGGAAGATCTTAGTAAAACCCGGCAGAAGAACGGTTCACCATCAACAAGACAACTCAAGATCCAAATTTGCACGAAAGACGGGTAAAAGATCCAATGCAAAAGTTCACTGAAAATCTGGAATTACTGCAGAAGCCCAAGTGGGAAAAGAAATAAATAAATAAGAAGACCAGAAGATCCAGACCAAGCCCAGAAAATTCCATCAGCCGATCTCATCATTGGGCAGCGGATCCGCGGCCCAAAGCCCACAAACGCGGCGGATCCGCGGCCCTCCTGTGCCCTTGCGCAATTGAATTTTTACCATAACTCTCTGGCGGCTGTGAAAAGATTTTCTGGGGGTATATTTGTAATTTTATACATGCGGTGCAATTGTTGCCCTAGGGTTTCTATGTCCTATAAATAGAACCCATGACCTTGTATTTTCTTATGCCTCTTTCTCATGAATAAAATTCTATTTTCTTGAAGTTAGAGTGCATCAAAAGTAAGTAGGTTATTTTCCTTGCAATAATTTTAGTTTTTTCATATCTGTTCTTATTTCCTCGCCTTAGTTTAGTTTTTATTTTGCAATCGATGTTTTCTCTCCTTAATAAATTCTTGTTTTCTTTCATCCCCTCAATGAGCGAGTAGTTTCCTCGCTTGTTAGGGTTAGGAATAGGGAAGGATTTGAGAGATGAAGATCTCTCATCTCTTTTCATCGCTAAACTTTTATGAACATTAGAACTCCATGCATACCTTTCGATTCCGCTCCCTACGACACTTTTACCTTCAAGGTAACGGTGAACTCCGTAGTCTAAAGGCCCGGATCTTAAGGTTTTCCATGGAGGTTAGGGTGAAGATTAAGAAAGGAAGGACAAGGATCTAGAGGAAGAATCAATCTTCCCAATCATCCTAATCCCCTTTGTTAATATTTACCATAACTCTAATATGATTGATTTAATTGATGGCAATGGAAAGAGATGTAAATCTTTATTCTACAAATTTTCCCTAAACCTAATCCTAGCAAGTTTCTAATTCTACCTTCATACAACTTCGATTTTTAGATTTAATTAAACTTCCAAACACCATTTGGAATTAACTCGTAAGAACTTAAAGAAGATTTACACATCCCTGTGGACCGACCCGTATTCACCGGCTAGCTTCAAGCGACGCCGTTCTTGATTGCGGTAAATATTTTTGATCGACAAAACTTCTCTTAATCAAATGGCGCCGTTGCCGGGGATGGCGTAAAATTTTCTTTTTGTAATTTCGGGTTAATCTAAAACATAAAAAAATCATAAAAATCTGAAAAATCAAAAATATAAAAAATATATTATCTTTTATTGTTTGAAGGGTTCTCTTTGTGAATCTTTGCAGGTTTGACGGATCTGAAACAACACAGGAAGGGAAACAGAAAACAATACATCAGAACAGGAGGGGATTGGAAGTACAGAGCAGCTGAAGAAATCCAGAGACCTGAAGCCTCCAACCCGCCGCGCTTCCACCGCATGACCCCACCTCGCGCCGCGCTTACGCCGCAACCTGGAGCCTTCTCTGCGAAATTTTTGCACTGTTTGTTTCCTTATTCTTCCCCTCTACAAATCTCCATATATCTTCTGTCAAATCTTCTGCAGGATTCTTTGCGCTAAAAATCTTCTTCCCCCTTCCAATAATTGATTTTCTGCAGGATTCTTTGCGCCGCGCTAAAAAGCAAATTGATTGCAAGTGATTTACTGCTTTGCATACTTTAATCTGACTTTAAGGGGCTATTGACCAATTCAGATTGGGTGGGGATTTCATTACCCTTCCCAGGACCCCAGAAATCACTTAAAGCATCTGCATTGACCACTTTTAATCTAAAAAATATTAGACTCAGCCCTAAGGACGTCGAGCTCAATAGGACAGAGGACTAGTATAGGCATCGGCCGTTTATCCTAACCGACATTGCGGTGACTAGGCTAGTGGTTTTTAATTAGGCCCACTGTAGCGGTGGTTCCTTCCCACTTACCTGGCCGTACTTGTCCGTGAAGAGGCGGTTTGAGGTCCTATATCTAGCCCTTTGGAACGGTTAGGAGCTGTCTAACTGACCTAGGCAACCCTAGACTTAGGCCTGATTGTGCATGTGTGGTTAATTGCAGTTGTGTCACTAGTCTCTTTTCAAAATCTTTTTGCAAACGCACACTTAAAAAGAAAAAGGAAAATCTTTTCAAAACTTGCAACTTGTCGCTAAAGAATCTTTGCACTCACATTCTCTTTCGACTACACTAACCCTTTTAGTGTATGTCCGGTTGGACTAGGGACCCTAGCACCCGATTAGTCCGTGTTTCGTTGGTACCGACCGACGAACCTTTCGACTCCGAAATCGAAATCTTGTCCACTTCTTCACTTTCACCATCACATTCTTTCGAAGGTATGTCGGGATACGATCCTAACAACACCTTACAGACGGGAAGGATTCCACCTCCACCAGGTGCGAATAACCCGAATCTTCCGCCTGTCGAAGCGCCCGCACGAGTCGCGCTCCAGGATCTTTTCTACCCCATCCGCACCGCCCTTCCTACTTGTCTTTCCCTTCCACCGGCTAATGGGGACAACTTTGAGATCAAACCCCACTTCATCAACATGCTGCCTAAGTTTCATGGTTTGGAATCCGAAGATGCATATATCTTTATCAACAAATTCCAAAACGTTTGCGCCATGATGAAAACTACCCAATTAAGTGATGACGCTATAAGGCCAAGGGTCATTCCTTTCACCTTATGTGACCTAGCCGAGAAGTGGCTATACAGCACTGCGTCATACTCAATTAGAAATTTAGACGAGTTTGTGAAAGCTTTTCTTAAAAAGTTCTATCCTCATCACAAAACTGCAAAAATCCGTAATGAAATCAGTCAATTTTCACAGCTTCCTGCCGAACCATTTTGGAAATGTTTTGAAAGATTCAAAGACCTTCTCGTTCAATGCCCTCACCATGGAATCGAAAGATGGCAACTTTGCCAAACATTATACGAGGGATTGAACCCGGCAACGAAGCAGTTGCTAGAAACCATTAGTCAAGGTCACTTTCTGTCCAAATCTAGTGATGAAGCGTGGCAGTTTCTTGAGGATCTTAGTGAGCAAACGATTCAGTGGGAGAGCACGAAGACCACATCATCATCTTCTTCTATTGGTCAACCTAGGGCAGGCATACATCAAGTAGAGATGTCAATTGCTATGAAGGCCGAGATGGCCGCTCTTATGAAAAAGCTCAAAGCGCTTGAGACCAAAATCTCAGCACCTTCCCCTGCCCCTATTGTGCCTCCACGAACTATTTGTGCGTGTTGTTCGGATCCATCACATCTCACTGAAGAGTGTCCTTACACTGCATCCACTCAAGGACAAGATCAAGTCAATGCTGCCTTTCAGCAACGACAAAGAAATGATCCATACTCTTCAACATACAATCTGGGTTGGAAGAGCCACCCTAATTTCGCTTGGAACCAAAATCAACAAGTCCAAGGAAACAACAATTTTCAAAGAGCTCCTCCTCCACAACAACAACAAGCACCTCCACAAACTCAATTTCAGCAGCCGCCCCAACAGCAACCTTACCCTAATCAGATGAACAATTTTGTTCCCAACAATTTTGTTCCCCCTCAAAATGCTGTTAGCTCGCTCGAAAGAAGTCTAGAAGCATTCCTAAAGCAATCTGCACAATCTTTGGTGCAATCACAATAATCCACAGCTAGGATAGAGACTTCTGTTCAATCTTTGGTGCAAAACAGTGCCTCACACGATCAAAGCATCAAAGCTATTGAGGCACAAATTGCACAACTCAACGCAGCATTGAAAGAGCGAGAGAAAGGAAAGCTTCCGTCTCAACCACTCCCAAATCCCGGTCACGCACATGTTGCACATGAACAACAGAATCATAACGTGAATGCTGTGACCACGTTGAGATCCGGAAAAGTGCTGCACAACAATATGGGTATGCACCGTGACACCTCTGCCGGTGGTTCTTCATCATCTTCTTCTTCTTCTTCTTCTTTAGAGCCTATTCTCCTTCCTTCACATGGCTCTACTTCTTCTAGCTCGAACGGACCCTCTTCTCACAACACGAACACATCTACACGGGGTTCCGTTCCAACTCAACAATCTGATCCACAAAAATTGGACTCAACAACTTTTCAAACTATTCCTTTTCCAAATCGGTTGAGATCCAATAAACCAACTCCACAGATGGAGAAGATTGTAGAGTTGTTCAAACATGTTAGCATAAATATCCCTCTTTTGGATGCAATCCAACAAGTTCCTTCATATGCAAAAATCTTAAAGGACTTATGCACCAAAAAGAGGAAGTCACAAGTACCAAAGAAAGTTTTCGTGGCTAGTGCTGTTAGTGATGCTCTTGTCAATTCTTTGCCCCCAAAGCACAAGGACCCCGGTTGTCCTACTATTTCGATCACAATTGGGAACAAGACCATCAATAGAGCACTATTAGATCTTGGTGCTAGTGTCAATTTGCTACCTTACTCGGTGTACGAACAATTAGGCGTTGGAGAGCTCAAGCCTACTCATTGCACTCTCCAAATGGCCGACCGATCAATCACCCACCCTAGGGGAGAGTTGGAGGATGTGTTAATTAAAGTTGGGGATTTCATTTTTCCCGTTGACTTTATTGTTATGGATACACAGCCTGTCGCTAACCCCCGTAATCAAATTCCAGTGATACTTGGTCGACCATTCCTCGCGACTTCTAACGCGGTAATAAACTGTCGTAATGGTTCAATGAATCTATCTTTTGGCAAGATGACAGTTGAACTTAACATTTTAAAGTTAGGAAGTCAGCCTTGTGAGCCTAATTCTAGCGTACTTGATGTGTGCTCGATCGATGAGATCGCGGAGGAGGACTGTGAGTTCGAGAATTTCATGTTTGATCACAGTATTATTGACGCCACTAGTGCGTTCCTCCTAGAATCCGACACAGCTTTCACGTCGGACAAAGATTATGAGTGTTTCACCTTTGTTGATGATCTTGAAGACTCTCCCCTCGAGTTTGAGTCTTTTGCTTTTTCGGATGAGTTAGTTGAACCATCCGACTCGGTAGCATACACTCAATTTGAACCTTTGATGGAATCCTTCGAGTTTGAAACAGTTGCTCCATTGTTACCATCTATTGTTTCACCACCTAAACTCGAACTAAAGCTTTTGCCGTCGCACCTAAAATATGCTTATCTAGGTGAAGATGAGACCTTGCCCGTTATTATCTCGGCCTCTCTAGCTCTTGAGCAAGAGAAGGCTCTTTTAACGGTCTTAAACAATAATCGGCAAGCTTTCGGCTGGTCTATGGCGGACATCAAGGGGATTAGTCCCCTCATAGTCGAACATCATATACACTTGATGGATGATGCCAAGCCGGCAAGGGATCCACAAAGACGCCTCAACCACATCATGAAAGAGGCGGTTAAGAAGGAGATTGTTAAGTGTCTTGATAGCGGTATCATTTACCCTATCTCGGATAGCCAATGGGTTAGCCCCATTCATGTCGTGCCAAAGAAATCGGGCATCACGGTGATCACCAATGAGGCAAATGAGTTAATTCCCACTCGCACCCAAACTGGGTGGCGAGTTTGCATCGACTACCGAAAACTCAATGCCGCGACAAGGAAGGACCACTTTCCTTTACCATTCATTGACCAAATGCTAGAACGATTGGCGGGGCACGAATTCTACTGCTTTTTAGATGGCTATTCCGGTTATAACCAAGTCCCCATAGCCAAAGAGGATCAAGACAAGACTACATTTACTTGTCCCTTTGGCACTTTTGCTTATCGTCGCATGCCCTTTGGGTTATGCAATGCACCCGCTACATTTCAGCGGTGTATGATGGGGATCTTTTCGGACATGGTGGAGAAGTTTTTGGAAATCTTTATGGATGATTTCTCCATTTTTGGTGACTCCTTCGATGAGTGTTTACGACATCTTGACGCAGTTCTCACCCGCTGTAGGGAAAAGAACCTAACTTTGAATTGGGAGAAGTGCCACTTCATGGTACGAGAAGGCATTGTCTTAGGACATGTAATCTCGCAAAACGGCATCGAGGTTGATAGAGCTAAAATCGAAGTCATTTCTAATCTTCCTCCTCCTAAATGCGTCAAAGATATCCGAGCTTTCCTTGGCCATGCCGGTTTTTATAGACGGTTCATCAAGGACTTTAGCAAGATTGCTAGACCCTTGACTCTCTTATTGGCCAAGGACACTACTTTTGCTTTCGACTCAACTTGCATGAAAGCGTTCGAGTCTTTGAAACACTCACTCATTTCTGCGCCCATCCTTTCATCTCCAGACTGGACGCACCCTTTTGAAATTATGTGCGACGCATCAGATTTTGCCATTGGTGCTGTTCTTGGACAGCATATTAACAAGATGCCGCATGTAATTTACTATGCTAGCCGAACATTAAATGAGGCCCAATTAAACTACACAACAACAGAAAAAGAATTTTTAGCGGTTGTGTTTGCACTTGAAAAATTTCGGCCTTATTTAATCGGCTCTCCAGTTATAGTGTACACGGATCACTCAGCTTTTCGCCACCTTTTTGCGAAGAAGGATGCTAAGTCTAGGCTAATACGTTGGATCCTTTTGCTGCAAGAATTTGACCTTATTATAAGGGACAAAAAGGGATGTGAAAACGTAGTAGCCGATCACCTTTCACGACTTCCTTCTTCGCCTACACTTGAGCTTCCCATCACTGATGCTTTCCCCGATGAGCAACTCTTGACCGTTTCTTGCGAACCATGGTTCGCCGATCTTGTAAACTACTTAGCCACCAGCTTGATACCTAACGATTGGTCGAAACAAGACAAACTACGATTTTTGTCCCAAGTAAAGCATTTTTATTGGGATGAACCTTATCTTTTTAAATATTGTTCCGACCAAATCATTCGCCGGTGTGTACCTGAAAATGAGGTTAAGAGTGTGCTGTCTTTTTGCCACGATCAAGCATGTGGCGGGCACTTTGGCCCAAAGAAGACAGCCGAGAAAGTTTTGCAGTGTGGTTTTTATTGGCCACGACTCTTCAAAGATGCATTCGAATACTGCAAAACTTGCTCCCGGTGCCAACACTTGGGCTGGATATCGCGGAGAAACGAAATGCCGCTCCAACCGATTTTGGTTGTAGACATTTTTGATGTTTGGGGTATAGACTTCATGGGACCATTTCCTAACTCTTTTGGAAATGTGTATATTCTTTTGGCTGTTGACTATGTTTCAAAATGGGTCGAGGCTGTGCCTAGTCGAACGAATGATAACAAGGTTGTCGTTCGATTTCTTAAAGATCACATCTTTTCTCGATTTGGGCATCCTCGCGCGATAATAAGTGATAATGGTTCTCACTTTTGCAATCGGACTTTCGAGTCCTTAATGCGCAAATACTCTATCACACATAAGCTGTCAACGCCATACCACCCCCAAACATGTGGGCAAGCCAAGGTCTCGAATCGGCAAATTAAGCAAATCTTGGAGAAAACGGTTTCTAAAAACCGTAAGGATTGGTCACTAAAATTGATAGATGCATTATGGGCTTTCCGTACTGCATACAAGACCGATCTTGGCATGTCTCCATACCGGCTTGTTTACGGGAAGGCCTGCCACCTTCCAGTAGAAATTGAGCACAAGGCATTTTGGGCCATTAAGGAGCTGAATTTATCTTTAGGAGATGCGGGCAGCAATCGAAAGCTGCAGTTGAATGAATTGGAGGAGCTGCGGGATGAGGCATATGATAATGCTGTGATTGCTAAGAACCGAGCTAAAGTATTTCATGATAAAAACCTTTTGCGAAAGACATTTAAACCGGGTCAACAGGTTTTATTATATGATACTCGGTTACACTTTCATCCCGGCAAGCTCCGTTCTAGATGGAGAGGACCTTTTGTAGTCCGCACCGTTTATCCGCACGGTGCGGTTGATCTTGAGAATCCAGAAGACGGTACTTTATTCAAAGTAAATGGACATCGTTTGAAACCGTTCTTCTCAGCGGACCCTTCGGAGGAGCTCCTGTTCTTGCAGGAGCCGATGTACACCGATTGATTTCCTCCACCTTCACCCTCGAATTTCTTTTTCCAAAACTTTATTTCAAATAAGTTTGGGGGTGTGTATACTATGTAAATATAATAATAAGCAGGAACTCGCCGATATTATCAACCCATTTGGTGCAGCATGACAGTGAGGACACTGTCCATTATAAGTTTGGGGGTATGTTCGGTAAGTTTTCCTTTTGCATTCATATGTATATTTCTGCATTGCATCCTTATATAAAAAATCATAAAAATTTGAAAAATAAAAAAAACAATTAGAAAACAGAAAAACCCATAAAAATTGAAAATTTTCAAAAATTATAAAAATTAATGTATTCAATTCTGGTTAATTGACTTGAGTTTGATAAATAGGTTAACTGGCTAGGAAAAACTAAATCCTAGACTTAGCAAATTAAAATCCCTAAAAATAACCTTCCTTAGAGTTTAACTGTGGAAAGCATATGTCTTTGTAGGTTATTTAGAAATAGGCAAATTTTGGGTTCAGTTCTTGGGCTAAGTCGAAACGAAGGAAAAGTATTAAAACTTTTATTAGAGTATAAGTTTGAAAAATAGTTCCTAGCTTAAGTCTAGATTCTGAAAATGTATACCCTACAAATTGCACAAACACGCACCTTGAAACTTGGATTAGTAGAAGAGACCTTGAAATACTCTTGTCTAACGTCCTTAGCACGATGAAAAAGAAAAAAAAGAGTGGATAAAGAAAAAAATGGACACTGGTTTTTGTGATTACTTAAGGCTAAAAAAAATAGAAAAATAGAAAAATATTTAGCAAAGGTGCTACTGCTAAAAGCCTTGGGTGTTGCAAAACTAGGAAGTACGCCTTAAAGTGCTCAATCATCTGGTAATCGGTTGTTGGTACCTCAAGAAGTATTAACAGTCGCATGAAGGATGTGAAAGCGAAGTCTCACAAGTGCTTTGGACAATGGGCGGGAGTACGATTGCTTGATTTGAATTTCCAAGTGTAGGGGTGAATTTACACACACGTGGGGATATGTGATTAGAGTTTAGATAAGAGAAAGGAATGAAGAATAGAACTTGTGTCTTTAATAGAGTTGATAGAAATTCTTAAGTGGAGATGGAACTCTAGAAGGAAAACTTAAGAAATGCCGAAAGCTAGGTAATTCTACAGGATATATGTAATCTTAAGTTAAATAATGAGGAAGCGTGAAGAATATGGGTGGATAATTTGCGGGTCGACGATAATAGATTTCCTTGTTAGAAAACCTAAATGGAGAACAAAAGTCGAGAAACCAAATTGATAGGATTTTGTGGGTAGTATCCGCTGAAAACCCTCAGGAGACAACACTCCTCCTACTAGGGACACCTAGAGGTTTAACGGCTTGTTGCACGAGCTCAGTGCAATCGCGTTTCCCTGCGAAAGTGTGGCTAGGTTAGATTTTTATTTAAATAATCAGTTTGCTCGAGGGCGAGCAAAAGATAAGTTTGGGGGTATTTGTTCATAACATAATATTGCATTTTGTATTCCCCATTCTTATGCATTTTACAATGAAAACAGGTGCTTTTGACCCATGTCTGCTACATGTTACAGGTTACAGGTTCTGGGAGCAAGAACAGTAAAAAACACAAAAGACGACACAAAAGAAGGATTTTTGACCAACGAATAGGAAGATCTTAGTAAAACCCGGCAGAAGAACGGTTCACCATCAACAAGACAACTCAAGATCCAAATTTGCACGAAAGACGGGTAAAAGATCCAATGCAAAAGTTCACTGAAAATCTGGAATTACTGCAGAAGCCCAAGTGGGAAAAGAAATAAATAAATAAGAAGACCAGAAGATCCAGACCAAGCCCAGAAAATTCCATCAGCCGATCTCATCATTGGGCCGCGGATCCGCGGCCCAAAGCCCACAAACGCGGCGGATCCGCGGCCCTCCTGTGCCCTTGCGCAATTGAATTTTTACCATAACTCTCTGGCGGCTGTGAAAAGATTTTCTGGGGGTATATTTGTAATTTTATACATGCGGTGCAATTGTTGCCCTAGGGTTTCTATGTCCTATAAATAGAACCCATGACCTTGTATTTTCTTATGCCTCTTTCTCATGAATAAAATTCTATTTTCTTGAAGTTAGAGTGCATCAAAAGTAAGTAGGTTATTTTCCTTGCAATAATTTTAGTTTTTTCATATCTGTTCTTATTTCCTCGCCTTAGTTTAGTTTTTAATTTGCAATCGATGTTTTCTCTCCTTAATAAATTCTTGTTTTCTTTCATCCCCTCAATGAGCGAGTAGTTTCCTCGCTTGTTAGGGTTAGGAATAGGGAAGGATTTGAGAGATGAAGATCTCTCATCTCTTTTCATCGCTAAACTTTTATGAACATTAGAACTCCATGCATACCTTTCGATTCCGCTCCCTACGGCACTTTTACCTTCAAGGTAACGGTGAACTCCGTAGTCTAAAGGCCCGGATCTTAAGGTTTTCCATGGAGGTTAGGGTGAAGATTAAGAAAGGAAGGACAAGGATCTAGAGGAAGAATCAATCTTCCCAATCATCCTAATCCCCTTTGTTAATATTTACCATAACTCTAATATGATTGATTTAATTGATGGCAATGGAAAGAGATGTAAATCTTTATTCTACAAATTTTCCCTAAACCTAATCCTAGCAAGTTTCTAATTCTACCTTCATACAACTTCGATTTTTAGATTTAATTAAACTTCCAAACACCATTTGGAATTAACTCGTAAGAACTTAAAGAAGATTTACACATCCCTGTGGACCGACCCGTATTCACCGGCTAGCTTCAAGCGACGCCGTTCTTGATTGCGGTAAATATTTTTGATCGACAAAACTTCTCTTAATCAGATGTCCTTAAACTCCATGGACTATGAAGTCCTTAAACCAAATGGACCGCAACGTCCTTAAAACTAAACTCCATGGACCGCAACGTCCTTAAAACTAAATTGTGGACCGCAACGTCCTTAAAACTAAACTCCATGGACTATGATGTCCTTAAACTCCATGGACCGCAACGTCCCTAAACTAAACTCTATAGACTATGATGTCTTTAAACCACGGACTATGATGTCCTTAAACTCCATGGACTATGATATCCTTAGACCCAATGGACCGCAACGTCCCTAAACTAAACTCTATAGACTATGATGTCATTAAACTACGGACTATGATGTCCTTAAACTCTATGGACTATGATTTCCTTAAACCCTATGGACTGCAATGTCCCTAAACTAAACTATATAGACTATGATGTTTTTAAACCCCAGACTATGATGTCCTTAAACTAAAAACCCCCATTAAGTAGATCTTAGTCTAAAAATTAGACTAACGTATCCTTAACAAACATTTAAGTTGATCTTAATCTCAAACAAGGTTAATGATCCTTAAATCAACCAAAATCCAAATCTAAGAAAATACGGATTTGGACTAATCCCTGCCCTACGGGCGACAACATAAATTAGTCTCCATATACAATCCACGGCAACCAAAAATAAAACAAACACACATGACACGAAGTGAATATCTGGAGAAGGAGAAAGTGGTTGCCGCGATGCGGTGGCGTAATTATCTGCAGGGGATTGAGCCTGTATAGAAGAGCGTCTCCACAATCAAAACCCCCTCGCAAACGAGGGGGAATCTGACGAAGTCTGCTACAACGGCCGCATCTGTCTAAACCTCCGATATACGGTGCCATAAATCAACTTGGCATCTTCGGAGAGGTGGACAGATAAAACCAAATAGCATCTTCCCCTAAAATTCAGGCCGGACGTCCCAACGTCCCGGTCGCGTCTTTGGACGGTGAACAGATTCTGGCACGTCCGGTGGAACCATTTTCTCTTTCCACTCCACACTTCGTGTGTCGTGTTCGCTAACGAATCGCGGTTTAATATGGATACCCCTGGATTCGAGGTACTTAGTAAAGATGGTTAAAACCCTAACTCTAATTCAAACCCTTTTCTTTAACAAAATTCAAACTTGCAATTAGAACCAAAATAATGTAGGGTTCCTAGGCACACTAATGAGGTCTCACAAGGCATCAACCATGCCAATTTCAAATTTTACAAGTGCCGAGAAACCCTAATACGGATTCGTTAACTAGAGATTAGGCGATACTAGAAGCGAGTTAACAACTTAACTAAAGGGTGAACGGAAATACAACCTTTGTAGATCCGGTCCTCCACCTCCATAGCTCCGTGACGGTATACCCTCGCTGCGATCATCGGATCCCGGACTCTAGCGTCGGCTTCATCGGAGAAATGGGCGGGCTAGGTCGTCGACTTCGATGCCGAAGATGATCTACGTCGAGGCAACACAAGATCAAGCTCCAACTTCACCAAGTCATGAAACTTGTGAAGAAAACACCCTATACTACTTGGCAAGTGGTAGAGGATGAAGAAATAGGAAGTGGGTTCACTTTAGAATTGGATTTCTCACTCTTTTCATCAAGTCACCATTGAAGGTTGCAAGTTTTCTTCTTCTTGAAGAAGAAGAAGAAGAAAAGATAATATATGATAAGAATTATTGGAAAATAGAAAATAAGTGATTCTTATCATATTAGCAACCATGGTTATGTGTAGAGAGTAAACTAAGGTTAGGTGAATGGTTAGGTTAGGCATGAAACAAAAATGGTAGATTTTTTCAAAGCTTCATGAGCTTCAATGTAAAACAAAGCAAGCCACCATTTCCCTTTTTGCCAAAATAAATAAATAAATAAATGAATAAATAAATTAAAACCCTAACCATTTACTTAACCAAGGTTTAATCAAACATACACTCAAGTTAGCATGTATCTTCAAACATGATACAAACTTGTGCACAAAAATATATCACATATACAATGTGCACAAACAAGTGAGAAAAACATCTTAAGTGAACCAATATTAGTTAATGTAAAGTAATATATCAAATATATAATTATACATTAAATCATTAAATCAACACTTGATTTAACGATCCGGTCATATCGCATATAACCGACTAATATCAAGTGTATCAATGTATCGAATCAACACTTGATTCGGTAACTCGGCTATATCACATATAACCGACCAATGATACAAATCGCGAGAATAGAATACAGTATCACATACTGGTATAATTCTCGGTCCCGCACATATCTCATATGCGCTCCTATTTCGTTTTGCTTGAGCCAGGAAACCTCTGTGTAGGACTCTAAAGACTCGTCAATACGCCGGCAGCAGGTGATGATCATATCAAACACCCACAAGCCGCAAGCGGTCTGCTAAACGTAACGGCCACCCGGGTATTGAGCGATCAGAAGATCGACGAGCAAGCCCGCTCACACTCCTGTGAATCCAACCAGTAACACTTACCGTACAGTCCGGTCTGTTCGTCTGATATGTCGCATATCTCGCCTAAGGGTGGTAAATGTCAGACCCCAGTAGCTCGATAAGTCGTGTCGATATGAGGTCTATAACAGTTCGAGAAACTACTGGTAACACTTACCAGTAAATCTCAGCAACCCTGGCCAGGGATTTCCGGTTATAGCCAATCGAACACAGCGCAACATCAACTCCCTATACCGGGAGAGACGAATCCCCTCCTATCGCTCATTGCCTCCATGTGATTCGGGACTGTACCCAAAAACTACCGTTTTGCACGCCCTCTTGGACCTGGTAAGGTGGAAATCAAAGCACAGTGGGAATCACACAAGACTCTATGACGATCTCGAGTCTACAGACTAACTTGTACCAGTGTCACCAGAGAACTGCCATCTGACGTAAGGTATAATACCATCTGGGAGTTCTCGGCGAGTCCGTCCAGTGTACCCAGTCTCCACTGAGCACCCGTATATCATCTCTGATGTCAAACACCAATGGATATGGGATCATCCATCGCCCATCTGTATGGGTCGAGAAGGTATACGCTAGTCTACTCTGGTATATCGATGCCCCGTCTCGATATACCCACGACTATTGACCTTGAAGGATGTACTTATGGACTACCATGTCCCCACTAGTATGATCCGCATCATAGTCTAGGTAGTCAAGTACACATCCTAAGGGCTTTACCAACATGTAACTGAGATACAATCAGTGTACACGTTAAGGCAAAGAGTAACCAGATAGCATACTATCATGTCGAGCAAGAAAGTCCTCCCTATATATATCCAAGCATCCACTACAATATACATCCAATGTACAGTAATGGCCTCTAAGGCATACATATAACTAACAATCTCCCACTTGCACTAGGGCCATCTGTAGCAGTGGTTGTAGTATCTCATACTCAACCATCCCATAAAAGTCTCTCTCTGGGAATAGGCCTTCGTGAGTGGATCCGCCGTGTTATCCTCTGAGTCTGCTCTCCTAACCTCGATCACCCTGGAGATCAACTATCTCCATGATCGGGTGATACTGCCTTAGAATATGTCTGGATCACTGATGGGACAGACGTTCCTTGGCATAAGCCACAACTCCATTGTCACACAATGGGGGGAACTAAGTTCATCTCATGAACTAATATACACCCAGACTTCCTCTTTGGTAGCATCTTAAGTAGCGATGTATCCAGCCTTTATCGTCTAGTATGCCACGGTATCTAGCTTGGAACTCTTCCAACATACCGTCCCTTTACTGAGGGTAAAGACAATGCCTGTGACTGACATTCAGTCGTCTTTATCACCCTGGAACCCTTCCAGTGATTCTCCCCAGGATCAATTGATACCATCTCACTACAGCTAGTGAGTATTCTAACACCCAAATAACATCCATCTCATAGATGAAAACTCAGGATTTAGGAGGTATCACTTTGATCCTTTATGGAGAATCCATGTGATAAGCGGAGATCGACCGAGCGTAGCATAGGAAACTCCTTCCCTATCAAGAGTATGTCATCCACGTACTCTACGAGGATCACTACCATACTCCCTACTACCTTTTTGTATATACAAGGTTCATCTACCTTTTTGATGATGTTAAACTGTTTGACTAACTCATCAAAACAGATGTTCCAACTCCGCGATGCTTGCTTCATCACATAAAACAACTTGTACACGTTTCCGCTGCTTCCACTGTCTACGAAGCCCTCTGGCTGTGTACTTATAGACGCTCTCTTCCAAAACATCATTTTAGAAAAGCTGTCATGACACCCAACCACCAGATATCGTAGTCATGGTATGTAGCCGTGGCAAGTAGGATCTGGATGGACTTAAGCATAGATCTTTAGAAAAGGTTTCAACATAATCCATACCTGGTCAATGATGCAAACCTTTAACAAGTCTAGCTTTGAAAGTCTCAACTTTTCCATGTGCACCAAGTAATCTTCTCAAGATATACTTGCTCCTGATGGGGATTTAACCCTTCAGATATAGCAGCCAAAGTCCATACTTTGCTGGTGTACATGGATTCCATCTCAGATCGCTAAGCATCCAGCCATTCTTACAGAGTCCCTACTCTTGATGGCCTGCTCGAAACTAGTTGGGTCATCAGCTCATGATGCATTCCTCGCTCCCACTGTCATAGAGAAACCGAAGTATCTCTCAGGTGGGTGAGGAACCCTGCTAGATCGGCGGAGAGGCTGAGGTTCGTTGGTTACTATCGAATCCTTTAGTTCTACCAAATTAGCAGCTGCAGTTTGTATAGCTGGAACCTTTCCAGTTCTACATAACAGACCTTGCCTCGAGCTTGTCCGGATTTTGCTTTTTAGACATAGGCCGGACAACCCCAAATCTTAACAAACTTAAGATATGGGCTCTTCCCATACCATATCTCATATGGAGTGGTAGGCACAGATTTGATTCAAACCCTATTCAATAAGTATGCAGCTTCTCAAGCGCATAACTCCCTAAAGGAAATAGGAAACTCAGTAGTACTCATCATAGAGCACACCATATCATATAGGGTGTAATCGCTCCGCCCCGATACACCGAGGTGCTGTGGTGTATTCGGAGGAGTAACACTGAGATAGAATCTCATTCTCCTTTAGAATAGTCCAGAAATTTCATGCTCAAGTATTCTCCTCCTTGATCACATCAAAGGACATAATACTTATACCCGTTTTTGGTTCTCTACTTCTAACTTATATTCTGTGAATATCTCAAAAGCTTCGGACTTGTGTTTCAACAGGAACATATGTCTGAATCTTGAGAGATCATCAGAGAATGTAAGGAAGTACAAAGAACCAGTTTTGGCATATGTAGACAGGGGACCTTACATACATCAACATGTATCACTCCCAAGAGTTCACTAACTCTTTCTCTGTTTCCATTAAACAGAGCTATGGTCATCTTATCTTTGTGACATGACTGACAAGTTTCACAAGATGTAAATTCAAACTAATTTAAATATGCATCCAAATGTAACTTCAGCTAGTCGGGTCGCATTGATATGACCTGGTTTACAATACCTCAAGAAGAATTCGTTCATTTCTGAACTCTTCCTCTTGTGTGTGTTTTGTATACAAGGAACTGTAGTTTGATTTAGAACGTCAATGCTTTTAGATAGCGTGCCTGAACCGATCAACCTTTGATATAGGAAATGTTCACAACATTATCTAACAATACAAAATTATATCCTTTCTTTACTAATAAAGAGACTGATATGATTTTGTATATCAGGTTCGGTATCTAATAGCATTTGTTCAGAATCAATGTATTGGTAATACAGGGTGACAGTGACCAATAGACTTGGCTGCAACACTTGCCCCGTTTTCTGTCTCATGAAACTTATCACCCGTTCTCAGTTCTCTACCTTTCTGTAGCCCTATGTAACAGATTACATATCTGGGATCCTGATCCGGTATCATATACCCAGGACGTAAAGGATACTGAGAAACAGTTCTTTGTAATGAACACAACCGAAGAAGATGCATCATCATGCACTTTCTTCGTTTGGGCGGCACGGGAAATCTGGTATTCCCCAATTTCATGCTCTGTCTTATAACAATTATAAGTTGGAGCGGGACCAACGTTCCCCAGCTCAGTATAACAAGCGGGTTCGGTCAATACATCCGTATTGTTATCTTGATTAAGGCGTGATATGGTCGCTACCTGGAGAGAGAGAGAAGAAAACACTCAGCGTGCGCTCTTGCAAGAATAGATTGGTTATTATTTTATCTAATCAGGATGGCTCTCACTGCTTTTTATCAAATCTTCCTTCAAACCCTAAAAGGAAAGACTAGCCGGGATTAATTACATACTACAAGTTCGCCAATCTTTCAGCCAGGCCAGTGTCGGTACTTTGAGGGAGGTCCCCCGTGCTTTCGCACGAACCTAATTAATGTAAACCTCGTTTTTCCATAGGCGTAACCCCGTTGACACCTTTCTAGACACCTACTTGATCGGCTAATTGTAATGTGTAAAACTCTCCCAGGAGTAACTCTTACTCGCAGCGGGTATCGGGATCCAACTATCTCATAGAAGGTATGCAATCTCATTGCAAATTTCAACACTTGAAACTCCCGATAATTTTGCCCCTAACGTGCTATGACCTTGACGAAAGCCAACAAACCATAGCCCGCTAGTCAAGTTCAACCCGTCATTTCTTGATTGAATTAAACCCACCCGCACAACCCTTGACGAAAGCCAACAAAGCCGCACGACTACCCTAATCCAATCGCATCGTATGCAGCAGATAAGCAGCATATAGCTACCGCACACTGCACCTTGATGAAAACCAACAAATGCAGCACGAATACTATATACAACTTATCTGAAATGACGGAGGGCTACGACAGGTTTTTCTGAAAACCTATTGCGTAATGAACTTGATATCGTTGTAGAATCAAATGATTTTAAAATGGAGTGTTTTTGAGGCTTTTCTAATTTTGCTAAAGGGGTCACTCCCGGTGAAGGGATCGTCGGCCCTTTCCTCATCGAATGAGGTGCGGGATATATCATATATATCACTGTGCAAAGCAAAAACTATAGAAGCAATCAAAAGACAAACCGAGGGTTGTAGCATCTGCCAGTTATTGCTAAAGGAGTCACTCCTGGTGAAGGGAGCTCGGTCCTTTCCTTATCGAATAAGGTGCAGGATGTTCTACAAGGAACACCGCGATGCAAAGCAAGAACTGTAGCTACCTGTTTTATTTAGAAATTCGATTCCACAACATCTTAGGTTTCTTTTATTTTCATTAATCATATTAATGAAGTCCCATCATTTAAGTACCTAAACATCACAGATAAATACGACGTACACTTATGCCATCCGCATTCGCCTCGATGTCCCCTCGTGCACCGTTAGGTTAGGTAACTAACGGCAGAGCGGGGCAGGGCTAGCGCGGGTGTAAAATATAAGTAACGCCTATATAATATATCATATGTACTATATATACAGTATTTATCACATAACATCACATGATCACATCACAGATATCGCAGCAGAAGAATCATATGAAATATTGGATATACTAGGACGTCCGTGTTTTCAATACGAGCCAATATAAAACACGGATTCCACGGTCGCGATGAATAGCCAAACCCACACCCCTAGACCCCTACGAGAGCGGCAAGCAACCCTACCAATTCTAGAGTTAGGAGACCCGGACTCGGCTCCTCGAGTTGGTCTCCCACTGGACTCCAGAACCCGGTTACTTGTGCCCTCCTCCTTGGGTCTATCCTAGTGCGGAAAAGTAAATAATATACAAAGGGTGACAACTTCCGCAACCTGGAAGTGCCCCAATAAAAGAATATTACATACAAGTTTTTACATGAATGAAAAAGAAAAACACTCATCTCACATAAAAAAAAACCCGGCTATTCAAACACGACGATCCAATATAACATATCCAGCAACACATAACATCACATGTCATCAACGTAAGTAAACATGCGTATCCCAATTGTCGTTGACATATAGCAACGAAACCGGCGATATCACATATTACACTTACGGTCACAGAAAAGAAAGTGTAAAACTACAACAGTTGGAATCCGCAACCTCTTTAGACATCGCATGCCCAATCAAATGAATTCCTTAGACATCGCATGCCTAACAATTATAAACCCCGCATTTTAGTCTCATTATCGAAAACACTTTTCAATATCAAGTCGGGCAATTCAACAAGATTCTCGACATCCTGATCGAATGCTCGTCGTAAACTTTAGTAGATGGCCGCACCCCCGATGCCGTCGACGAAGTGCACCAAGGCGGAACACCGCTGCCGCGAGCACCCAAACGGATGCTTTCGGCGACGGGGTTCTCCTACAGTTACTTAGTCGGGGCTAAGGGGTGTAGCTGTCTATTAAGTTTATCCGGCGAGTATCCGCGTACGCTACGTGATTGCGACGGAGTTTTGATCACATCAAAATCCCGTGGCAACCGATCAAGTGAGACTAAAGTGCTGTGTTTATAACATTCATTCAGTTATCTCATAACTACTTGTGAATTCCAATTATTGTATCACATTCCAGATAAATAGAAAATATTAAACTTTCCGATCAAACAATCAAACACCCAAGTTTTCCCGAAACAGATCAACACATGATATAAGTTTAAAAACATTCACTTCATGCCTCAGTACCAACGGTCCAGCCGTAGAAGGGTCAAGCCAACGCCTCACATGCGGCACGCCGTACTGCCCCAAACCCTAAGGTTCAAAGGGCAGTTCAAGACGGTCACATAATCGAGTTAAGGTTTGTTGTTTTCTAGAGGGACCATCGCGTTACTTGCACTACTTAGAACGTCATTAAACTACGGAAAGATCCAACACTTGGAAATTTCCCAACTGGGGAAAAATTGGGTATTTATATCCGGTCGAACTTTTCAAGATTTTCTAAAATTATCCGGAAAAACACAGACGAAGTTAAACTTTCCGATCGAAACACCGAGTCCCCAATACAACCCAGAAAACTCAACTCTTGAGTAGAAGTTAAAAATACCCAGAAAATACAGCACAAAAATATAGGAATTACTGTGCAAATTTCAAAAGTTGATGTGACTACTTGGCCGCGGAACCGCCGCACGAGCCATGCTCGTGCCGCGGTTCCGCCGCGGTTTAGAGGAATCATGAGCACGTGCTTCACAGTAATCCCTAAAATACCCTGCTGATTTTTCTGCATATTTTTAATTTTGAAAAATGCACAGTTTTGAAAAATGTACAGAGAAGGCTAGGAATTAGGGTTTCGGGGTTCGATCGGGTTTCTAACATCGTCCACTCATCGCCTAAGGCTCTAGCTAGGCTCTGAAACCACTGTAGGGTTCCTAGGCACACTAATGAGGTCTCACAAGGCATCAACCATGCCAATTTCAAATTTTACAAGTGCCGAGAAACCCTAATACGGATTCGTTAACTAGAGATTAGGCGATACTAGAAGCTAGTTAACAACTTAACTAAAGGGTGAACGGAAATACAACCTTTGTAGATCCGGTCCTCCACCTCCATAGCTCCGTGACGGTATACCCTCGCTACGATCATCGGATCCCGGACTCTAGCGTCGGCTTCATCGGAGAAATGGGCGGGCTAGGTCGTCGACTTCGATGCCGAAGACGATCTACGTCGAGGCAACACAAGATCAAGCTCCAACTTCACCAAGTCATGAAACTTGTGAAGAAAACACCCTATACTACTTGGCAAGTGGTAGAGGATGAAGAAATAGAAAGTGGGTTCACTTTAGAATTGGATTTCTCACTCTTTTCATCAAGTCACCATTGAAGGTTGCAAGTTTTCTTCTTCTTGAAGAAGAAGAAGAAGAAAAGATAATATATGATAAGAATTATTGGAAAATAGAAAATAAGTGATTCTTATCATATTAGCAACCATGGTTATGTGTAGAGGGTAAACTAAGGTTAGGTGAATGGTTAGGTTAGAAATGAAACAAAAATGGTAGACTTTTTCAAAGCTTCATGAAGCTTCAATGTAAAACAAAGCAAGCCACCATTTCTCTTTTTGCCAAAAGAAATAAATAAATAAATGAATAAATAAATTAAAACCCCTAACCATTTACTTAACCAAGGTTTAATCAAACATACACTCAAGTTAGCATGTATCATCAAACATGATACAAACTTGTGCACAAAAATATATCACATATACAATGTGCACAAACAAATGAGAAAAACATCTTAAGTGAACCAATATTAGTTAATGTAAAGTAATATATCAAATATATAATTATACATTAAATCATTAAATCAACACTTGATTTAACGATCCGGTCATATCGCATATAACCGACTAATATCAAGTGTATCAATGTATCGAATCAACACTTGATTCGGTAACTCGGCTATATCACATATAACCGACCAATGATACAAATCGCGAGAATAGAATACAGTATCACATACTGGTATAATTCTCGGTCCCGCACATATCTCATATGCGCTCCTATTTCGTTTCGCTTGAGCCAGGAAACCTCTGTGTAGGACTCTAAAGACTCGTCAATACGCCGGCAGCAGGCGATGATCATATCAAACACCCACAAGCCGCAAGCGGTCTGCTAAACGTAACGGCCACCCGGGTATTGAGCGATCAGAAGATCGACGAGCAAGCCCGCTCACACTCCTGTGAATCCAACCAGTAACACTTACCGTACAGTCCGGTCTGTTCGTCTGATATGTCGCATATCTCGCCTAAGGGTGGTAAACGTCAGACCCCAGTAGCTCGATAAGTCGTGTCGATATGAGGTCTATAACAGTTCGAGAAACTACTGGTAACACCTACCAGTAAATCTCAGCAACCCTGGCCAGGGATTTCCGGTTATAGCCAATCGAACACAGCGCAACATCAACTCCCTATACCGGGAGAGACGAATCCCCTCCTATCGCTCATTGCCTCCATGTGATTCAGGACTGTACCCAAAAACCACCGTTTTGCACGCCCTCTTGGACGTGGTAAGGTGGAAATCAAAGCACAGTGGGAATCACACAAGACTCTATGACGATCTCGGGTCTACAGACTAACCTGTACCAGTGTCACCAGAGAACTGCCATCCGACGTAAGGTATAATACCATCTGGGAGTTCTCGGCTAGTCCGTCCAGTGTACCCAGTCTCCACTCTCAGAGAGACAAGACTTGGAAAAGCAAGCGGCACAACAACCGTAGAAGCGGGAATTCCAGCAATACCAATGTCTTCAATGCGTCTGACAGTGAAGACAAACAAAAGGCAGGCGAATCCAAAACCAACTGGTCTCGAAAGCCCGTGCTGGGAGGAGAAGGGCCTTCCCTAGAGGAGAAAAAGAACAAGGTTTATTCTTTCAAAAGGGACAAGGTCCGCAAGATATTTAAAGATGCCTTGAACAACAGTCTACAATTGCCGGAGTCAAAAGGACCCCAAGAAGCAAAAATGACCGACAATCCTCTATATTGCCCATACTACAGAGTAGTGAGCCATGCAATCGAGAATTGCTATATTTTCAAAGACTGGGTCGAGAAGCAGTACAAGACTTGAGAGATCGAGCTGTCCAAGAGTGTGTTGGTGAAAAATCAAGTTGCAACTACCAATTTCATACAGACAGAAGTTGAAGCCTTCTGGAAGTAGACAGCTGAACCCACTGCCTCGAGAAATGAATCTGACTCGCCGCAGCCTCCGTGGAGTAGGCACATATCTAATAAGACAAAGAAGATACTGAAGCTACTTCAGAAGGAGCCCACCGTTCCAGCTACCAATTTAGCTCAATCAGACTCAAAATTCAAAAATTTCAAGAAGAAGAAAAGTGCAGCTCGACGCGAAAAAGAGTCTGCAGGGAGATCGGCTATTCAAAAATATATCGATTCCCTTGAAGACTATGAACAAAAGGAAAGAACTCTAATCCAATTGAAGGAGTTCTTCCCTGTAGAAGCAGCTGAGATTCTGGAGGAGCTAGAAGAAGACTCTAATGAAGAGATCCTTATAGTGGCCTGCTACGCCATCCATCTGGGCAGCGACTCTGAGGAGGAGCTCTATTTTCCCGAAGAGGATGAGGAGCTCGCCACAAAAACCAACCAAATTCAGCTCAGAAGCGGCAAGGCTCTACCACCGAATCAGGGCAACGCCCCAAAAGGGAAGGAAAAACAAGTCACTAATGAAGAAGATGTCGAAGAGCCAGCTCATGAAAATTCGAATCCTTCCTCGGTAGACTATAATGTCTTGGCTCATCTCCGAAAGCTTCCGTCTCTCCTGAGCATCTACGATGCCTTGGTCCTATCTAAAGAGCTTAGAGATGTTCTCATTCACGCTTTACAAAACCCCGAGCGGTACCAGGCTCGCTTTGTGGAAATTGATATGAAAGAAGCCCAGTACACCCTGCATACCGCCGCAGTCACGTTTAAGGACGAAGACCTGCTACTGGGAACAGCTGAGCATAACCGGCCGCTTTACATGACATGGCACAGCGACGGAGACCGGATTAATCGCATATTGATTAATCCAGGGTCCTCAGTGAACATCATGAACTTGCAGACTCTGAAGAGTCTATCAATGGACGTCCGGCACCTGTCGAGAGAAAGGATTGTCATTCAAGACTTCAATCAAAATTGCCAGCAAGTTATGGGATCCATAGCTCTGCCAATCAATTTGGGGATCTGCAAACCGAAGCTAAGATATACGTGATCGACGCTGACACGTCTTCTTGGGAAGGCAATGGCTCCATGATTACGGCATCGTTCCGTCAACTCTCCATCAATGCATGAAGTATACTAAAAATGGCGAAGAAAAATGCATTGACGGAGACATATGGCCGTTCGGTATGCATGAAGTCCGATATGAAGATTCTCGGTACTTTGTGAACCCCCAAAGTGCTAAGCCACAGCTGACCGAGGACGGAGCGGCCCTGAAACTCAAAAGCAAATCTGAGTCGGCTGTCACTTTCAAAAGCAGAAACCCCCAAGTGCGTCCGCATTTCGGCAGTGACACTGATGAGTCCGACGCTGAAAGTCCGCCCTTCCGTAAAACTCGCCCTCGTTTCGGTAGCAATACGGACGAGTCTGATGCTGAAGGCCCATCTAGCAGCAAAGTCCGCCCTCATCTTGGCAGCGACACGGAAGAGTCGGAGGAAGAGAACCCGCCTTGCAATAGCTATACAGATGGGGGGGCCACGCAACAAGTAAAGCTACGAGAGACCTTCGAAGTTGCAGAAAGGTCCCTAGCCGTCACAAGGGTGCCGGAGCAGATGTGCAAAGAGCTCGATGAATTATCAGTCTCCATCGTGGAGCAGCTGAAAACTTTCTACGTTCCCAGAAGAAAGACTGGGCAGAAGGGCATCTTGTTTTATGGGTCAAATCCTGTCGTGCACCCGGACGATTTGTTTGTCACGTGCCTTCCCTATGAAAGAGGCATAAGAGCTGTCCTAAACCCCAGATATTATGCGTCCAAGATGCGGGAATATTTTAAAAGTACGGATGTCGGTTATATCAAACGGACTCCGAAGCGAAGTTTTATGAGGGGTTGTGGCACCCGCCTTAGGTCCGAGCACTCATTGATGGACGAATTCCAAATAGACGGGGCATAGGTTTCATCCAGACTGATTCCAAAGCATGCTACATGATCCATGTTGGTGAAGCTAGCGAAAGGTCAAATGATGATGACGAGATAGCCGAGCCAGAAGAAGCTCCTTGAGAGCTCGGACAAGCAACCTTCGACGAGCTAACCGAGATTGATTTAGGAATGTCTGATAATCTAAGGCTGACCTATATCAGCTCGCTCTTGTCAGAGGAAATGAAAGAGCAGATAATCACTCTGTTGCATAAGTTCGCTGACTGCTTCGCATGGACGTACAAAGAAATGCCTGGCCTTTTCTCTGAAGTGGCCGTACATAAGCTGGCTATATCTCCTGATGCCAAGCCGGTCAAACAAGCTCCTCGAAGAATGAGAAGGGAACTGGAAGAAAAGGTCATCGAGGAAACCAAGAAACTCATCGATGCCGGTTTCATCAGAGAATAGAAATTTGCGGACTGGATCGCATGCATCGTCCCAGTGAAAAAGAAGAATGGACAGATACGAGTTTGCGTTGATTTAAGGGACCTGCCCTAAAGACGACTTCCCGCTACCGGTCATGGAAATGATAGTCGACGATACCTCAAATTACGAGCTGTTCGCTTTCATGGATGGCTCATTTGGATATAATCAGATCAAGATGTCACCCGAGGACGAGAAACACACAGCATTCCGAACCCCGATCGGAATATACTGCTATAAGGTGATGTCGTTCGGACTGAAGAATGCAGGCGCCACATATCAAAGGGCAATGACCAAAATCTTTGATGACTTAATCCATAAAGTTATCGAATGTTATGTTGATAATTTAGTCATTAAGACCGAAGCCAAGGCCGATCACATCCGAGATCTCAGAACCGTTTTCACCCAACTGAGGGAATATGATCTGAAGATGAATCCTCTGAAGTGTGCTTTTGGAGTATCGTCGGGAAAATTCTTGGGATTCATAGTTCGACATCGGGGGATCGAAATTGACCCATCAAAGATAAAGGCCATCATAGAGATGCCTTCTCCAAATAATATGATGCGGTTAAGATCCTTTCAAGGCAAACTCGATTACATACGAAGGTTCATCTCGAACCTATCGGGAAGATGTCGGCCTTTCTCAAAACTCATGAAGAAAGGAGCTCCTTTTGTCTGGGACATCGAATGTCAAGAAGAATTTGAAAATATCAAACAGTACATGTTGCACCCTCCGGTGCTTGCTGCTCCTATTCCAAATAAACCGTTGATTCTCTATACTGCCATGCTAGATGCGCCACTCGGTGCGCTCCTTTCCTAGAACAACGAGGAGGGAAAAGAGAATGCCCTCTACTACCTTAGTCGAACGTTAGTCGGGACGGAACATAACTATTCCCCAATCAAAAAGCAGTGCTTGGCCCTGATATTTGCCGTGAAAAAGGTAAGATACTATCTTCTCGCTTATCGAGTTATGCTGATCTCCAAGTTCGACCCACTCAAACACTTAATGACTAAAGCAAGCCTAGCCGGTAAAATGGCAAGATGGGCTATCACGCTACTTGAATTTGACATAATCTATACTCCTCAGAAAGCAGTAAAAGAGCAAGCTCTCACCGACTTTCTTGCAGCTCATCCCGTACCAGGAGGGTCACCGCTCAATTGCGAGTTACCCGACGAACAAGTGCTGCACCTCGAGGATGATGAGCCATGTTGGGAGCTCTACTTCGACGGAGCCTCATCAATTAAGACCTCCAGCAAATCAAGCGTCCCATGGATAAAAGCAGGGATAGGATTGGTGTTCATCACGCTATCGGGAGGAACCTATGACGTTCTTTCGCTCTCACCGAGCCTCCCACAGACAACGAGGCTGAGTACGAAGCTCTGATAGCTGGTCTGGAGCTCGCCATAGAAATAGGAATCCTTCAGCTATAGGTTTACGGTGACTCCCAGCTTGTCGTCAACCAAGTGAGCGGCGACTACAAGATATATAAGCCAGAGTTAGCTCGATACAAAAGCTGGGTGGTGGAGCTTATGAAACAGTTCACCCACATTGAACTGATGAGAGTTCCTAGGGCGTTGAATGGAAAAGCTGACATACTCGCTCGCTTAGCCAAGGAGCTGGCTGATCCCGATATGGATGAAATTCTGATAAAAGTCAGGAGCCGGCAAATTCTGCCCCCGGTCTCTTTACGATAGGAGGAAAGCGCAGAACAAAAGAGTAATCCTGCCAAAGAAGTTATGATCATTCAAGAGGAGCCCGATTGGAGAGAGCCCTTCATAGGGTACCTCCGATACGATAAGCTGCCCGAAAGAAAATCTGCGAGGATTCAGCTGAAGAAGAGAGCTCTTCTATACGTGTTTATAAATAATACGCTATACCGTAGATCTATGACCAACTCTAGCTCAGATGTTTGTCATCAGCCGAAGCCCAAAAAGTCATGAAAGAAGTTCACTCAGGCGTCTGTGGAGCTCACCAATCTGGCCCTAAAATGCGGCTTCAAATTAAACGGCTTAGGTATTACTGGCCTACCATGATAAGGGATTGCGAAGAGGTGTCATCTCTGCCAAATTCATGGTGACTTCATTCATAAGCATCCCAATCCGCTACATCCTACGGTGGCGTTATGGCCCTTCGAAGTTTGGGGCACCGACATAGTTGGTCCAATTGATCCTCCGTCATCCAAAGGCCACCGGTTCATATTGGCCGCAATTGACTACTTCTCCAGATAGGGTGATGCTGTCCCGCTAAAAGAAGTCAAGACAGAAGATATTCTGACGTTCTTCCAGCATAATATTCTATGCCGCTTCAGTACACCAAGAAAAATCATTTCTGACAACGGGCCTTCTTTCAAGAGCATCAAAATCTCAAGGTTCGCTACTCAGTATAAGATAGACTGGAGATATTCCTCCATCTATAATCCAAGAGCCAATGGGCTTGCCGAAGCCTTCAATAAGACTCTATGCAAGCTCCTGAGAAAAAATGCTTCAGCCAAAAAGAAAGACTGGAATCTCAAGCTCCACGAGGCGTTGTGGGCATATCGTACTACACACCGCACTCCAACTCAGTCCACTCCATACTCACTACTCTTCGGAGTGGAAGCAATCCTCCCACTCGAAGTCGAAGTTCTAAGCCTAAGAATGGCCGTCCAACACGAGTTGACGGAGGAGGAAAACGTCCTCCTTCGGCTCGAAGTGCTTAATGCCCTCGAAGAAAAGAGGCTCGCAGTATAGCAAAATATGGAGCTGTACCGAGCCCAAATGTCATGGACCTATGATAAGATGACCCGTCTCCGCGCTTTCAAGAAAGGCAATGTAACAACCGAGTCCAGTTATACCAATTTCAGTTACCATATGTGTTGTTTGTGGTATTTATTTCATTTATCATGTTTTGGCAGTTACTAGTTATAGATTACCTCGACATTACATATTTTGCATATAGCAGTTTAGGTCACTTAAAATAATTTAAAATATACATGTCATGGCCTGCTTGTTACCCCTAACCCTGTGGTAGCGTCCTTGTATCGTGTTCTCGTCCCGTTCAGTGAAACGGGCGTGTTTGGACGGCTACGTGCACTTACGTGCGTCCGTTCTTGGGGGTATGCTTTTCTGTTACAAAATCCTTCATTTTAATTTTTGGAACTTGCCAAGAATTTTCATATTTCAAATTCAAAATCTTGGACCCGACCCAGGCGCAATTCTGAAATATTTTGCATCCCACCAAATCTTATTTACTTTAAATCTTTTTTAAATCAGCTTAAAAATAATTTTACAACTTATCAGATTTCTTTAAGCCAACGATATTATTTTTTATAAACCCAGTAAATCTTTTATAAGGTTTTCTTAACAAATTTTTTCCAAACCCTGAGCCAATCACTTTTCTTTACTGTGACGGGCCCCACCTCTCTCTCTCCATCTCTCCTCCCCCGCTGCTCTCTCTCTCCCCCCCCCTTTCTCTTTCTCTTTCTCTCTCATCCCGCTAAAAAAAAGTTTATATCTCCTCACACCACTCTCTCTCTCCTCTCGATCTCTCTCTTCCTCTCTCTCCTCTCGCAATATTCTCTCTCTCTTCTCTCAGGATTCTCTTTCTCTCTTTCTCCTCTCAAAAATCTTTCTCTCTCCCTCGTAATATATTTTTCTTCTTCCCTTCTTCTGCGAACCCATCACGAGAACCTTAGCCGCCTCTCCTCCTCGTCGCAGACTGCCGACGACGAAGCTCCCAACCTTGTCATCTCCGCGCCTTCGCCTCCTTCGCATCCATCTTCTCTCCTTCATCCTTTTTCTTCTCACCCGAGCGCTCGAGAACCTGTTGCACCCCGACGAGGCCACCTGCAGCAACCACCAGCGAGCCCAAACCTCTCCGGTGACTAGCCGCCGTCACCCTCGTCACCTCCTCACATCCCTCTCCACTTCCCGACCCCACAAAACCGCTACCATCACCCTCTGCAAACCCTACGATCACACCAACATCCAAGAAACCCACTGCCCTTCGCCGGAATATCACCACGCCGGCAGCCCTCATCGTCGTCGCCTCGTGCCGACTACCCTGACATCCCAGAACGCCCTAACAGAATACGATCTTCTTCTTCTTCTCTTCTTCACTTTCCTTATGCAATTTTCTTAACTGTTCACTGTCGCTGTGTTTGCCGGAATCCGGCCATGCCGTCGACGACCCCGACGATCCAGCTAGGATATCTGACCCGTGTGATTCCACTGTTCGTCGTTTGGACTCTTTCCGTGTACCGGGCACGGGTCGCGGCCTTTCTCGCCGACGTGAGACGTTCCGTTTCCCGTAACGCGATCCGTCGAGGCAAGTGAAACTTGCTACATGCTATTTTAATTACTATATATGCTATTTAAATTTCTATATGCCTATCTGAGTGCACATTAAACATGTAGTTTCCATTTAATACCATAATTCCATTTTTAACATTCGACGTTCCGTTATATCATTTTAGATTCATAGTTCGAACCATACCAGACTGCATTTAGTTTTATTATACATAGTACCCGCATGCATATCTAAATCTTATAACAATTATGTCCATAGCCCACAATACCCTTTTATATTTTATACCTGTCGGACGACCATTCGCGTACATCTAACCTGATTTATAGTCCTTTGCATCTTTAAATTATTTAATACATAATAACATGATTTCCATATTGGTTATGCTGTAGTTAAGTAATGTTGAAGCCATCCCTTAAACGCAAAATGATAACCGTGCATCGATATAATTTAATCTGTAACTATTTGCTTATCATTTACCAGATCTAGTTTATTGTTTTGATAGTACTCATGCTGTTCATTTATAATCTTGTCTATGTTAGTTTGATTATGAGCACCCACATGACATCTTGTGCTTCCTGACATGACCTGTTGCACTGCCTACTCGATTTGACATGGTACCGTACACTCTTGACATGACATGACACCTAATTACACTAATTGACTTGACCTGATCTACCATGGCTTTACCTGTTACCTGATCTGGAGTCTAATGCCAACAAACCTGACCTGTAGTCCTTACGGACAGTTCCTGTTGTCTATCCAGACAAACCTGTACCTGCCTGATCCTGTGTTGGCATTAGCTCTAGATTATTTAATACATGGCTTGACCACATATAACTTGGGGGTATGGGAAAATCAATGATGAAACCTGACTTGTAACTCGACAGTTACTTGCTTTTACTGATCAGTTTTAGAGGCTAGGCCCGCCTCGGGATGATGCTGTTGACATCGTTCGTCTTTATCCTTTCCTTTTAGTGCCTAGCGGCACGCCTCGGTTTCAGCCCGAGAGTCTTAGACCGTGGTCCCGGGCATGCATGGGATACTATTGAGTTACATCAATGATTCATCAAATTGATTTCAAAGACTTGAGAGTAGATAGCCCAATAGACTAGTTCAATTTACTCACTGCACACTATCCTTCACTGCCCTAATTTATGTTGCCGTTACACCTGCTTTACCATTTATGATTATACTTGCATGTCTTGTTACCCTGTTTTTATTTTATTGCTTGATGTCATGACGCGCTGACGTCTGGGTTTTGCATGGCCCAGATTCCGTACCTTCGCGGCAGTCCGAGCAGGAGTACTTCAGCCAGCAGGCTGAGCAGTGAGGATTCAGTAGTAGTTAGTTCTTTTACTTTTCAGCATTTTATTCCTGATGTGAGCCCGCATTATGGGACATACATCCCAGTTATTCTTGTATTGGATCTCTTGCTTCCGCATTATTATTCTTGACTCATTTTATTTTGGCTTATGGACATGTGCTAGATAGTTTTATTTTTGTTCTTGATATCTCTACAGCCGTAATGTGACTGTGGATAGATACTTCTTACCCACAGGTAGCATGGTTGGCTATGTCGCGTGCCCATCTTAGCGTACTCTGGGAAGCGGGGCGTGACATGGTTCTTTTGGTATCAGAGACATAGGTTAATCGGGTGATTCTTTTGTAGTTGGGTATTGTACCCAATACACGAATCAGAGGACTCGTGATTAAGAAACATGTCCTGCCACCTTGCTGTCTTACCATTCTTGAATCTTAACCTCCTCCTGATTCTACTTTTGCGATGTGCAAACCTCCTTTGCATCTCGACTCGAAAACCTGGTTTCCTTGTTTATCTCTAGAGCTTAGGCGACTTGAGTGGAGTTATGTGATTGTAACTATGATACCGCGACATAGTTACAATGCGGTACTCTATTTAAGTAACTTGGAGTTCTAGCCTTGACTCATATCCTTGATCTATATGTTGAATCTGTTATTGTACTAATACTCTTTGGTGTTTGGTTGCAGTATCATGGAAGCCAGGAATCTACAATCGTACCAGAGGTGTATGGATGACGCTACTTTGCTTAGAGTAATTCGTGACTTGCTTGAGGACCACAAGCAGCAGACCGAGCTGAAGCCGGCGTTTGTACTAAACCAAACATCCGTACGTAGAAGTGTTCCGGTGAACCGACGCAGCGTAGCACCAATGAAGAAAACAATTGTGGTTGATCGGAAGAGGAGCGTGATTTGTAACTACTGCCATGTACACGGACATGTGTAAAGAGATTGCCGAAGGAAACGGGGACTCTGTTTGCTTTGTGGATCAGTGGATCACACTATCCATGTTTGTCCGTCGAAACTTCATAAGGAAGAGAATGTTCGGAGGCCAGTGATACCCAAGAAAAAGGGAAGGATGTTGTGCGACTTCTGCCAACGACCGGGCCATTATCAAAGAGATTGTCGTAAGAGGCTTGGACTTTGTCTGATTTGTGGATCAGGGGATCACACCATTGATAATTGTCCGTCAAGGCTAAGATTGAAGGAGGATACTCGGGAGCCACCGCAAGAGCAGCTTCCAGGTCAGGAGCAGTTAATTCGGGGAGCTAATCAGGCTCAGGCTTTTCCCCTGATGGCTGAAGAGGCTAAACCTTCAGAGGAAGTCGTTTCAGGTACCCTATTTGTTCATGGTTTTCTCGCATTAGCGTTATTCAATTCTAGTGCATCCCATTGATTTATGTCGTCCAAGTTTATTGCCGTACACTCGATGACTTTCATGACCCTGTTTAATTTTTGCGACATACACACTGGGAATGGGAAAATCATAACTGGTAGAGGGTGTAAGGATGGTTTCGTTGTTGTTTGCAGACGGGAGCTATTGCAGGGGTTTTGAAAGTTGTTACTGGCAGCTTTGATGTAGTCTTGGGAATGGAATTTTTCGGCACTTTCCACGCTCACGGTGAGTGTAGAGTGAAGAAAGCGAATTTCCAGATTCCCGGATACCCAGAGGTTGTCTGAAGGAAGCAGTTCTGTCGGGCCAGTCGAGGTTAGGGCTAGGCCGACCATTAATGATCTTTCGTCGATGAAGGTTGATGAAGATGAAGCGCCAGCTGTTGTTCGAGATTTCAAGGACGTGTTTGAAGACATATTAGGTTTACCATCGAGGAAACACGTGGAGTTCGCAATTGATCTTATTCCTGGTGCAGCGCCAGTATCTAAAGCGTATTATCCAATGGCACAAGTGGAACTGGAAGAAGCTAAGAAGAAGGTTACTGAATTGCTTGAGAAGGGTTGGATTCGCAGCAGTAACTCGCCTTGGGGAGCTCCAGTTCTTCTAGTAAAGAAGAAAGATGGCACAAGGAGGATGTGCATCGACTATCGGGAATTATACCGGGTGACTATTAAGAACAAGTACCTGATCCCTCGCATTGGCGAACTATTTGAGCAGCTTAGTGGCGCGAGGGTATTCTCGAAGCTGTATTTGCGATCCGGATATCATCAGGTCCGAGTGAAAACTGAAGATATTTGCAGGACGGCGTTCCGAACTCGGTATGGACATTACGAGTACTTGGTGATGCCCTTCGGAGTAACGAATGCACCGGCGATATTCATGGACTTGATGAACCGAATCTTTTCACCATTCTTGGACCAGTTTATTGTGATGTTCATTGACGATATTCTGGTCTACTCGAAGAGTACTGAAGAGCATGCTGAACATTTGAAGACCGCACTGCAGACGTTGAGACAAGAGAAATTATATGCAAGGATGGGCAAGTGTGAGTTTTGACTTGAAGAAGTAAAGTTTGGGGCAAATCGTAGCTGGAGATGGAATCGCCGTTTATCCAGGGAAGATTGCTGCAGCTCAAGACTGGCCGTTTCTGAAGAATGTTGTAGAGATCAGAAGTTTTCTTGAGCTGGCAGGATACTACAGAAGGTTTGTGGGGAATTTTGCTCGTTTGGCTGAGCTTTGACCAAGCTTACGCGCTAGGAGGTACCGTTTGTATCTACAGATAAGTGTGCGTCAACTTTTGAGGCGATGAAGCAGAGGTTTTCACTGATCGTAAAAGCTTGAAATATGTGTTCACGCAGAAGGAGCTTAGTATGAGGCAACGTAGATGGTTGGAGCTGATGGTTGACTACGAGCTTAATCTTAAGTACCATTCGGGGAAAGTTAATGTCATGCCGGATGCGCTCAGTCGGTTACCAGCAATTCAGACGTTGACTGCACAGAAGGAACTCATTGAAGACTTTCGAAGATTTGATTTGGAGGTTGTGCTACTGCATTCTTCGAGACAGTTGATGCAGCTACAGGTACATTCGTCGTTGATCGAGAATATTAAAGCAGCGCAATCGCAGGACCCCAGATTGCAAAAGTTTCGAGAACAGGTTGAAGCTGGACTTCGAACTGACTTACTGATCCACGAAGATGGTTCGTTGAGGTATGGTAGCCGGTTGTGTGTGCCAAAGGGAGATATTCGCGAAGAACTTATGAAGGAGGCACACAGTTCAGCATATTCCGTACATTCAGGTGGCACGAAGATGTACCGAGATGTACGGCAGCATTTCTGGTGGGAAGGCATGAAACGGGAGATTGCCCGCTTTGTGGCAAAATGCTTGGTGTGTCAGCAAGTTAAGGCTGAACATCAAAGGGTTGCTGGTTTATTGCAACCACTTCCGATTCCTCAGTGGAAGTGGGAATATATAACCATGGATTTCGTAACAGCTCTACCGCTGAGTCTAAAAGGTAACAATGCAGTATGGGTGATTGTTGATCGTTTGACCAAAGCAGCTCATTTCATTCCTTTTCGGGTTGGTCAATCAACGGAAACTTTGGCAGAGCGGTACTTGCAGGAAATTGTAAGATTGCATGGAGTACCGGTGAGCATCGTGTCCGACCGTGACACTCGGTTCTTATCACACTTCTGGAGGAGTTTACAGGAAAGTTTGGGGACTCGATTGAAGTTTAGCACAGCTTATCATCCTTAAACAGATGGCCAGTTGGAGAGAACGATCCAAACTCTTGAAGATATATTGAGAGCGTGCATGTTGGACTTCAAGGGTTCATGGGAGGATCGTCAACATTTGGTGGAGTTTTCCTACAACAACAGTTTCCAGGCGACAATTCAGATGGCTCCATTCGAAGCTTTGTTTGGTCGCTAGTGTCGTTCACCTGTTTGTTGGGACGATGTCGGTGAACGAAGATTGTTGGAACCAGATTTGGTTGTGCAGACAGTCGAGAAAGTTAATGCAATCCGAAATCATATGAAAGTAGCACAAGACAGACAGAAGAGTTGGGCGGATACGTCGAGAAGGCCTCTAGAGTTCGCCGTGGGTGATTTGGTATTCTTGAAGATATCACCGACTAGAGGGGTGATTCGTTTCGGAAATCGAGGAAAGCTCAGTCCTCGATTCGTCGGACCTTTCGAGATCTTGGAGCGTGTTGATGAGGTAGCGTACCGATTGGCGTTACCGCAATCCTTGGCGAGTGTTCATGACGTGTTTCATGTATTTCAACTCCGTAAGTATGTTTGAGATGAAACACATGTGTTAGATCATTCGGAGCTGACTGTACGAGAAGACTTGACTTTTGAGGAGCGACCGATTGCGATTGTGGATCGAAGGGAAAAGGTTCTTAAGAACAAGGTTATCCCTCTCGTACTTGTTTCTTGGGGTAGTCGCACACATGGAGAGTCAACTTGGGAACGAGAAGATGAAATCCGGCAGAAGTTTCCCCATCTTTTCTTGTAGATTGTTGGTCGTTTATCTTTTGTGTTCTTGGAATTTCAAGGACGAAATTCTTTTTGTAGTTGGATATAATGTAACAACCGAGTCCAGTTATACCAATTTCAGTTACCGTATGTGTTGTTTGTGGTATTTATTTCATTTATCATGTTTTGGCAGTTACTAGTTATAGATTATCTCGACATTACATATTTTGCATATAGCAGTTTAGGTCACTTAAAATAATTTAAAATATACATGTCATGGCCTGCTTGTTACCCCTAACCCTGTGGTAGCGTCCTTGCATCGTGTTCTCGTCCCGTTCAGTGAAACGGGTGTGTTTGGACAGTTACGCGCACGTACGTGCGTCCGTTCTTGGGGGTATGCTTTTCTGTTACAAAATCCTTCATTTTAATTTTTGGAACTTGCCAAGAATTTTCATATTTCAAATTCAAAATCTTGGACCCGACCCGGGCGCAATTCTGAAATATTTTGCATCCCACCAAATCTTATTTACTTTAAATCTTTTTTAAATCAGCTTAAAAATAATTTTACAACTTATCAGATTTCTTTAAGCCATCGATATTATTTTTTATAAACCCAGTAAATCTTTTATAAGGTTTTCCTAACAAATTTTTTCCAAACCCCGAGCCAATCACCTTTCTTTACTGTGCCGGGCCCCACCTCTCTCTCTCCATCTCTCCTCCCCCGCTGTCTCTCTCTCTCCCCTTTCTCTTTCTCCTCCCCCGTTGTCTCTATCTCATCCTGCTAAAACCAAGTTTATATCTCCTCACACCACTCTCTCTCGCATCTCGCTAAAAACAAGTTTATATCTCCTCACACCACTCTCTCTCTCCTCTCGATCTCTCTCTTCCTCTCTCTCTCCTCTCGCAATATTCTCTCTCTCTTCTCTCAGGATTCTCTCTCTCTCTCTCCTCTCAAAAATCTTTCTTTCTCCCTCGTAATATATTTTTCTTCTTCCTTTCTTCTGCGAACCCATCACGAGAACCTTAGCCGCCTCTCCTCCTCATCGCACACTGCCGACGACGAAGCTCCCAACCTTGTCATCTCCGCGCCTTCGCCTCCTTCACATCTATCTTCTCTCCTTCCTCCTTTTTCTTCTCTCCCGAGCGCTCGAGAACCCGTTGCACCCCGACGAGGCCACCTGCAGCAACCACCAGCGAGCCCAAACCTCTCCGGTGACTAGCCGTCGTCACCCTCGTCACCTCATCACATCCCTCTCCACTTCCCGACCTCACAAAACCGCTACCATCACCCTCTGCAAACCCTACGACCACACCAACATCCAAGAAACCCACTGCCCTTCGCCGGAATATCACCACGCCGGCAGCCCTCATCGTCGTCGCCCCGTGCCGACTACCCTGACATCCCAGAACGCCCTACCAGAATACGATCTTCTTCTTCTTCTCTTCTTCACTTTCCTTATGCAATTTTCTTAACTGTTCACTGTCGCTGCGTTTGCCGGAATCCAGCCGTGCTGTCGACGACCCCGACGATCCAGCTAGGATATCTGACCCGTGTGATTCCACTGTTCGTCGTTTGGACTCTTTCCGTGTACCGGGCACGCGTCGCGACCTTTCTCGCCGACGTGAGACGTTCCGTTTCCCGTAACGCGATCCGTCGAGGCAAGTGAAACTTGCTACATGCTATTTTAATTACTATATATGCTATTTAAATTTCTATATGCCTATCTGAGTGCACATTAAACATGTAGTTTCCATTTAATACCATAATTCCATTTTTAACATTCGACGTTCCGTTATATCATTTTAGATTCATAGTTCGAACCATACCAGACTGCATTTAGTTTTATTATACATAGTACCCGCATGCATATCTAAATCTTATAACAATTATGTCCATAGCCCACAGTACCCCTTTTATATTTTATACCTGTCGAACGACCATTCGCGTACATCTAACCTGATTTATAGTCCTTTGCATCTTTAAATTATTTAATACATAATAACATGATTTTAACATCCACATTGGTTATGCTGTAGTTAAGTAATGTTGAAACCATCCCTTAAACGCAAAATGATAACCGTGCATCGATATAATTTAATCTGTAACTATTTGCTTATCATTTACCTGATCTAGTTTATTGTTTTGATAGTACTCATGCTGTTCATTTATAATCTTGTCTATGTTAGTTTGATTATGAGCACCCACATGACATTTTATGCTTCCTGATATGACCTGTTGCACTGCCTACTCGATTTGACATGGTACCGTACACTCTTGACATGACATGACACCTAATTACACTACTTGACCTGACCTAATGTACCATGGCTTTACCTGTTACCTGATCTGGAGTCTAATGCCAACAAAACTGACCTGTAGTCCTTACGGACAGTTCTTGTTGTCTATCCAGACAAACCTGTACCTGCATGATCCTGTGTTGGCATTAGCTCTAGATTATTTAATACATGGCTTGACCACATATAACTTGGGGGTATGGGAAAATCAATGATGAAACCTGACTTGTAACTCGACAGTTACTTGCTTTTACTGATCAGTTTTAGAGGCTAGGCCCGTCTCGGGATGATGTTGCTGACATCGTTCGTCTTTATCCTTTCCTTTTAGTGCCTAGCGGCACGTCTCGGTTTCAGCCTGAGAGTCTTAGACCGTGGTCCCAGGAATGCACGGGATATTATTGAGTTACATCGATGATTCATCAAATTGATTTCAAAGACTTGAGAGTAGATATCCCAATAGACTAGTTCAGTTTACTCACTGCACACTACCCTTGCCGTTACACCTGCTTTACCATTTATGATTATACTTGCATGTCTTGTTACCCTGTTTTTACTTTATTGCTTGATGTCATGATGCGCCGACGTCTGGGTTTTGCATGGCCCAGATTCCGTACCTTCGCGGCAGTCCGAGCAGGAGTACTTCAGCCAGCAGGTTGAGCAGTGAGGATTCAGTAGTAGTTAGTTCTTTTACTTTTCAGCATTTTATTCCTGATGTGAGCCAGCATTATGGGACATACATTCCAGTTATTCTTGTATTGGATCTCTTTCTTCCGCATTATTATTCTTGACTCATTTTATTTTGGCTTATGGACATGTGCTAGATAGTTTTATTTTTGTTCTTGATATCTCTACAGCCGTAATATGACTGTGGATGGATACTTCCTACCCACAGGTAGTATGGTTGGCTATGTCACGTGCCCACCTTAGCGTACTCTGGGAAGCGGGGCGTGACAGGCAAATTGATGTTGGTCCTTAAAAGACCGAGCATCCCCAATCGACATTCCAAGGGAAAATTCGAGCCAAACTGAGAAGGACCATACGTCATCGAGAAAGTGTTTGATGAAGTATCCTACCAGCTGATAAATGCCGAGGGAGAAAGGCCCATGCCACCCATCAATGGTCGATTTCTCAAGAAATAGTACGCGTGAAGGCTCCAAGTCGCAGGAGAATTGAGCACATCGGCCCTACGGTCTGGATCATATATCCTGTAAAACCGTATACAATCCACGGGCATAAATGACCCCTATCTCTCCCTAGTCCTACCGGTGAGACTACATTTAAAGTCCCACCAGTGATGAAGATCCGCCAATGTAAAAACAAGGTATGTCCACAAGCAAAACAGACACGGATGAAAACCCGAAAGGGCACCGTGAGTAAAAACAGCAGGACTGCCGGCAAGTTTGTGAAAACCCGAAAGGGCGCAAACTAATAAAAAAGAGATAAAATACACTCGCAAAGTCCTCTCGACCTTGTGAGGAGAAAATCCCCGCGTGAGATCCTTACGACTCACAAAGGAGCAACACACTTAGGAATCCCCATGATTCCTAGGGAGAAATACACCTGCGAGATCCTCTCGACTCGTAGGGAGAAAATGCTTTTATAACACCCTTACGGCTCATAAAATTGAAAAGCCTTAGGTGATAGAGATCTAAAGCAGTCTCCTAAGCCATCGCTCTCTAACGGGCAACGGCAAATGATGAGTCGCACCTGACATTACTTCAGTGTTAGCGGTGCTGATGCCGACCCAAAACCTAAATCCCAAGTCTTTCCAAAGGCAAATGATGAGTCGCTCCTGGCACTACGCTTCAGTGTTAGCGGTGCTGATGCTGACCCAAAATCTAAATCCCAAGTCTTCCCAAAGGCAAATGATGAGTTGCTCCTGGCATTATTCCAGTGCAGCAATGCTGATGTCGACCCAAAAACCAAATCCCAAGTCCTTCCGGGGCAAATGATGAGTTGCTCCTGGCATTATTCCAGTGCAGCAATGCTGATGCCAAACAAGATCCAAATTCCAAGTTCCTCTCAAATTCAAAGGTCTCGCTAAATAAGGCAGAAATTAAACAGATCAAATTAATGTCCCACCCGGTAGCGCTTCCAAGCTCAAAAGTCCCGCTGGAAGGGTAGGGAACTCCCAAAATAAATCAAATCAAACAAATCAACCCTGACATCGTAGAAAGCGGAGCAAGTCAACTTCAACCCCGACACCGCAAGAAGCGGAGCAAGTCAAATCAAGCACCGACCGTCCAAGTCACTAAAAGGGCAGCACCGACCGCCCACGTCGCTAAAAGGGCAGAACCGACCGTCCATGTCGCTAAAAGGGCAGCACCGACCGTCCATGTCGCTAAAAGGGCGGCACCGACCGTCCAAGTCACTAAAAGTGCAGCACCGACCGTCTAAGTCGCTAAAAGGGCAGTATCGACCGTCCAAGTCATAAAAATGGCAGTACCGACCGTCCAAGTCGCTAAAAGGGCAGCACCGACCGTCCAAGTCGTAAAAGGGCAGTATCGACCGTCCAACTCGCTAAAAAGGCAGCATCGACCGTCCAAGTCGCAAAAAGGACAGCACCGACCGTCCAAATCGCTAAAAGGGCAGCACCGACCGTCCACGTCGCAAAAAGGGCAGCATCGACCTCCACGTCGTCAAAATAGGAACCAAATCAAGTCAACCTCCATGCAAAAGAAGATCCATCAATTTCATGCACACGACCCATATATGTGGTGTGCATGTATTGATGGGGGGCACTTTGTTAGGGTCAAAAGTTTCACCCTGATCGACCAAGTCAAAACCAAGGTCAACTCCAAGTCAAGTGAGCTCGAGCCCAAGCTAAGTGGGCTCGAGCCCAAGTCAAGACCAAACATAGAAGGGGCCGGCTCCATGCCAAAAAGTAGGCAATAAATTAGTCTAAATGTAATTTTTAGAAATAAATATATGTAAAATGGGCAGAAAGCCAAACTTTTGTAAAGCCCGTGGCTTATATGCAAAAAATAAATAAATACATAAGTCATGGGGTGACACAAGTGCCATTTGGCAAAGCCCAAGGGGCTATATGTAAAGTGTGTAGCCTATAAAGGCAACATGATGAAAAAATAAATCATAAATTTTTCTCTCTCTCAAAAATTAGGGTTATGTGCCTCCTTCTCCTTCCTCAAGGTTCCAAACCTTCTTTCCCTCTTTGAATTAAATCAAGAGTTTCACTCTTCCTTTTACAAAAATAAAAAGTTTTTCACCATTAAACCCTTGAAGGGGAACTCAGATCATTCATCAGATCTCAAAAATGGGAGATTTTTAAATCTCACCCCCCCTTTTCTTCAAGATTCGGCCAACAGAAAATGAGGAAGAAGTAGACCCATCTCCAAAAATCCCACCTTGGGAAGATCCAAGGCCTAAAAGATGATCCAGGGCCAAAGGGGGGGAGAAAGGGATCCCCTTTGACCACCTCCAAAGATTTCTGGGAGTTTAACTCCATTCAAGATCTATTGGAGTTTAACTCCACACAAAAATAATAATAATAATAATAATAAAATAAAACAAAAAAATCTCTTTTTCAGGAGTTTAACTCCAAAAGTCAATTAGGAGTACAACTCTCACTGTAGAGGCTAAGCCCCCTATCCTTTTTTTAGGAGTTTAACTCCAAAAGTCAAATCGGGAGCATAGCTCCCAGTGCAGGGACTAAGTCCCCTTTTCTCTGCGAGCGCCCGACGCCCACGCGCCAGGTACGTGAGGCGCTACGCCCAGCACCTATGCGCCAGGCACGTGAGACGCTGGCGCCCAGTGCCTACGCGTCCTTAGGACGCCCCCCTCACTTTTTTACACACTCCACACTAAAAAAACCTTCCCCGTTAGAAAAAAATTTCTAACGGAGCACTGCCCCGCATCCTGCAAGGGGGCTGCTAGCCCCTTTGACCCCCAGCCCGCTATCCGGATAGCGGGACCCCCGTAAACTCTGCGAGGCCCCCGATATATCCAAAATCCCTCAAAAAACATATACGCACACTACATATTGAGTTCGCATAACTAGTTGACCCGTCAATCGGAGGTTCTCTCATTTCAAAAGCGAGGGGTAATTAACGGCAGCTTAGTCCGTAGCTGCCGGAGATTCGGATCCCCATAATCAATAAAACCCAACCTACCCTAAGCAGGGGAAATCTGTAATGCGCCTGACAAGCGCGCGTGTATTCCCATCTCAATGGGGTGACGAAAAACACCCTACAGATTCTGGCACGCCCGGTGGGACCCTTCTCTCCTCCCATATCTCGGGTCAAGTGTTCATGCGAACTCATTTGACATATATATCGATATTTGTACTGAAATAATGCTTTTACATGCAGCAATCAACTTTCAACGACGAAGTCTCCTAAAATGAATTCAGCTTCCGACGCGACCCCGATCTCATACGTGGTCAAGATCAATGCCCGTGTGGTTCTCCCTGCCAGTCTCAGCCAGCAATGGGAGGAGATACCCCGTCAATTTGGTTCCGTCGTCATCTACCCTGCTGAAAGTGCTCATTTGGCGATGGTCCCGACAAACCAAGCAGCCAAACCGACCTCGAGGGGCAAGAGGCCAAACATTGTGGTTGCTAGAGCATCCCACCCCAAATGCAAATCCATATTCGAACGGCTCTCCACTGTTCCAACTGGGGGCAATGACGTCAACACCAATAGAGCCACAAAGCAGCTTCAGCAAGCTCAGATGGTGCCTTTGACGATCGAGCAAGTAGGCATATTCTCTGGACTCTCTATCAGTCAGTCTACGACGTCGTCCTGAAGGGCCGAAGCCTGCCATGTGCTCAAAACATAAATCTAAAATGTTAACAGGGTATAGTGTGATACGGTGACAAAGCGAGTTCTATCTGTATACGTGGCATGTCAATTACTGATGATGTGTGTGAGAGCAAACGAGTATGTGTAAGTGCAACATATAAGTTATCGGTAATGGTGCGATGTCCTAACAAACGAAGTCAAATAAAGCTCACTTTCTTCTGGGTGAGCATACGAGTATCTGCCCAGGACTAGCAGAGGATGTGATTCCATCTGGGTGATTGTGGATCGATTGACAAAGACAGCTCACTTTCTTCCAGTGAAAACGACTTATGGATACACGCAGTATGCCCAGATTTATATTGATAAGATTGTGCGATTGCATAGAGTTCGAACTTGCATAGTGGAGGTGCACAGTTCACCAGCCGACTATGGCAGAAACTTCAAGAGGCTCTAAGCACCCGATTGAGTTTCAGTACATCTTTCTACCCGTAGACCGACGGTCGGTCAGAGCGGACCATACAGACTCTTGAAGATATGCTTCGAGCTTGCAGTCTAGATTTCGGTGGCAATTGGGATTGTCACTTACCCTTGATAGAATTCTCTTACAACAACAGTTTTCAAGAGATGATCCAGATGGCACCCTTCGAAGCTTTGTATGGGAGAAAGTGTCGATCGCCCGTTTGTTGGACAGAACTCAGCGAGAGCAGCATTTTGGGATCACGGCTAGTGCAGGAGACTACAGAAAAGATCCAGCTGATACGAGACAGGATGAGAGCGACCCAGTGCAGATAGAAATCGTATGCTGATCGACGTCGTCACAGACTTTAGTTTGATGTGGGAGACCATGTGTTCCTCCGTTTCTCTCCGATGAAGGGTGTGATGCGTTTCGGGAAAAAGGGGAAGCTCAGCCCCAGATATGTCGGACCCTATGAGATTCTGGAGAGGGTGGGGGCTGTAGCTTATCGTTTAGCACTTCCACCGAGTTTTCCCGATGTTCATCCGGCGTTCCATGTGTATATGCTTCGCAAGTACCTTCACGATCCTTCTCACGCGATCCAGCATCAAACTTTACAGCTTGAGCGTGATTTATCCTACACCGAGCAGCCGGTAGCTATTGTAGACCGGCAGGAAAAGAAACTTAGATCAAGAGTACTTCCGTCTGTAAAGATTCTTTGGCGATGACCAAATTGCGAGGAGGTCACTTAGGAGGCCGGCCGAGGATGCGATGCGAAAGAAATTCCCGCATCTTTTTGAAGATACGTGTAGTTAAGTTTTAAAATTCGGGGACCGAATTTTCTTAAGGGGGAGAATATTGTAACAATGTGAAATATTTTAGATAATTAATCAATTTATTTATTTAATTAAAAATGTTAATTTAAATTTTAATTGTAATATAAGACCTTTTAATATGTAGTAGGTTAAATTAGTAATGAAATAGTTTGTTTTTATAATAATAAGTATCATGAGGGGTTTTGTGAAAAGTTTAATTATTTGTGGAAATTGGAAATTTGGTGAGGGTTTTTATGTAAAAAGGGTTAGGTCATGGTTAAGGTTAAATTATACTCATGGAATATCATAACCTAGATGACACATCTTATTTGCATGTACACTTCATGGTAACACATTCTTCTTGCATGAAAACACCACCATCTTTCATGTTTACACCACCTACTTGTATGGATACACCATACTCTTTTTAAGTGACACCTCCTCCTAAACCTCATCCTTCATTATCCTTATCTCTTCATTTAGCTCAGTTCATATATCAATTAGAAACAATTTGTCCAAGTTAGAAAATAAAGAAAAAAAATCTTAGAACACACAAAAGAAAAAGAGAGGAAAAGAAGCTAAAGTACTAGGGATCTTTACCACAACCCTCAAGCTAAGTTAGTGGTGCTTGTGCATATTGGAAAGAGCCTTTCAGTTGATCCTTCAATAGGTATAAGTTTCAACTCTGCAGATATTTAGTTCAGTACTATTTTAATATAAAAGTTTGATATTGGAAATATCATATTGTATTGGATTATTACTCTGTTTTGATCTGCTATAGTATAGTTAATCTATAACAAAATCAAACGGTACCTTAACCTTAATTATTGGACCTAGAATACACAACAGAAACACGAACCCATTCCTTGAACAATCGGCCGGCGACATCTGCCCAAAATCCAATCTTGCCGGTTTTCTTAGGGAGTTAGGTGTTGGGATTTTTAGGGTAGCTCTATATTTATATTTTAGGATGTCTGGTATTGTTAGTTTATGTTAATTTTTCAGTATATAAAATCTGGGAGCAAATATCAGTTTTGGGGTTAAAAGTTCTAAATACGACACGGATGTTTGTGACACTATTCTGATTTTGCCTGTTATGAACAGCAAGGGGTTAGCTCAAATTAGCTTAAGTTTTAGATAGTTCACAATATTCACACGTAGCTTGTGTAGTATGTAAATCTCGTAGTTTCACGTTTTAGCCATATCGGAGTTTAGCCGTTTCTTATATGAAAGTTAATTTCGATGTTAGGTTCGAATACGGGGATTTCGAAGGCCGCAAGAACGGGAAAGGGATTGATGATATCTGAATAGATTCGACGTATTCCGGTGAGTAGATTAATATCTACCGGGGGATTTTGTATGGCTGGCGTAATACGCCCGTGATTTAAGCTAGTTATAATTGTTCCTTGTGTAAAAAAATTGAAATTTGAGACTTTCTCGTATGCATTCATATATATAAAACGTGATGTTTAATAATTGCTAGAACACTGCATAAATTATCGACGAGTCATGTTGCACGCGCACATATCTACATGTTACACTACATCTCGTCGATATTGACATATCACATATACACTTAGTAATTGCTATGTCACGATTGATTTATTTCATACCATAAGCATCAGTAATAGCGGTAATTTTGCAACAATATTATGATGAACACATATCATGCTTCATTTTCGAGTTTTATTAATTATGATATAGGATGCATTGGATTATGCGGATTTCTGGTTTTGAGTTTATATGCTATGTAGTATATTCGGTGATTCTTCAGGTTTGATGTGATATGTCCACCATGAGATATTGTTTTTATGATTTGGTTTTATTCCGAACTGAGTGGGGAAGCTATACGGTTGCGGATTTTTACGTTATCCGGACTGAGTGGGGGAGTTATACAGTCGGATTTATGGTGGACCTGGTCGAGACCAAAGGACAGGATAGCCGTATGTGATGCGGGGAGCTTAGCGAGGATACTCGATACCGGAGATAGTTGTGAAACACTGCGGATATCTAGATGATACCGACCGGTGTTACTGATGGACAAGATCATTCGGGAAACGATGCCTGATGAAAACAGAAGATTTGTGTCGATATTGGACACGGAAAAATGAATCTTATTTGGAAATAATTGATGAGATTTCAGTTTTGATTTATACATTTAGTAGTACATATTCATGTTTCCACCTGTTATCATGCATTATACTCATCATTATTGCTGTTAATTCTAGTTCGTCATACTTATATTATCAGCTGTTAGATGTTAGTTTATTCACTGAGTTGGCAACTCACCCCCGTTGTGCCATAATTCCTTGCAGGAGACGCGTGGACACGTAGCAGCAGTGCGGATCCACTTGTCAGGTTTTATCGCTCATTTTGCTAGGTGTGTTACCTACGTAGTAACCTTCTATTTTGGTATATGTATATTGGATCTAGAAATTCTCCATCAGACCTGTATATTTGACTTAGAACGATCTATGTTTGTATATTTTAAACTTGGCTGAGTGAGATCGTTTAGTTGTGTTGATTTATGCTTTCTTTACTTATGCACAAAATTCTTCGCCTGGAGTGTCGTATTACTATTGCATATTGATTTCCGCCGTTTGGCGTTGTTTTGCTCCCAATTAGGGATGCAACTTAATTTAAACACTTTATAACTACTTTTATTAAAAATTAATAAGGAGGTATTGTCCAACATTTTAAATGCTAAAAATCAGTTGTTTAAATTTCATTTCTTAAAATCATTCGACATATTACCTCATCCTTTCACTTAAAAACTAAAATTTTCTAAATTCCGCAAAAAGGGTTTTTGATCTTGGTTTTTGGCTTACTCAGATTGTGTCGACATCTTTAGATGTCATACAATTTAAGTGCCGGTCATATCCGAATTTCGGATCGTGACAAAGTTCTATTATCTCTCTCTCTCTCTACACACACACAAACCACTGCATATAGGTCCCAAATTATTTTCGGAAAACGAGTGTGGGTGGCCGCCTACTCTCGTCTTCATATATGTTCGCCCTTGGTCCAGCCCATAGTCACATAATTCACGAATTATTCATCGAATTCGTGAATAATTCGCGAATTTTTGATCAGCCGATTTAATCGCCGAATTAATCAGCGGGAATTCGCGAATTATTCCCGAATTATGTGAAAAACAGCGAATAATTCAAAAAACAACAAATAATTCATAAAATCAAAACCTTGCGTCTTATATATTAATTTCTTGCTCGAAATCCTTCCCGAGCATTTCCCGAACACTTACCGAATCTTTCCCGAATACCTGCCGATTTTTTCCGAATAGTTCTCCGAATCCGAATTTTCAACATTGCCGAATTATATCGGAACGACGAATTTATGACAGCCAACTTAACCTCCAAGGACCTTACATTTATGGGGTTAATCGCAGCTAATTAGCTGTGGTCGAGACCCAGTTGCATATAACTCTTTGCACATTACCAACCTTCACTACTTTACAAATCATAATTATATGCATGTCTTTTCAGAGATTAACATGGGGCAACTCAAATCACATGATTGTCTCGTATTTATAACTACTACTATAAATAGAGAACCAAGGAGGGTGTGACGAAAACTTTAATTGAAAAAAAATGAGAAAATCAAAAGTGTGCATATTATCAATTCATAGTTTCGAGAAAGAAAATTCAAAAAACATAACTAACTTTTCAAATTTTATTAGATTTAATAAAAATCTATTCTAATAAACGTTAAAAATCTTTATTATGTAAACTATATCATCTTCACTAAAATTCTGTAAAAATCTTCTGGATTCTTTTGTCCCCGTATTCACACATAATACAAGTATGAATACAAGTATACAACGCGTTGCATAATGTTAATAGTAATTAGTCATGTAGCATTTCCAATCAGTATTTGGAGGGAAAAAAACAAAAAAAAAATATGAATTTATTTTTGGGTAAATTGTCAAAAAGCCCTCGGCCCGCTCGGGAGTTGTCTAAAAACTCCTGCAATTGTCGAAATTGTTGGAAATGACCTACTGTTCAAAATCTTTGTGGAAAAACCAATGGGGTGTATTTCATTTAGGCATTGTTTTCTCTCATCTGCTTGGATATTACAGACAACTGCTAAGATATTATAGACAAGTGTTTAGATATTACAGGAAACTGGTATACATGGGGTTTTGATCACACCCTAAGGTATTTTAACAAGAGCAAAAAGCCTAGGGTTTTAACAAAAGTTTAAAGCGGGACAATTTACCCGTAGCTTTTTAATGATAGAATTTGTCCACATCTTTATTTGCAATTTTTTTTGAGAAAAAGCAATACACGTGCAAAATCTCTACTATTATAATTCAAACTCCATGGGAGCAACACAAAAAATTTCTCGTTGTTTTATTGAAAATGCAAAAAAAGAGAAAAATCCATGTAAGTATTCTAGAGCAAAAACATGTTATGTCATTCTTTCATATACATGTAATTATTTTTATATCCATCAACAATTCTCGATACAAAATATTTTCGTTCTGAAAATTGAACAAACTTAGTCAAAAAGCCGTAGCGTTAATGACCATCAAGGGAGCATTTTGATTTTTTCCTCATCACACACGTGCACAGCACGTGCGGTGACTAGTTATAGTAACTCAAAATAGTCCAGCTTTGTATCAGTCAAGTTGTCATGCATCCAGGGGTTGTGCAACAAATCTTTCCAAACAAACCCACAGCAACCTTTTAGAGAAAGCAGACGTTAGCCGCCCCCCCCTCCACCCCCGCCACCCCACCCCTCGCCCTATAACGTGGGGTACATCACCGATTGTAAAACCTCACACAAAACCCACCCAAAAATTTCCCATTTTCTTCGAGCCATCCGCCATTGTCGCAGCCCTCAATGGCTGCCGCCGCCGCCGCTTTCCTCACCTTCAACCCCATCATCAGAAACCCTAGCCCTAACCCTAGTTTCGATCGATGCGGGGCTAAACCTCACGCCGCCCTCTCTCGTCTCTCCTTCTCCTCTCACCCCCAATTCGAAACCCTATGGACTCGCCGCATCGATCTGAGCGCAGGGTTTCTCGCATTCGATCGAAGGCTTCGGAGGACGTTTCTGGCTTCCGCTGCTTATGATGAATCGGTGAGATCTCGATCCTCCATTTCTGATGCTGCAAGCGATGCAAATTTCAAACTTTATTAATTTAGATGGGTGTTAGTTCAAATATTGTCGTCATTTGTTGATTTTGATGAAGTGTTTGTGTTAATATGAAGGTCTATTTCCAAACGCTTTGACAAAGGTTTGTGAAATTTTCATCTTCTCTCAGAACAGTTTGTACAAATCCCACAAATAGTCGTAGGTTGGGTGGAAATTCTACAAGAATTTTTTTTATTATTTGCCATGGGGAATTATTATCATGCTTCTTATTATTATTTTTTGGATTAAAAAATGGGTTACAATTGTTGCGCAAACTTTTCTTGGATCTAGAAGAGATTTTGGTCCAGATGTTTACATTTTCTTTACATTTGTTTCTTTCTTCTTCTCTTTTGTATAACTTCTTATGTAAGTTTCTTAGCATTGTTAAAAGAATACCAAAAGAAGGCAGACATCTCTTTCGGAAGGAAATTTGAAAATTACCATTATGATGAACATAGTGGGATGGATTTGTCTCGCAATAGAAGAGTATTGGCAAATTTCAAAGATGAAATTCTACAGTATGCTCGGATGACCAACTGCTCTAGTTGGCTCATTTGAGAATAACTGCATGGTTGTAAAGCATGGAATATGCAGCTGCATTTGCATCCACGATATGCATATGTGGTAGTCAAGCTCATACAATGAGACTTTCTGGTCTATTATGAGGTAGGGGAAGCAATGTAGGGCACATATGGTTACACCCGCACATATGTGGCTGCATATTCAATTATGCGCCTCAGCTCCTGCATACGCAACACATAATTATATCCAGCAGCGTTGGGGATCCAAATTTGTACTCGAAAACAAGTTAATGTTTTATGCTCCCCTTATGTACTCTTTCCTCTTGTCTTCGTCTTCTTTACTCTTTTTGCATACGCTCATTTCTCTTAGTTATTCCCTATCTCTTTTCTCCACTAACCCTTCGATTAATCGGCATCCAAGATCAAATGAAGCTGCACTTACATTCTATTTGATTATGATTTCATTCATTTTGTCCCCTTGGTTGCTAATTGATTAGTCTTTGCACTAATGAATATGGTCCTCTTTACTTAGTCGTTAAATGACATCCTTCAATAGCGATTTTTTACCAAAAGTTATAATCATTCTCATATAACATCGTCCTCGGTAGTCATTGGACTCATTTATATGTATAAATATTACATCCTAACTTTTTCCCAATATCTAATATAATTTTCCTAAATTTCAATGTTCCCCCTCCCCCCCCCCCCCCCGCAAGTTTTTCTTATAATTTTTTTTCTTTTGTCTTTTTTAATTTTCCTATTTAACTGGCCAATCCTCACCTGACCTGTATATGCGGCACATTTGCACCCATATATGAGGTGCATATGCTACTGCATATATGGCGTATTTTCCTTATGTTTCATCACACGTCATATTGATGCATGCCACTTTCTATAACATTGAATCAGTATGTTTATTCTAAAAATGAATCATCCAATTAATTTATCAATTCTGATTGGTTGAATTCTGGAAATAGGAAATTTTTTGGCAGTCATTCTTAGCGGCAAATATCTTATAAAGGAATACTTCCAAACCCATCATATCTAACATCATGTAACTAATAGATAACTTTTTGCATTTTATCTAATCTAGAACTTTAGAATCTATCCTTATGATTTCCTTAATTTTCTTGGTTATTCAGACACAAGATATTGATGTAGAGAAAGAAAAGGATGAGCTTAAGTCGGAAGCTAACGAGGCACAGGAAGCATGGAAGAAAACTCTAGAAACTTTTAAAGAGGAAGCATTAAAGATGAAGGCAATGTCAGAAGAAGCGTACGCAGTGTACTCTAAGAAAGCAATGGTTATACTAAAAGAAACATCTGAGACACTAAAGATTCAGTCTGACAAAGCCAAAGAGGATCTGAGTACAGTAGCCAAACAACTTAGTGAAGAAGGGAAAGTTTATCTCTCCACAGCAGCAGAGAGATCTCCAGATTCAGTCAAAGATGTGGTGGAAGTTTTTGCCTATTCAACTGATGAGTTAAAAGATATGTCTCAAGTCCGAGATTTTTACCTTGGAATCCCGTATGGTATGTATCATTGCATTTATGTAGGGATTTTACTCTGATGACTATACTCCATGAACTTATCTTGTAAATTCAAATGAATAATTGATTTCTTATACTAGTTTCAAATCCTTGCATTTGTTACAAAAGCAACAATAAGGAGACTGCATGACCTGGTTTGATGTTAATATGCACGCTTGAAGCCTTGGACTGTTTATTTATTGCAGGTGCTTTCCTTTCTGTCGGAGGATTTCTTTCGTTTATGCTCACTGGAAGCATTTCTTCCATTCGATTTGGTGTTATTCTTGGTAGTGCTCTGCTGGCCCTGAGTGTTGCAAGTTTGAGATCATGGAAGAGCGGCCAATCCTCTGACCTACTCTTAAAAGGGCAAGCTGGTCAGTTCTCTCTTTTAGCATTTCATATATCTTGCTCATAATCACATTGAGATGCATTCTTCGTTTAATTTTGCTATATTTTTGGATCATTTGAAGATATCTATGAATCTTCATCTTGAGGGATTTATTATTTTCATATGATTCGACCAAGATCGATGCCTCATATTGATGAGGTTGATAGCACCAAAGTTTGTACTTGCCTTTATCTTCTAAATTAAAGTCATTTTAATGAGCTTTCTTATATGGAACATTCTTTTAAAAAATATTAATTGTCGCTAATTTCCTACATTGTGATCTACTTAACTGTTTATCATGGACTTTATTATTTTATTATAAAATTCTTATGCTGTTTCAATTTTAAATTCAGTAATTTCATTATTCCACTGTCCTTTGGGGGGGGGAGGATAAAGCAATATTTTATTTATTATAAAATTCCTATGATGTTTCAATTTTAATTTCATTTTTCCACTGCCCTCTAGGGGGAAAAAAAATAAAGCGACAATGGTTGCTTTGTGACTGCCAATATATTTTCACTCTAATGCCTTACATCGAAGTCAAATTATTAATAATGATGATGATAGAAGTAACTAAATTGGAAGGTTTGGCACAAACATTGCTAGTAGGATGCTGGTATTATTGCACCAGATGCTGCTGCTGCTGCTGCTGTAGTTGATGACGATGTTGCTGTTGTTCTTGTGAGGAAACCAGATAGTAGTTACTCTTCCTGGTTTTCAAAACTGTAGAATACTTCAGATATAATCCTTGGTTGATGGTCTTTGTTGTGCTAGCCTGCTAGGTACAGATATTTATGATGGGTCATTTTCATTGCTGATTATTAGTTACTCCCTCTGTTTCATAATACAAATCTTTTCTTCACTTTATTTATAAAAAAAAAAATCAAACTACTTGTCCCTTTTGAATCAAGATAAATGTTTTACTCCATGCTCTAAAATCAATGTGCTTTAAATATGGAGTACCAAAAGTATCCTAAAAATTGGAATAGTAAATCTTTTTTCTCACTTTATTTATACAATTTCAAGAGTATAAATGAAGATTATCATAATGCTAAATTAGGAATTTCGTATTTATGACATTTTAGATTTTAGAGAAGTTTTACTCTCCCTTAATAAGTGTGCAAGAGGCCAAAAGACCTCTATCATGAAATGGAGGGAGTACTATTTTAAAAGCTAATTTGACTTTAACCTTCAGCTAATGGAAAATGTGCGGGAATATAGAAAATATAAGACTAAACACATCTCTGTTTCTTTTTTAAATTTCCCTGATAGAGACCAGCCAACGAACATGCTTATTAATGAGTGTCTCCTTTGTTAGTTTATATGTTGACAGCGAGAAGGGAAGAATCATTTAGTCAGTCTCCCAAGGCATCTAAGATACATATTTAAAAAGGAAACTTTAGAGATGAATGAGAAATTATGAGTCCCAAACTTATTCCATCACTAGATTTGGAAGTCCCCTTCAAAGTCATCGGTGGACATAGAAAATGATATATCTTCATAGTACATCGTCAACAAACAATATGGTTTCCTAGTTCATAATTACTAATCATTGGAGACGGATTCAATGGTATTCAGTGTAAGCATATGGCTATAAGGAATCTGTCTTTCTTCAATCATTCTCGCTTTAGTAATTGATTCATCGTGTGTGTGTGTGTGTGTGTGTGTGTCACACCAATATTCCTACAAGACGGATTAAAAAAACCTACCATATTATCTCTTTAGGACCCTATCATAAGTTCATGGGAGAAATGGTCTGTAAATAAAGTCTTGTAGACATTCAAATTCTTAAGTTATCAAGTAAATACTGTTCTGCATGTAATCTGCCTCAAATATATTTTGGAATTCAGAGTGATAGCTTATAAACATTCTGTCCATTACTTTTCCTGGAACTATATATATAGTTGCATCTTCTGACTGAACCTCTGTTACTGTAGCAATTGCGGCAATCATTTTTATAAGGGAGTGGCGTTTCTTTTGTCAGGTAAATAGCAGCTTTAAATTTTAGATGATATCATGATAACGTTGAGCTTTTTATATGGATTCATAGAGGATGACTGCGTTTTATATGTTTCCGTTTATCTATTTATCCTCGCAGAGACGATTATTTTCAACTTCACTGATGGTCCTTATAAGGTGTGCACTTCAACAACTTCTAATTGATTTGAATTTTTGGGTGCATTTGTTCTTTTTATAGGAGCGAAGTGTTGCATTCTTTATGGCATTAGCAATGATTGCTTATGGGCCTGAGAGTCCACTGATAGCCTATCAATCTTCATTTTCAACTATTCTTTATTATTTTTGTTTCTCAAAAATATGTTTTTGCATGCGGGGCACATAGCCCAGTGGTGGGCAATAGAAGATTGTTTGGGGGGGGGGGGGGGAGGGGGGAGATCTGGGATCTCCCATTTAGTGCTTCGAAGAGAGGCACGCGGGGCTAGCGGGCTTCGTTGCGGTCAAAAATATGTTTTTGCACTTCCGGTTTTGGTTGTGGGTAGGGGAAAGAAAGAAAGAAAGAAAGAAGAGGGGGTGGGGGACAATGAGGCCTACTTCGCTTCTTCTTTTGGCATTTCATTTATCATATTAGGAGAACCATCCAAAATCATCATCATCATCATCATTATAATCATGTAAACCTTTTCCCATCAAAATGGGGTTGCCTGTGAAAGGAAGGAAGGATGGATGCTGATCGATAATTCAGCCAACTTATTCATCCATGGGTCTTCAGTTAGCTTTCTATGTTATTTTACCGGTCATTGTTTTTCTCTTTTTCTTTTTTTTTCCTGTTCTTTTTGGAAACTATAAGTTTCTACTGACAAAATTTCTATATGCAGTGGAGCTATGGTCGCTTTTTATGCCTACAGAATCATGCTAGAGGGTAGCGGCAAAGGTCCAAGTTCAGAACCCGGTTCAGAAAACTAGTGGCCCATCTGTAAGTTTGTGTATCACATCAACTATTATTTCAGAATAATGCCATCTAGTTATGTTATTAAACCACCTAAGATGCCAAAAGAACTTGTGTCCCTGGAAATGGAGCTTGATTTCCATTTTCAGATGTTTTGTATGCAACGTGTGAAATGGAAGCTGTAAAGTGAGTGCAAAAATGCAACAAATTTCTGCAACACTATGCCACAAATTGACTATGAAAAATGTTGCAACTGTGAAATCTGCGATTATAGTATTTATGGATGCCGCATCTTCTCTTCATTTATGCACATCACAGATTTGCAATATGTGTAACCTTTTTGCCCTTTTTTAAATTTAATCAGACGCAAAATTCTTTAAATTTGGACTGCAGCATCATTCTGAAAATAACCTAACAATGAAATTTGGATAATATACTTGCAAAAGCCACATTCTCCATCTTTTGCAAACCAAAAGATCGAAAAACAAGAATTGACACCAATTGCCTTTTGTATGCATCAGGGATGACGAAGGATGGTGTTGATGAAGGAGAGTTATGTTCCTTGTTGGACCAGTAGTCGAGTTACCATACTTTTCACAGCAATTACTACTTAGCTCTCAAATACTCCTATATATTGGTGCATTGTAGACTTGGAGAGTTCGAAAGTTTTATTTTTCTTGTGTTGGTCTGCAGATAATCGATAGGGACCCCCCTTCTTCACCTCCGTTGCTCTTTTTGTGCTTTAAGAATAAATGAGTTGTGCAGTTTCATGTGTATGGATAATTGCATTTCTCATCTCGAATATCACGTTGGATAGCATTTGTTGTTTTCGGCTTTTCTTTGTTGAAGGAATTAACTGTTGCACAAGTGTTATTTATTATTAGTATTACTGTTATTATTTGGAACGCCGACAGTCTTTAGTTCAATTTTTTAAGTTGAAGCTTACACAGCTTTGTGCCGAATTATACCAAGATCTTCAAATAGAAAAAGGGCACTAAAATGGAACTGGAGACAGATAAAATAAAATGAAAATGATAACCGTGATGGATCAGTAGACTTAATGGCTCTCAAGGGAGTAACTAAAAGAAATTAGTTCAAAGTTCAGATACAATTGAGTTTATAACCGCATGAATAACTCCTTCGATCTTACGACGGAGGTCATCCATCGATGATCTTCAATTAACAGCAACATCTTAGCTGTATTTTCAGTAGGTCTTCTCTAGCTCCAATTTCTGATGCTATAGTAGATGCTGAATCACAGGACGTATGTATTCACTCCAAGATATTGGAATTTAATTCATGCAGCGATAGCCATGTGCACCGTTTTGTTTTTACTTTTTGTTGCTTCCTGCAATTTTCACAAGTGAAACCTGTTTCATTGGTTGGTTTCATGAATTCAAGTCACTGAACAGTAAATACGGCTTGAACTCCTAATCTCATCCCAGGACACAACTTCATACTAATTGTCCACTTGACTCGTTGATGGTCATCACTGAAATAAACATACAAGACCTACATCCAAATGGTTTACTAAAACAAAATCAACACATAGGAGAGCTGATGAGCTTCCACATTTACATAAAAACTTTCAGTAGGCTCATCATCATAAGCAAATGGTTGAAATTACACTCAAGCCTTCTACAAATACTTTATGCACGTCGATGAACATCGATGCCCTTCTGATACGCTCTATGCTTAATGATTACAGATCCCTTAGATATCGTCATGGCGGATGTGATTGGGGTTTTCTGCTTGATTGTCGAGCGGCATGTACTGAGCCATGATTGCACGGATCTCTGAATCCATATAACTCTGGAAAGAAAAGTAAATTGATTGTTGAGAATTTTTAATCAACATGTTGGTTCAAAACAATGAATCACTGCATGATAAATTTTGACATCGCCTTTTTTCTCTGGTGCTGATAAGCCAGTTGAGGGATTATAAAGTGGTTGATAGTATATAGGTGAAAGGAGTTATATCCGGTCAACCCGAAGTTTTAAGAAAATAGAGAGAAGTATATGGAGATCAGTTTTACCCGAATTCTATATTTGTAGGCCGCATAGACACCAATTCCAACAGCCAACAAAGCAAGGAAAACAACCCATAAAAAGCTCCAGCTGACCTCTGAGGCCGCTTCTTTACCTGAACATATGCATGCAGCAGGCACCATTAACAAATCAGAAATAATTTCACTTGTCATCACAAAGTGTAAAGCCACAAATGCCATTCTTCCTACAATTGACTGAATATTAACTGCATTCATCTATTTCTCGTCAAAGAGTTATCGCCACTCTTCAACTGGTTTATTAGCACTAAACACCCGTGAGGTCAGTAACGATATGAATTAGAAGAGAAAATGTGACATGATCGTTGACTAACTCAAGAGTGTCGTACTAGTAAACCAGTTGAGTAGTGATGAGTGTTGGAAAGAGCTATACATGAGGGGTGTTGTACACAATAAACCTTTCTTTTTATTATCAGATTATGAAATAATGGCACTTGGTTGCATCAAAATTTTCCGGATAGTTACTCTCAGCGGAAGTGTCAGTCGATTGGAATGCTGGTTGAAATTCGATTTAGAAGTGAAATTTTTTGCTGAAAAAATTGTGGAACCATTTTTTTTAAAGTAGGATTTGAACAATCGGAACTAAAATAAAAAATTGGAGCATGTATGTAAACTTGCAGCTTGCCCATAACAGGTCTAGATCTAATGAGATAAACAAGGTATGAAAGAAGGATGATATATACTCGTGCATTTATACTCACTTATGCATGTATCATGCTCTCTCATGTACAAAAGATTGCTGCCACAGCTGCACTCGTAGCTTCCCCAGGTGTTCTTACATTTGCAATCTCTGCACTGGCAAGCAGTCCGCTCTTTGCACTCATCAATATCTGGGAACAAGTTGATATAACATTAGATTTACATATTTGATATGTTCAGGAAAATAAGCAACTCTCTTTGCACTCCTAGAATTCCTAGTTTATGTGACGCTAAGCAACTCTTCTTTAGGATTTATAAGCAGAACGATCCTAAGACACCCAAATTCATCATCATGGTTGTCTTGTGTATTTCCATCAAAATGGAGTCAGGTTATAAAGCAAGGCTCCATAAAAGTCTTTACAAAGTTTTACAATATGATGTTGAACTGGTGTCAACCATTTCTAACATATCCGAGGAAAATAAAAACAAAAGAGTAGTTGCTATGATCATAGATGACAAGTTGGCATTCACATATTCTCATAGACTGGGAGAGAAAAATCTAAAAAGGAGAAAGCTGATAGATTTCTTGTAGAGAATTATGTAGAACTCTAGGGTACATATAATCCAAGAGAGAGAAAGAAACATTTTGAAATGACTGAAATGCATAACCAAACCAAGCAAAGTTTCATAGTTTAAGTTGGGGGAAAAAAAGAAGCAAGGTGCTTCAGCCAAGAAAGTACCTTCACATGAGTTGACCCCATCACCCTTGAAGCCCGGTGGGCACTTGCACCCTTTCCGATAATCATCCTACAAAAGGAATCTTATGCTTCTTAAAATTGAGGTTAAAGAAAGTAAAATGAACTCGGCCCAATCAAATTAACTTACCACGCAAGCGCTGTATGTTTTCTTATCTTTAGTTTCCCGCCAGCAACCTCCATTGTTAATTTCACACCTACCAGATCCAGAAGCTGTAGAAGAAAAGGTAAATTATTATCTTATTAAATGATAGTTATGCTTGTTTTCCATAATTTCAATTTGTTTTTACCATTAACAAATTATTTACTTGACCTTATAAATTAGTAGAACATACCATGTAATTTAAAAAGGTCTCCATGTATAGAAATTTTCATGATCTATCTGAGAAACTTTGTGGGTAAGGAAGTGAAGTATCATGATCATCTATGTCTTATATTTACCACAAGGTCCATGATAATACGCATTTTCAAGACTACATATAATATGCATCAAAGGGTCTGTTCTGTTAAAGATGTCTAAATTGTAGATTACATGATTAACTAATTCATAAAACCGACACTAAGCATTAAAAGACAACATTCTCCAATAAAGAGTGCATATCCAACAAATGACCCTATATATATATATATATTGATTGTTATATGGTTTAGTTGAGTAAACCATCTTCAGTGATGTGGAGTTACAATTTCCACACACTGTCAATGTTTCAAGCACATTTTAAGTGGTAGAAGAGATATCAATATAAAATCCAACTATTGATTCATATAGGGCAAGTTATGCAAGCAACTTTATATTCTAGTCCATAACTTGCACAGCATTCCCAATTTTGTCCCTGCAATAGTCAATGTAACATACTGTAAAATTTCCAAAATTGATTTTTAAAAAAAGTTGAAGAACTTGGCTTGAACGACACGTAGGAAATCTATCGCTACAAAAAAGATGGTCAAGTCTATCCAATCCTTTTTTGGCTAAAGAACAAATTTTCACTGTTACATGCCATAACTTTCTATCTTATCCCCTAAACAAATTGTTATCAAATTTCATAAATTTTCTATTTTTGATTAATGGCATACCTTCACAATGCGTGTACCCATCACCAATAAACTTTACACCTTGCACAACAGGGCATTCACATACTCTTCCACGGAAAGTGTCCTGTGTATAATGAAAAAATTATGAACATACAGCGAGATGATACTTTCCAGAAATTTGTATAAAGAATATTTCCACGAAAACAAATACCTTGCATGCAGTAACATTTGCGATCTTGTCTTGCCAGCATCCGCCATTATTTTCCAAACATTCATTTGTTTCAATGCCTAGACAGCAATAAGAAAAAAGTTAAGAAATTCCTCTGAAGATATTAATGATGAAATATGAAGTCCAACAATCAAATAACATAAAAATTCAACAACCTTCCCTCAAACAT